>JAPFBL010001938.1:7620000-8192500 GCA_026182355.1 Hermatobates lingyangjiaoensis
TAAAATGATTGCAAAGTCCGGTCAGAGTCTATTTCGCAATGACGTTAACTAAGTCGCGTTAACTTTCTAATATTCTATAATTTCTAATTATAGTATTAGTATAATACTATAATTGATATTTTGGAATACCAAGTATAATAGAATTTTTGATTCCGTCAAAGACGAGTACGTTTGCTAGTCGAAACTATTTAAAGCGAATAATAACAATTCAATATTTATGTAAAACACTAATAAAATAACAATTATCATAAGTTTATTTATTTTTTAGCTTTTCATAAATACTAAAGTTAACAATAATTTTTAATAATCATAATTTAATTTAAAAAAGAAAAAAAGTAAATTTCTATTATTAAATTGATTATGTTTTATATTCCTTTTACTTTACTATAAGTAAAGTATAGTGATCGCGAAAACATTCGATCTGGAGATTTTGACGGAATTACATGTTTTGAGGTCCCAGCAGTCGTTTTATGAAGTTTTTTCGATGATGTCTGTCTGTGTGTGTGTGTGTGTGTGTGTGTGTGTGGGTGGGTGGGTGGGTGAGTGTGTTAGCATTGCTTGTTACCATGCTACGGTCCAGAATCATTGATGGATCAAGTTGATATTTTACACAAAAATGGGCCCCATAAAGACGAAGATCCCTATTGTTTGGAAAGATTTATGCCTGATAGGAAAGTCACTTTTTTTGCCAAAAACCGTTCTTTAGAAAACATTTATTTCTCCTAAACTGATAACCCTACAGTTTTGAAATTTTGACATTATCTTTGAGGTTACAAATGGAACAAACGAAAAATATATTCAGAATTTTAAAACAAAAGGAAATATTTTTTTTTCAATAAAATGTACAAATTTTGACTTATAATTCAATCTCAAACCTTGTGAGAGCGATACAAGCCATACTGTTTGACGGACAAGAATGAAACTATGCCTATAAATAGAACATTTGTGGAGAATGAGTTGAGATATTTTTTTTCATAATTACATTTGCTAATGGGGCGTTACAGTACGATTTCTGTTTTCAGAAAATGTTTTTTTGACGTTAAACGGCTGATTAAAAAATAATGAAAATTTGACCAAAAATGGAACAAAAAATTAGCAATTAATAAAAAAAAAATGAAGTTTCAATTATGGGAAAGAGCAATAACGCTATAAAAACTGTTTGTTTATCTTAGACTAAGAGATCACCTGCTATACTTGCCGAATTTTTTATATTTTTTTTTATTTTTTACATTGACTTAGTAATTTTTTGAGCGAATCCACTGAGATAAAATTGATATTTATAAAGGAAAAATTTAAATTGTTTATTGACTTATATGAGATGTAAGAGGAATAATATTGTTACATGTAAAAAAATCACCGCCAATAAACATAAATAAATTACCTTTGTCTTCCATGGAATGATGGATTTGTCTCATAAAATGCTTATTCAATTTATATTGAATATATCTATATATTGCACTCTTGAGCAAAACTTAATATCAGTTACAATTACATTATAATTGTGAATGTAGTACCTTTCCATGATATTGAAATATAATGAATGGACTCTTTCATCAAGAAAGAGGACTTATGTTTGTTGAGAAATATCCAGTTTTTTTTTACAATTCTAGTTTAATAGTTCATATTTATTATTTTCAAAAATTAGAAGTCCCCTACTATAAAAGATTTAAATTATATTGAATAGCTGGCTTTGACTTCGATTTGAGTATGTAAACTGGCTAATTACTAATATATTTTTTCTCAATATACATTCATAGCAAACTTATAACAGAGTACAGGAGGCAGGAAAGGATAACACTCACTCAGAAAAAAATCGTATATATGTTATTTGACAAAGGGCAAGGAAAATGATCTTATTAAATACTAAGAAGCCATAAAATTCCCAGTATAATAATTCTATAAAAGACCAAAACTGTAAAAGATAATTCAAAATTGAAATCTTTCGTTTAGAGATTAATAAATGTAATTATCGTACATCTTTAATTATAAATCATCTTAAAACAACATTTTTTCTTCGATGTTTATGATGTTTTTCAGAGCAAATAAGAGTATTTTCCTGTTTTAAATTTGAAAATTTTACTTTAATATTCAATGTAAAAGGATGTCACGTAAACGATGTAAGAAATCTACTGGCTATTTGAACAAAAGCCATGTTCTCTTTTAGGAGAATATTTCGTATCAAGAAATGTTCACTTTGGTTTTTCAAAAATGTTATTACTGCTGTAGTTATACTAATGAAATTATTTGCATCAGCTGTGTGATGTACCAAATTAGCTTATATATTGATATGTCCTTCAATCACTATCTGTACTACCTCAGGAATGAAAGACTAATAATCATATTCCATTTAGATGTTTACATTATGCTTAATTGAGACGTTATATATTATACACTCAAGAAATTTGACATTAAGTTACTTATAGTAAAGTTGAGTGTAGGCCACTCTAGATTTTTTCATTATGTCTTCTCAATTTAACAATTTTATGAATGTTAAAAATAAGAAAACATTTTTTCTTTACTAAAATGTAAATGTAAATTTAAACAACATGCATTCATTTATGTGAGCTTAGAACTTTAATTTGGAATTATCTATTTGATATCCTTCACTAATGTAAACCTATAATTGATTAATTAACTATTTGTATGGATTATGAACTGAATAATGAAGACCAAATTAGAGGTGCGAATATAAAATAAATAGCTGTATAAAACACGAATAAAAATAAATGTGGTTAGAAGTTTAGTATTTCCAAACCTCCAATAACGTCATCACGATGAAGATTTTCTAATAATACAACATTAGGTTCATACAGATCATTCAATGTATTATGTTTTCATTCTGCCTGGACATAACACTGTAATATACATCACTCAGTTAGTCAAGTATAACTCAACGAGCCAAAGAATTTCAAAACACTTATTCATAATTTTTTTTCATTTATTAATATGTAAAATATTTTAAATAGAACTACTTAAAGTGAGAATTACTCTCAAAAAAGTTGGACAACGTCATTCATATCCAATTCAAACCCATTCAAATTATTTATTGTACATTTTTTTTATATTTTTCCACTTTTAAGAACTATCAAAAATAGTATCACTGTAATAATATATTATTCATCACTGAATCTTGGGTCAATGCAAAATTCTCCAGTATTTCATTTTATTATTGTTATCATATTATTATTATTTGTAGTAGTAGTAGTAGTAGTAGTAGTAGTAGTAGTAGTAGTAGTAGTAGTAGTAGTAGTAATATTATTATTGTAATAAATAAAAATCGCCAAGTGTAATAATTTTCATCTTTTTCAGGAAAGATCAGCTAGCTATCGGAAACTATCAACTTTTGTACTGCCTTGAAAATAAGATATACATAAATAAATTCATTAGCTTTGGATATTTTATTTTTCTATTGTCAAGGCTTTGGAAATTGTTCTGATTCCTATAGCATGAGCCTCATAATTTTTGAGCGCCCATCTGCAAATGAATCACATTCTCTGATTTATAAACCAAAAGTTCCCAAGTTTTCATTAGAATAATTTTTTGATAAATAATTTTAAGGAAAAATACTTGTATATATGCATTGTGTGGTGGATTTTCGCGTAAATGTATTATACAATAATTATGTATACATGTTTTAATGAGATTGTGTACACGTAAATGTGTACATTCATACACATACATACATTGAGTATAAAATGAAGTTAATAAAAGTTTTAAGTTATGACGTTCAAGAGAAATGTGTTTCAAATATTCAGGCACTCTTGTTACCGATTTTTATCTGTGCGCAGTAAAAAGTTATTTATATACTATGTATATAATTAAAAACGAGTAAATATAATGAATAAGTGTGCTAACAAGAAGCAATACTTATTTTTTACTCTATTAAAAGTAGCCCTCATCTTTGCTGACTGTGCTGTTGATAAATTATATAAATGTTAAATTATTATGAATCAATTATAATTTAAATATTCTTGACAATAAACTAAATGTCCTTTGAAATTACTCAAAATATCACATTTAAATAAAAGCATATGTTAATTTATACTAAAGTATTAAGTAGATGGAACATTCTTTGTTGTTTTTACCAAGTTTAGACTTATGCATAGTACATATAAACAGGAGTTGTAGTTTAAATGTGATAATTAAAGTTTTAAATCGTGTTGTACCCAGCTTGAAGAATGAATAATAATTTTGAGCCTTTTGATAGATAATAATCGTAACAGTTATTTTGTTTTAAATTAAAAAAAAATTCCTCCACTAAAAAAATGTTATTTAAATTAATTTTCTGAGTAATGGAAGGTTATTTTGTATGTTGTTATTTCAATATTCTCCAATGTAAATTATTTGCACAATTCTAGGGTTGTTTTGTATCATGATTCCAAGGTGTTAGAATTTATTGTTGTTGACAGCACACGTATAGATTAATGTTTCTAGGAGTGTACATATTATCCTGTTATGTAATATGTGTAAATATTAACAATGGAGCCAAAATAAATCCTCTAATCTCACCTAATTGTCAAAGCCTACAAAATATAATTAAATTATAATTTTTGAAACCATGGCCTACTTTTTAGCACAAGATGTTATGAGATTTAGTGTTACTAATTGTATGTAAATTTTTCCACTTAACTTCATAGATGAAGAATGTAAAAACCATTTTCGTTTCATAATTGTAGCAGTAATACATTTAAGATGTTTCTTTACAGTGATATATGATTTAATGATCTAACAATTTCTGAAAATATTAATTTTGTAATAAATATAAAAAGCAATTTATAATAAATTTAAATTTTTTGTTGGATATATAATCTGTTTCCAATATATTTTGAAATTTTATTAGTTCATTAAAGGTATTAATATTCCAAAATTCATTATTCTTTCAATTTAAGTGTATAGTATTCTTAGTTTTCAAAATGGGCTGATTTTTGAAATGTTAATCTTACCCATGGGTAGTTTAAAGTGTTTACACTTTAGTGTTTAAAGTGTTTAAGTGTTTAAAGTGTTTAGAATTGTGTATTTTACATTCATTGAAACTGAATATTTATTTTAAATTTATGAAAGCCTGATCATCGCTTTATAATTGGTTGAAGAAAATAAGTAGTATTACATTTACAAATCTTTAAATAATATGACTAAAATATCTCTATCATTAATGATATACATATTGTTTACTTCTGAATTTATCATATTTTGCATTCAACACTCCTATACATAAAGAGCTTTCACAGTGTACACGTGATAAAATAAATAAACTACTTATGAAACTCTAAAAGAGGAACTGATGTTTTTGGTCAAGTTTTTGTAGGGAATGAACTCTTACCAGCAACACTTGGTTAAAAGGACTTAGTTTCTGTTTTAAATTGTTACAAAAGTTTATTAACTTCTATATATATATATTCACTCTCGATATTTAATTAAACAAGAGCTATTTGCTGACATACAAAAATTGGCGCACATTCTTGCACTTAGACAATATAAAGAAAACAAAAAAAAGCCCAAGTTTAAAATTTTATTAGTTTTCCCTACTTATTTAAAGTAAGGAGAATAATATACTTCATTTTTCAACATTTTTTCATACTTTAAGGTATTTTAAGTATTCAGAGTTATTTTAAGGAATGGGGCTATAATATTTAGGTTTCTCAACATTAAAATGCATTTCAAGCAAAGAACTAAGAAGAATTTATATTTAATATTAACTAAATAATTTTGGTTAAATGTTGATATTATTATTATTATTAAATAAATGGCATATAAACTTTTTAATTTTATTATGAATTAATTTAAAATGTTTTAAAATAAATTAAAGTTGTCCAGATTGTTATAAATTTGGATTAAGTCCATTTTTAAAAGCACTTAATTTGATTAACAGAATTTATGGTACTGGTGGATCCACCTCTTCATGTTAAACCACGAGTGAAAGATTGATGATTATATTTATGACATATCACAACCTGGCTAGCATTGATAATAAGAGGTATTACTTTTATTTTACATAAAGTTAACTCTTCTTTGAAATGCTTTGTAAGGAAAGTAACTATTATAATATTAAATATTGTTGCTTGGCTTTATGATATTGGGCCTTCTTGTTGTCTTTTAAATCAGTTCATAAAAGAAATATGAAATCATATGAATGTATCTATTGTTACTAGTATATTATTTCAATATGGAAGTATATTGTGATGTTAAATGTTAACAGTGTTACATTTGTAAATATCATGTAACATTCTTATTAAATAGCAGATATATTGCATTTAATTATTTCAATTTCATTGGATATCATTTATGTGCTTGGTTAAATATAAAAAACAAAAAAAGAATAATTGATATGGCGTTCCTTTTTCATTGTGTTGTTTTAAAATTCAATAATCCTTTTATTAATCATCAGTGAAATAGAACCATTTTCCTAATAAGTGGCATGTCTTCACAAAAAAAAGTTCTGCATTCACTTTTTTAGATTGTAATATTGTTTTGTTTCATGTTAGACTACTCCAGATATTTCTTTTGGTTGGAAAAAAATTATTAAAATTTATATACTGTAACACTTGGGTTGATTCTGTGTGATTATGTTGCTCTTGAAGTTGGCTGACCATATCATATGTAATATACTAATATGGCTTCTGACAAGGAGTTGGTGTTAATTTCTTTCATTTCATAAAACCCAGAATTTGCCTTGTGTTTCCAAACATATTGAGACACCAAAACAAACATTTTCTGCAAATAACAGTTTTATTCACAATATTTTATCTTCAATATCCGTTTTGCATGGAACATATTATATATTGAAAGAGGAAATGTTTCTACGGTTATTCAAAATGTGTAAATAGGATCTAAGCGAAGAATGTGACACACTAATTTCTCCACAAAAAACATAGTGATATAAAAATAAGAATAAATCATAAAACTTTGATCGGTTGTACATTGAACACTCTGAAAATGATCGTAGCGTCTATTTACCATTCAGTAATTAATTACTCATCTTTATAAGAAGCCCAAAAATTTAATGGAAAATAAATATTTTAATTTCTAAAAAAAAACAGTTTGTAATATGTGTATAAAATTGATGCATATAATTTATCAACATCTAAACTACAATAAGATAATAGATTAAAATGTTTCAACCGTAACATACGGTCTTCGTCAAAGTCAAAACTCAAATTAGTTTTTTTTACGCTAAGCAGATGATTATAGAACAAGAAAGTTTGTCCAAAAAAAATAAACCTAAACTTAGTAATCTACGAAAAATATATCATAAATGGCCCTTAACAGCAAAAGGCAATACAGATAAAAAAAAATGGTTTTATCTTAAAATAATGGATCACCTACTGTATTTGTCGGATTTGTTTCATTGACTTAGAAAAAATTTTAGTGTTATTTAACAGTTTAATAAAATAAATTTGACCTGTTTTAATGAAACAATATCAATAAAATTCTTAAATGTAAAAAATGAACGCCAATAAAACATATATTTCATGATATTTCCAAGGTGCGATGAATGATTGGTTAACAAAGCATTGTAATCAAAATACATGTTACATCCTTGAACAAAACTTAATTTGCGATATATAGGTCTTTGGTTACTGACTGCTATAGGTCTGCACTAGATGTAGAAACATGATGGTGATAACGTAGGCAATATATTAATAAAAAAAATTTCCCAGTGAACTGGAGTCCGGTGGTATTTATAAAATCCCGTTCAAAAATTGCCATAAAATTTTTATTGGTCAAACTAGTAACTCTTTAAAGATACATGTCTTTGGTGGTAAAACAACACCAATACAATGTAAGTAGACAGGAAAAAAGTAGCTCCTTATTCTTGCATATAAATAATGAAAATCATCATATTAATTGCACCGGAGCTAAAATTATTACCTACGAAAAATCGGTGCTATTAAGAAATATTATCGAATTCTGTTTCATTAAATTTAATAGTTCAAATTTTATAAACATTAGTAACAGTTTGTTCGAACTTGACTTAGTCCAACGAGGGCAATAGCCTCATATAAGAGGGTTGACAGATAGCGAACAGTTTTTTACTTTTTCTTAATGTTTCCCCAAATATCCCTCCCTGGACTATTGTCCTTTCCTGCACTTTCACCCTTTTAAAATACCACTCTTCCCTCTCACTCCTCTAATTTTATTGAAAAGCATCTTTAATTATAGATTAAATTCATTATACCGACAATCCAGTTCACAATGGAAGAAGAAGTAAGCTGTAATTTGCTCTTCTTAGATGTCCTGATCCACAGGTTACATAAAGAGTTACGTTTTAGTGTATATAGAGAACCTACTATTGTACTTGCATAGGTCCATTTCTATTCTTCTCATCCAAGAAATGTTAAAATTTCTGTTTTTAGAAATATGTTTTTGACGGTGTTAAGAGTTTGCTGTCCTGAATTCCTTAATAATGAGATTAATAACATTGGGTTAATTGCCCTGTCATTAAAATACCCCTCCTATTATATCGACTTAACTTTAAAGGGTGCTAAAAAATCTTGAAGGCCCGTTATCACATTGTTATGCTAAAAGTACTCAACGAAAGGAGATTCATGATGTCAACTTTTATTTTACACAGTTCAAAACAACACATTCAAAGCAACACATTTAGTCAACGTATACAAAACACTGGTTCATTACAGGTTGTGCAACACTGGTTCATTATAGGTTGTGCAGTCCCCTCAAGGCATGTTTTTAAATGTCCCACAATAAAAAAAACCTCTAATATTTCAACAGACCCCTGTTCATTGTTAAATTCTATTGTTTTACCGTATTATGAGTCATTGGACCCTCTCCCTAGGCTTACTTGTAAACTTGATTTTAATATAGAGTTTTCTAATCGTAATAACGTAGGCAATATATAAATAAAATCTCTCCCAGGAACTGGAGTCCGGTGGTATTTATAAAATCCCGTTCAAAAATTGCCGTAACATTTTTATTGGTCAAACTGCTAAATCTTTAAAGACTCGTGTAAAAAACACCAATACACTGTAAGTAGACAAGAAAAAAGTAGCGCCTTATTCTTCCATATAAATAATGAAAACCATTATATTGGTTGGAACGGAGCTAAATTTATTACCTATGGAAAATCGTTATCAGTAAGAAATATTATTGATTAAATTTTATAGATCAAATGTTATAAACTTAGTTACGGTTTGTTCAAACTTGACTCAGTCCAACGAGGGCTCTTCTAATAGGGTTGAGAGCTAGCGGATAAGTTTGTTACTTTTTCTTACTGTACTCCTTTGTTTCCCAAACATCCCTCCATGGACTATTGTCCTTTCCTGCACTTTACACCCTTTTAAAATACCACTCTTCCTCCACACTCCTGTCAATCCCCCACCATGATGTTTCTGTTTCTAGTGTTTCAGTTGGGTTTTTGACTCTAACGAAGACCGCTTGATACGGTTGAAAGATCTTAGTCCTTTTTCCTATTTCTTATTGTGGTCTGATCATTGATTGCTATTTCAAATGTTTATTGTGAAATCTTGTTATATATATATATATATATAAATATTGATAAAAGTATCGATCGTGGAATAGAAACAAAACTAAAATTTATCGGGACTCGGTCAGTTCTTCAGGTTCAAATTAAACTCTCATTGCCAACGTTTCGGTTTTTATTTAAAACCTTTGTCATAGTCAGAAGTATAAATTTTGAAAAAGAAAAACTAAGTATTACATTACAAATTATTTTACAAAGAAAATGAGTCTGTGGATTTTAACAACAACTTCAGTAAATACTTAGGAAAATACTTAGTATTTCTGTTTCAAAATTTATACTTCTACCTATGAAAAAGGTTTTAAATAAAAACCGAAACGTTGGCAATGAGAGTTTAATTTGAACCTGAAGAACTGACCGAGTCCCGATAAATTTTAGTTTTGTATATATATATATATATATATATATATATTAGTATAGGTTGGCAGCAAATCTTCTTGGAGGCATATTTTGTTGAAATGTACCACAGCTTCGGCATTTACGACTTTCAAACTAAGCTGTTCCAGTCTCCTGACAGTCTTACAAATAGAAGGTTATAATTCCCAAATAAGTTGTCCAAAGGACATTGAGACACTTTTTTGAAACGCTTTAATAAAAATCAACTATTTTAATACAACTGAACAACTAACATCACTGGCAGGAAATCTTCTTGGAGGCATATTTTGTTGAAATGTACCGCATTTGTTTCTATCTAATGATGTAGTAAGTTATGTTAAATTCTTTACCTGTGATGTTAGTTTTTCAGTTGTATTAAAATTGTTGATATTTATTAAAGTGTTTCAAAAAAGGTTGTCTCAATGTCCTTTGGACAACTTATTTGGGAATTACCACCTTCTATTCGTAAGACTGTCAGGAGACTGGAACAGCTTGGTTTGAAAGTCGTAAATGCCGAAGCTGCGGTACATTTCAACAATATATATACACTTTTTTTGATGAAAATACGAACCGAAACGGACAAATATAATTCAATATACATAAAGAAGCATAGAGACTCTCTCCCCTTCCTGACAGGAAGACTGGTTCCTACCACGACACCACACAATCCTACATCAGCCTCCTCTTGCTGAGGTGGTAATTACCACCTTACCAGGTGGTAATTAGGCCATTACCAGGCCTATCCTACAGACGCCTTCCCAACCTTGGCAATTTTCTGTCCCACAGGAATCTAACCTCCACTAGGGCTAACTGTTTGTTATAATAAGAAGTTTTGTGCTAGATGGTACTACATATGTTATGAGTTTATGCAGTATGTTCTCCAAATTGTTGAAAGATTGATAAAGAATAAAGATCTAGATATAAATCCTGCCAAAACAGTCATTATACCTTTCTAAATGAGAGTGAAGATAAATATTTAAAACGCTTTCATTGAAAGTATTATAGTATAAATATCAAAGTTATCGAATATCTTGTAGACATTTTAGTTGAATGACTAACTGGAAAAGCCTGCAATAGTTACATTGAGTAATGTCACAAACGGACTGTCAAACTGTAAGGAATTCTTTGGTTGAATGTATGGTATCAACCACAATTCTAAACTTTATTTGTAAAATACTACCACTACTGTCATAAAACCAATGTTGTGATATGCATTAGTCGTATGCTACTCTAAGATAATGAAAGAAGTTTCAATATCATGCTTTAATAAACTACACAGACAAACGTGTCAAAGGTTAATCAGAAAATGATCTCCTGCACTATCTTCAGCATTGATAAGTTTTTAAGCATCTTCATTTTAGATATTTTTTATCAAGAAAAAAGTGATTTTCAGATTATTGAGAGTTGAAAATTGAGAGAAGAAAAATTCTTCTTTCTGAGATAAATTTACAAAACTTTAATAGAACAGATCATTAATAATTTGACCTATAAGTTGCCAGACACACTGCCCTTCATAGAACAATATATAAGTGCGTCAAAGTGAGCACAAATTGTTGTAAACATTCTGATTTCAAGCGAGGGGTTTCTGTCTAGTTTACTGATGGGTGAAAAATTAAAAATATAAGCCATAAAAGAAGTTCACTCTTAGGTAGGAACCAGGACACAAGAGAGTACATAGAGAGGAATGAGGCAGTGGAAGGGTAGGAAAGTATAAGTCAAACAAAGCTTTGACACTTTTAAGCCTTTTTGCATCACATATCTCATCTTTCATAAGGATTCAGTAGAAGAATAGATGAAAAGGCAAGCAGATAAAACTGTTATCTCTTTTAGTTCAAAAAATTCATTCATAACATACATAATAAGTATGGAAATTAAAAAATCTTGATATTTATTATTTAAGTATATAGCCCAACATGGATCTTTTATATACCAAAAAAGCGAGCGGCAATTAGCTTCATACGAATAATGAAGACTCTGTATCGAAGTGATTTTAGAACGTTTAATCACATTCTATACGAATGCGAGGCAATTACCATCATGAAGTTAAGATTTTTTTAAATCATGCCTAAAAACCAATAAAAGTGAGAGATACTTCTCTGAGGAGAATTATAAAGTTCATCAATGCAACGGTGCACATATGTCCGATGGGAATCGGTGTCTCAGTTTAATGATAATAATAACATGTCCATCCTTCTAAATCAGTGATTTCAAGTTTGTTATCACTAATCAAATAGATATAGTCACATTAAAATGAATGATATCAGTAAACTGATCAACTATGATTTTCATAATATTTACCACAGCTTTTGATTCTTCTACATGATCGCTGCATTAATTTAAAACCAAAACTCAATCGATTGCCAACAAGTTCGTTGGCAAACGAACTATTACTATTACAAAATAGTAAAATTGGGTGATGGACATTCCAGATTTCTGCCTACTGTTTATTCAAGATAAAATTAACATCACACAAATAATCCAGACTCTATCTGGAAGAGGTGTAAATTTTTGATCATATTTAAAAACAACTCTTTAAGGACAATTTTGAAGTTCAATAAAAAAATAAAAATCTAAAGCTGATTTTAAAAATGACAATGGGACCTGAGTATGGTAGAACTGCACACGAAACCAATGAGTCTCAGGCCCTTATTATAATCCTAACAATAACATGTCTGATTGATCTAGATCATCCATTTTAAAATTATAATAACCGAAAATATTGTAAACTATTGCTGGCATAAAACAGTTGAAATCATTAAATTTATTATCTATAAACTTGATGATACTTTACCAGAGAGTATGATTTAACTTCTTCATGATAGCCACATTAAAACAGAACACAAACTGAATTCATGCTCAACGACTTTGTTATTATGTTTACTCACAGTAAAGTTGAGTGTAGGCTACTCCAGATTTGTAGGTATAATTTTACTGTGAAATTATACCTATCGTGTATAATTAATATGTGCATAATTACCTCTAACGTTCAGAATCAATCATAAGTCAAGAATTTTAAACTTTATTATAAAACTGAAATTTGCAGTTGTTAAAACATTTTGAATTTTTTTTCAAGTTATCCTGTCAGTTTCATATTAGGCCGAAAGTTTCTACAGTTAGCAGTTTAGGACAAGGAAAATTGCCTAAATTACTGTCTTTCTCATGATGCAATATACCCGAAAAAAGAAAGAAACCATTTACACTAAAGGGTCTATTTTTGTGTAAAATATGAATTTGATCTATAAAACGATCTGACCTATAGCGTGCCCAAGAACTTTTGGACACACACACACACACACACACACACACACACACACACACACATACAAACACACAGATATACTTGAAAATACGTCCAAAACGGATTTTGAGAACCTCAAGGTATGTAAATTCGACAAAATCTCAAAATTGATTTTTTTGTAATTGTCATATTTTACTTATGAATAACTGAAGTGATCAATAAGTAGAATAGATAACTGCAGCGATCTACAATCTGCCTAACTATACTAAAACGTATTGCCAAAATCATGGTTTATAATTTCAATTAATTTATTTATTATGTTGAAGTATCGTTTTACTATGATGAAATTGAAAACAATAGTAATTGGTGTTGTCAGAATGTCTGAAATCAGCGACTTCAGCCCCCTCTCCTATGGTATATCCAAGAGGACTTCAAGATTTCCAAAGGAGTTTAAAAGCTTCGAATCTCACTCAAAGGAAAAATAATAACAATCAGTTTAAATTTTATGTAAACTGAAAGGACAAAAACTTTCACAGATACCCATATCTATATGTAGCGTCATCCCCATTTATCATACTTTTCCTGGTAAATGTAAATAATTAATTACCTTTAATTTGGTTTAAAGATAATAAAAGATATTATTGAAATCACATCTTTTAGTATTATTATCCTAAAATATACAATTTTTTTTAATAACACAAATACACTACTTAACTATAGTAAATAGCAGTAGCAAATATAATATAATAACAAATAATAAGCAAATATAATAACAAAATAGTAGTTATCAAAAAGAGGGTAGCGAAATGGACTAGCGCTTTCATTATGACATGTAAATCATTTTCAACTCAGTTTGTTACCTCGATAGTTGTGGCAAATGAAGATACATAATTTTTAACTTTAGTAATACTATTTGTGATCTGCAACCCAGTTTAGAAAATTGGCATTCATGTTTTTGCTGTATTTCACTCTAAAATCTTTATGAGATAAATCTTTCTCAAGTATGAACTTATCCAAAGAAAATTGGAAATTGATCTATTTATGATAATTTAAAATCCAGGCTAAAATTAAAAACAACGATACATAAATTCTGAACATTAAAAGTATATCATGAACTAATAAATACATTCATTTTTACTTTACTATAAGTAAAGTATAGTGATCGTGAAAAAATTCGATCTCGAGATTTTGACGGAATTACATACTTTGAGGTCCCAGAAGTCGTTTTATGAGGTTTTTACGATGATGTCTGTGTGTGTGTGGGTGGGTGGGTGCGTGTGTGAGCATTGCTTGTTACCACGCTACGGTCCAGAATCTTTGATGGATCAAGTTGATATTTTACACAAAAATGGGCCCCATAAAGACGAAGATCCCTATTGTTTGGGAAGATTTATGCCTGATAGGAAAGTCAATTTTTTTGCCAAAAACCGTTCTTTAGAAAACATTTATTTCTCCTAAACTGATAACCCTACAGTTTTGAAATTTTGACATTATCTTTGAGGTTACAAATGGAACAAACGAAAAATATATTCAGAATTTTAAAACAAAAGGAAATATTTTTTTTCAATAAAATGTACAAATTTTTACTTATAATTCAATCTCAAACCTTGTGAGAGCGATACAAGCCATACTGTTTGACGGACAAGAATGAAACTATGCCTATAAATAGAACATTTGTGGAGAATGAGTTGAGATATTTTTTTTCAAAATTACATTTGCTAATGGGGCGTTACAGTACGATTTCTGTTTTCAGAAAATGTTTTTTTGACGTTAAACGGCTGATTAAACAATAATGAAAATTTGACCAAAAATGGAACAAAAAATTAGCAATTCATAAAAAAAAATGAAGTTTCAATTATGTGAAAGAGCAATAACGCTATAAAAACTGTTTGTTTATCTTAGACTAAGAGATCACCTGCTATACTTGTCGAATTTTTTATATTTTTTTTTATTTTTTACATTGACTTAGTAATTTTTTGAGCGAATCCACTGAGATAAAATTGATATTTATAAAGGAAAAATTTAAATTGTTTATTGACTTATATGAGATGTAAGAGGAATAATATTGTTACATGTAAAAAAATCACCGCCAATAAACATAAATAAATTACCTTTGTCTTCCATGGCATGATGTATTTGTCTCATAAAATGCTTATTCAATTTATATTGAATATATCTATATATTGCACTCCTGAGCAAAACTTAATATCAGTTACAATTCTCTTGTAGGAGAATATTTCGTATGAAGAAATGTTCACTTTGCTTTTTCAAAAATGTTATTACTGCTGTAGTTATACTAATGAAATTATTTGCATCAGCTGTGTGATGTACCAAAATAAGCTTATATATTGATATGCCCTTCAATCACTATCTGTACTCTTTCAGGAATGAAAGACTAATAATCATATCCCATTTAGATGTTTACATTATGCTTAATTGAGACGTTATATATTATATACTCAAGAAATTTGATATTAAGTTACTTATAGTAAAGTTGAGTGAAGGCCACTCCAGATTTTTTTTTTTAAAAATAAGCACTATCTGAAGTGCTTAGTAATCACACTAATCTTCATCAAACGCAAAAATATAAAAATAAAAATAAATGAGTAAATATAAATAATTATATTTAGACAATTGTTCTTGCCTGCAGTCATTCTTAACATGGTAGGATGTTTCTTTACAGTATGGGATTGACAAATTTTTTTAGTTTTATTCCTACCGGCTCGATATATTTAGGGGTTATCTTCTGTGGCATAACATCAGCTGGTGTACGTAACGATTCACAGAACCAAACCCCGAAAGTTCCTTATCACTGAATCCAGACAGTTACACCTAGCAGAAAGTAAATTGGAAATCTATATTCAACTTTAGTCTGAGCAGTGAACAGACCAGCTGAATTAGCATGGCTTGCTGAAAGCCCCAGTTAATGTTAGACGACATGTTTATTATATTAAGAGCGTGTTTCAATATCTGGATATCATCTGGATCTGAGCTTTCTATATTAAACTTAGTCAAAGTCAAATCAAGAAAGCTCTTTGTATTCTTTGTGTCTGTCTTTCTACTCGGATACTATTCAATGACCTATTTTGTAATATAATTATTTTTTGACTTACACATATTTTTTACGAATAACTAATCTGGTATCCAGTTTTAATCAATGTACTTAGTTTCAATAGAATTTTTAAAACGAGATTCATTTAATTAAAGTTGTTTTTTAAACTAATAAGAATTACTGAACTGCTGATATTTAACACTTTTGACTAATTAGTTTGCTAATTACTGGTGTCTTATAAGTGGGACTCTTCACTTAACATTCTATATTCCTAATGTTGTCATAATTTAAATATATTTTGTAATACCTTAAAAATATATTAAATTCATTTGTTTCAGTTACTTATTTCTATTTACAATATTGTAAATAGAAATACCCTGACTAAGACCACTTGTTACAGTTGAAACCGCTTAGTCTTTTTCCTCATTCCTTATTATGAATTGAACATTGATATATTTATGTATATATAACAAGATTTCTCATAAACACGTGAAATAACAATCAATGATCAAAATACAATATGAAATGGGAAAAAAGACTAAGATCTTTCAGCCGTAACAAGCGGTCTTCGTCAGTGTCAAAAACCCAACTGAAACACTAGATGCAGAAACACCATGTTGAGGGCAGAAACAAAACTCTCAAACCCCCACCATGATGTTTCTGCATCTAGTGTTCAGTTGGGTTTTTGACTCTGACGAAGACCGCTTGTTACGGTTGAAAGATCTTAGTCTTGTTTTCCCATTTTCTTATTGTGGTTTGATCATTGATTGTTATTTCACGTGTTTATGTGATATCTTTATATATATATTTGTGTATGAGGGCAGCAAATCTTCCCGTAGGCATATTTGATTAAAGTAAACAGCAGCTTCTGCGTTCACGCCTTTTAGGCTGGTCTGCTCTAGTTTTCTTACAACTTTCCGGTGGGCTGGTGTTAATTCCCAAATCATTTGTCCAAGCGACATATTTATGCATGAGCAGGTAAGTAAAAACAACTTGTAGAAACGAAGGTCTTTATAACAAGGAAAAACGTATAAACAAGCTTTCGGCCTCTAACATAGGTCATCTTCAGGTTAACAAAAAGGGAAAACTTTTTTCTGTATCTCAGGAACACTTTATAATATTGTTTTACTAATTGCACATATTATTATTATTATTATTTATTGTTATTATTATTATTAATGTTTATTTTTAATTATTATTATTTATTATTATTATTATTATTATTATTATTATTATTATTATTATTATTATTATGTATTGCACGTATGAGAGTGCAAATAAATCAATTTAATATTATATTGATATGAACTAAACCATTTTGGTTTTTGTTTTTTTACGTATGATCGTATTAATGCTTTCAACAATTTATGTTCTCTACTATACGTGTAGAATAAATTTATGTATTATTTTTCGAAAATGGTTTTCTATCTTGAAACATGTTTTAATTATTATACTCGGAATTTAGTTATATCCTAGTGTTTTTTATAAAATCACATTTATTTTCCTTAGTCATAAATCATAAAAATCCAATTTACCCTGACGAAATGTCAGCTTTTTCTTTCAATCATTGCTTCTTCAATCTGTAATAGTGCGGTATTCACTCATATGGGGGATTTTAAGAATTACATCTCCAAAAAAAAGTTTAATATGAAAACTAACAACGCGTTTCGAACAGTTAGTTTTCTTCTTCAGGTTTATATCTGCACTCCCGTAGATCAACTCTCAACAGTGGAGATGTAAATCTGAAGAAGAGCATTAATGTTCGAAACGCGTTGTTAATTTTCATATTCAACTTTCTTGGTGTGGAGACGTAATTTTTAAAATCTCCCAATATGTTAGCTTTTTCCTCATGTTGTACTCTGTAATAAAGTTGCTGTAAATATATATTGAGAAAAAAATATATAAGGAATTAACCAGTTTTGTGTACTCAAATCAAATTCAAAGCCAACATCTCAGTATAATTTAAATGTTTATAGTTGTAAGCTCAACATCTTTAAAAAGAATAAATATGAATATTAGACTAGAATAATGAAAAAAATGGATGTTTGTGAACAACAAAGTAGCTCTTCTATAAAATGAAAAAGTCCATTTTCATACTTCAATATTACAAAAAGATAATATCGTTGATATATACAAGAAAATCTACATCTGATATTAAGTTTTGTTCAAGGATGCAACATCTTACCATAAACTATACGTTGTGTGTAATCTCTCGTGGACCTAACAGCCTTGTTCAAAAATTTTCCATATTCCTATATATTAGTTATGAATCTTTATGAAATTTAATAACCATTTTCTATTTGGAGCAATGTAGCTTATTCATAATTTGAATTTTCTTAATAAAATGCATAGGATATGTTGGTTCATATACAATGGGTGCATTACTGGTTTAATTTTCAGGTTTTTATTAATGTGATTCACTTTACTGTTCGATTATTGGTAAAGTTCCGTAGGAGATGATCCAATCAAAATTATACTTTGCAATTTTTAATTACAATATTTAAGAAAGATCGAATTCAACATGAATAAAACAATGTATCAATAACATGTACAGTGTGACTGCTAAATAAAAAAATTAAAAATCTTAGTAGTTTTATTTGGATAAAAGATGCATGTATCAACGGTAGACTAGTAGAAAAGAGGTCGATAGTTTAAAAGAAGGGCTCATAGGAAAGACGAGGGGACAGCTCAAAGGAAGGGTAAAACATTGGTATAACGAAGGGTGTGCGTACGGGAGACAGCGGAGCGTGCGAGCACCTTTACTAGCTGAGGAGGGGAGAAGCGCCTGCGCCCAGCAGCAACCTAGCTCAGTGCGTTCAGTACTCGGGGGGGAGGTGTTACACTGGCCACCAATGTCAACTTGACCACGGACATGGACGACAACACCGACGCTTTGCTCACAGAGTTGCCTAGGTTCAATAAGGTATTACACCAGCCCCACCTTGAAATACCCCCCAGTTCTCCTGATTGTAGAACTCATGTTTCGTACCTGTACCCTGAGATTCTAGCCCTGATATTTAGCTACTTGGAAGTACGCGATAAAGGACGAGCCGCCCAGGTTTGCCAGGCATGGAGAGACGCTTCTTACAACAAATCAGTTTGGAGGGGCGTAGAAGCTCGACTTCATCTACGAAGAGCGAACCCCTCCCTTTTTAGTTCTCTAGTCCGTCGTGGAATTCGTAGAGTTCAGGTGCTTTCGATCCGTAGAAGCCTTCGAGACGTGGTTCAAGGAGTGCCGAATCTCGAGTCCCTTAGCCTTAGTGGCTGTTTTAACGTGAATGATATAGCTATAGCCCATGCAATTGTCCACGATCTCCCTTGTCTTACTAGACTGGATCTTTCACTTTGTAAGCAAGTTTCAGATTCCAGTTTAGGTAGAATAGCTCAGTACCTGAAAAACCTTGAAGACTTACAATTGGGAGGGTGCTGTAATATAACGAACACCGGTCTTCTTCTTATAGCATGGGGCTTGAAAAATCTGAAAAGACTTGACCTCCGATCATGTTGGCACATCTCAGATCATGGCATAAGTCATCTTGCAGGACTTAATAGAGAAACAGCAGATGGAAATCTTGCTTTAGAATATCTAGGGCTGCAAGATTGTCAGAGGTTATCGGACGAAGCTCTGCAGCACGTTTCTATGGGCCTGGTAGGACTTAAAAGCATTAATCTTTCGTTTTGTGTTAATATTAGTGATAGTGGATTAAAGTACCTTGCCAAAATGACTTCCCTTAAGGAACTCGATTTACGTTCCTGTGACAATATAACAGATATAGGAATGGCTTATCTTGCGGAAGGGGGCTCACGAATTTCTTCACTTGATGTTTCTTTCTGCGATAAAATTGGTGACCAAGCTTTGGTATATGTTTCTCAAGGACTCTTCAACCTGCGAGCGATATCAATGAGTGCTTGCCAGATAACTGATGAAGGCATATGTAGGTTGGCCAAAACTCTACATGAACTGGAAACGCTCAATATCGGACAATGCAACAGGGTTACCGATAAAGGACTGATTACAGTGGCTGACTGTCTGAAGAACTTGAAGAGCATCGATCTCTACGGGTGTCCCAAGATAACCACTGTGGGCTTGGAACGCATCATGAAGCTGCCACAACTCAGCATACTTAACCTCGGTCTTTGGCACGTCAGATGACACACGACTACTTCCATTTTTGTGATATTTTCTTTGTTAACGCTCAAGTTTTTTTATGTGTTCGTAGTTAATTTTTGTTTGTTGTTAATTAGCTGCTACTCCACCTCTAGTTGTATAATTTAAAATTATTACTGAAGGTATATTTTGAAAGAGGACTGTATATAGAATGCCGGTAGGATTTGTGACCTGACTTAAAACAGGTAATTGAATTTGTTCATTTTAATTTTTTATTATATTTCTTGTTTTGTTACAAAGTAGTCCTTGTGTTAGACTGTGGCCTACGGTTTCCGTCACTAATGTGACGTAACACTCGTGTAATCCGTTCATACAGCTAAGAAAATGGTCGAGTAATCCACCCAGTGCGAACTAACATGTTCATATCCTGGTTATAAAAATATTCATTGTACAGAGACAGTATATTTCATTTAAAGCTAATGTAATGCATTGGTATAGTTAACCCTTAATTAACTAGAACTTAAAAGACACTTTTTAGAGCCTAACAACGAATGTGATTTTTTTTACCTGATACAAATTTTTGCAACTGAAGGCCTCAGATTTTGTAGTTATGATAGAATAATTAAGTCGAATTGATCTATGAAGATGATTCATATTCTTTTTTTCTTGGTTTCTTTTTTATTTTTATATTGTTCAATTACTTTTACTCCTTGTTGTTCTGTTAAAAATTTTTATGTTAACAGTTTTGTAGTTTCTATTGTGTTAAATCTCCTGTGCGAACTACAATATGTTACTTTATTAGTTATCTTATAGATTAATTACTTTTCAAGTGACTGAATGTAATATAAAGTTACATTGAGGAATAGAGATTTTCAAATGACCGCAGATGTAACTATTTACTTGACATATCACTCTTATCTTCTGCCTATGAGTTTTTATTGTGACATTAAATTCCGATATGATACTGTCTAAAATCAAGCCCATTATAATTATGTATTCTTTTGAAATATACAGTTTTTAAGTAAAAATATGTAACTGGATTGATAAATATATATAACTATATATTTTGGAACAAGAGTTTCTTAGTTTCTGTTAAAGGAACTTCCAAATACCTTTTCCAGTAGTAAACATTCTAATATTATTTGTTGAATTGCTGTATGTTTTACCAGTATTGTATACTCTCCCCAGTAGGAAACAAATCTTTTAATCGTAATTTAGTTCTTCTATGGTATTTATGGAATACAAATTCCACAATCATTCTGTTTTTTAAATATCTGCTCTCACTAAATTAATATTTTGGTATTTTGAAACAGAAGAGAGCTAAGTTATCTATAATCATACTGTCGTTGAAGCATGAATTTTGTATTCAGATTTAAGTTTGCCGTATTCAAATTTAAAAATAAATTTTTGATATCAAAAATTTCATTTTTGTTGAACTAATGATTCATTCGGTGGCTTTTTCACAGGTCCAAATGAAACTGTATGCATTTTCATTTGAAATTTAAAAGAGTTTTAATGTTTAATATATGATTAAGAGAGGTTTAATGGTAGGCAAATTTTTTAATTTTGTCAATTTAATAGTTTTCTCTGCGTGTATGATGATTCACAATTTTCATACCGTGCATGCTGGTACAACCTGCAGAGATTTTTCATAAAATTTACCGAAAATAGTTGTGATTAAATTTCTGTCGTTTCTATATAATTTTGTCAATCAAATCTATTGCTATCAATCAATGATACAGGAAAACGTGTTTTAAATTCTCTTAATGATGTTTCAATAATTTTTTAGCAGTTCGCATAATAAGAATAAAATAGAAAAGAGATAAAATTAAAAGATAAAAAAGTTCCATAGAGAAAATAATATTGTTATAATTGTTAATATAACATATTTTAAGGAAATGTATACGAAATCTTAAAGGTAGCCCTTTCATTAATATACATACGTGTGAATCGACGTTTTCTGTTTTCTTTACTAGTTATATGAAATATAGAGTAATGAATGTATTGAATTCAAGTTGAAATTGTGTTATCAAATTTTTAATGGCAATCAATGCATGTTTAGAGGTCCCCTATATCCAATGGGATATGTTTCGAAAATTGGTATGTGTTTTTGTGTGTGAACGGGAAATCACTTAACCAAAAGAGTTATAATCACCAAATTTCACAATTAAGTTCCTAACCAAAATCTGCTGAAATATTGCACTTTTCAGGAGTCACTTACTTGGCAAAAATTTATTTTTTGCTATTTGGTATAAATATGCATGTCCATATCACTTTGATTAAGTCAGGTGATGCTTTTTAGTTGGCATTTAATATGTATACGATGCAGTGCACACGGAAATAATCCTTCAGGGTCAAAAGTATAAAAAAACTTCTGAAGTGGTGAAAATCAAACTTGTAAATGACTCTTGATTGCGTTGATACGGATATTAAACAAAAAAACAAACACCAAAATTTAGAGAAGAACTATTTAGTTTTATCCGAATTGATTAAACTGAAAGAGGAAATCAGGGAAAGAAAATTTCTTTGATAATACATTTTCAAAAGCATCGTGGTGAGAACGCATCACTTGCGCTAGTGGTGAGAAATCAAAAAAGCTTGAGAATTACTGCTTTAACGGACTCTACCTTGCGTCTGGCTACTAGGTATCATTAATTATGTATTGGTGAACTCTATGTGGATGACTTTTTTAGGTCGTGCCTGCATCTAAATCTGTAAAAGTTATAAATAATAAAGCATAAAAAATATATGATCGCAAAATAATCAAATTAAAATATTTTGAAATTAATTGACTTAAGAGAACATCTGAAAACACATGCTAATCATAAATGTTATTCTCTAAAACTTTTATTTGTTTTGACGTCACTTGAGCCATCGAAATCTTAAAAAAAATGTAATATTGACGTTCGCTATTTGCTTACATTATTTTATTGGCCGGTCAGGGATGAATAGATTCTTACCCAGGAAGTTTTTTCATATTAAATCTCATAATTTGTTATTGCATTATTATTTCAGAAGTTAAATAATTGCAATTGTTAAATGATATTCTCTTCTGATTTGGTGGATATGAGCAGAAATTCATTGATAACCTTTACCTATTACAGTGGGACTTATATTATTTTTACTACAAGTAAAGTATAGTGTTTGTGAAAAAATTCGATTTCAAGATTTTAACGAAATTACATGTTTTCAGGTCATAAAGTCGTTTGATGACATTTTTTCCATGTTGCGTGGGTGGTGAATATTTCCAAAAGTTTGTGTAGACGCTAAAGTCTACAATCTGTGATGAGCATTATAATGTAGATGTGCTGTATAGTTTGGGAGGAATTATGCATGATGGGAAAGCCTCGTATTTTTTTACAAAAAAGATGTTTTTAGACAATATTTTTTTCTCCTAAACTGCTGACCCTAGAGTCTTAAAATTTTGCCATTATCTTTTAGGTTGCAAAAGCAATGAATGAAAAAATCCTCAAATTTTTAAACTGGAATTTTTTTGTCCATAAAATGTAAACATTTTGACATATCATTCAGTCTGAAAGCTTGTGAGGGGGAGACAAGCCGTAGCGTTTGACGGATGAAATAAAATTATATCTAAAAATAGAGCATTGTGTGGTTGATGAGTTGAGGTATTTTTTTTTCAAAACTACATTAACCAAAAGGGCATCGTGGTAAATTTTAAGTTTTCAGAAAATGATTTTTTGAGGCTATACGGCACAATAGAGAATAATGAAATTTTACCCAAAAATTGAAAAAAACAAGAGTAATTTATAAAAAAAAATTCGTGAAATTTCAGTTACTGCCAAGAATAATAATACTACACAAATTGAATATTATTCCTGAACTAATGGACCTCCCGCTATACTTATCGAATTTGTTTACATTTATTTACATTGTTTATATTGACTTACAAAAATTTTAAGTGAATCGACTAAAATAAAACTGTTGCTTAGATGTTTAATTAAATAGTTTAAAATGACTTAATGGCTTAATATCATATATAAGAAGAAGAAAATTCTTACATATAAAACATAAATGGCAATCAAACGTAATTCCTGAGGCTTTCGATGGTATGATGAATTTGTCTAACAAAATGCTTTTATCAATCTTTATGTTGCACCCCCTTGAATCATTGGGTAATATTGAAGTATGAGAAATTGACTCTCGTTCTATAGAAGGAATATCCAGTTTTTTCACTATTGAGTCTAATTGTTCATATTCATGCTTATTAAAAATTTCAAGCTTCCACCTATAATATTTTTAAATTATACTAAAAAGCCGGCTTTAAATTTAATTTCAGTATGCAAAACTGGCTAATTACCGAGATATTTTTTCTGAATATATATTTATTTATAGTAAACTTATAACAGAGTACAGCAAGCTGGTAAAAGCTATATAAAGATATATGGTTTTAAATGTATTTTATTTTCATTAATTTATAATCATGTTACGTTAACGAAAATCTCATTAAATTATACATAAATTATTTTTTCAGCTTTGTTATTAAATTTAGCATGCAAATAGAAATATATTAAGCCATTTGATTTTTCCAATTCATTTCTTTGGATTTTATTATTATTACTACTCAAATAATAATCTCAATCAATCATACTTCAATATTACCCAATGATTCAAGGGGATGCAACATAAAGATTGATAAAAGCATTTTGTTAGACAATCTCAATCAATCTTTGCTTAATTAGTGAAATTCTTTGAAATTTTTAAATAGTGATAATCAATTAAATGATATTTAGTGAATAAGATACAATGATTTTGGACACCAGTATATTGGATAAACAGATAGAACTTTTATGACAGTGGCATAAAGTAGATATTCTCGAAAAAATCAGAGGAATTGTTTAAACAATAACAAAGGCATATTTTTCAGTAAAATGTAAAAATTGTAATTTATTATTGAATTTGAATGCTTTTGAGAAGACAAAAATCATTATGTTTTTGAAGTTTGATACTTTTTTATTTATAATAAAGTTGAGTGCAGGCTAATCCAGATTTTTATGATATAGTTTAAAAATAACTAATTCCGATTCACTTAAAATTTAGCTCAGATACTGTTCAACGGAGAAATGAAAAAAAGGGATAACAGTAATTAAAACAAAAAAAATCGGTCTAATTAATTACTATTATTTGTTCTTTCACATATGCCTGAGGAGGGAGACTGGTTTATGAAGGAAAAGACACTCCTGTGATTTTTTACTCGAGATTTCTTTCTATTTGGTTACTGTAAAGTAATCGTAATGAAAAAATATTGGAAGGAATCGAAAGACAATTTTTGGTTAGGCTTATATATATGTTGGTTAATATTTTCTCCTACTATTATTTATGTTTCTAGGTTGTAATAAATTTTCGTTTTAATAAGTTTTGAACTCATCAAACATACATCAATTTTATATATTCATAATTGTTTTGAATTGTCCTAGATCATTTTAAGTATTCAAGATAGAATTTCACTTTTTTTCTGTTTGCTTGGAATGGTAAATTTCCTTCCAGCTCATTCAAGATTTTGAGGAAATCAGTCGTCTATGATACTTGGCTTTCGACATAACACATTATTCAGCTAGTCGTACATTGTATCATTTTTAGCTTAATTAAGTCAGCATGCCATCTTTTTATTAAGGTTGTATTTTCAAACGGTTTGGACGCAATAGATTTACTGTTAATTATAACAAAATTTCTTAGGGTTCCATCTTCATTGTTTAAATAATTCAGAACCATTTCCAATGGTGGTTCTATATCTATGCATGTAATAAACAATACAATAATTATTTTGAAATATATGGGAATAATTGACAAATCCCATTTTATATATTGGTAAGCAATAAGACAATTTTCACAGTTACGTTTCTTTAGTGTGACGTATTAATTTAGTGAAATTTACTCTAAGAAGTAATGCAAGTATTGGTTGAGAAATTTTCTCTTCGTTAGGTTGAATTTTAAATTTTCTTTTACACTTTTATAAGTTAAATAATTATTGATTTATTTATTTCAACTTGTTTTATTTTGCCGTAAATTATTGAGAGTTTAGTTATAGCATGGCAAATATTAATTCATAAGTAATTCATTAACACATATAGCATTCATATGGTTTAATGAAAATAGCATGTAATTATGATTCACCGAATATTCAAAAATCCATTGTCAAACCAATCGGTAAAGTTCAATGAAAAAAACTGCAATGAAATACTTTTTTTGGCTATCGTAATTTTCGTATTACCAGTATATAATACAAGGTTTTGCAAGAATGTTAACCATGAATATGAAGGACGTATAACTGTTTTCCTTCTGGAAAGTCTGTATTTTCTCATTGTTTCTACTTTTTTCATTAGGTTATCTGTGTACAATTTCAATGATTCAATTCTATTCACTTCTTGATTAATACAGTAAGACATTTACCAGTTCATATTAGTGTCTATTTCTATATTCCTTCCATAAGCTAATATAAATTATTTATCTTATATAATTCATTATTACGGTTAAAGAATACAATTTTACCCTTTCTATGGTAAGGGGTATTCAACTTTACTTTTATTGAAAGTTTTCCTCAAATAATTCTACCAAAACTAAGTTTCTAATATATTAATATGTTTCAGTGAAGTATGTTTAAACAAAAGATTGCTATCTAATTTCACATTTTCTTATTTATTTCTACCATGGTTCACTTTTGGCGAAAACACATTATTCAGCAATGAACACTTCAAGGTTCTCCAAAGTGAGACTAATGTTTTATACAGTCAAATATGTTTAAACAAAGGACTGCTCCGTAACTTTCCACGCGGACGCGAACACAATACTAAATAAACATATGTAGTACATTTACAGGCTTACAGTTTACAAATTTTTGATCTGTTAGTGATGAGAAGGAAGACAGAGTGCCAGCAGACGACAGTTTACGATAACCAGAATCCCTTGTATGTCCTTTTTCAGTTTATTTTAGAGGTATTTTGTTGTTTGTCCATTTTGAATCAATTTTCTCTTTCTTAAACAATATATCTAAGTATGTATATATTCAAATATATACTTTGAAACCAGGGTGAAACACGAATAAATATTAAACACTAGGACTCACTTCCAATATTGTCGTTCCTTTCCTTATCCCTTCTAACGGTTGTCTTCAGGAAAAGGTGGAAATATAGGAAGTCAATCCTAGTTTTCCTTCTACGCTCGCTTTCTTTCTGATTTCAAAGTATATTTCCCATTAGGATCGGTTTTAATTTGAATATATATATACAACAGCAGTTTGCTTCTCAACGCGAGACTTCGTACTTCGTCCCGATGACGACGGTTTCGAAATATCAAAGTGAGTTCTATAGTGTCTTTCTGTGTTTTTACTTTACTATAAGTAAAATATAGTGATCGTGAAAAAATTCGATCTCGAGATTTTGACGGAATTACATGTTTTGAGGTCCCAGAAGTCGTTTTATGAAGTTTTTACGATGATGTCTGTGTGTGTGTGGGTGGGTGGGTAGCATTGCTTGTTACCACGCTACGGTCCAGAATATTTGATGGATCAAGTTGATATTTTACACAAAAATGGGCCCCATAAATACGAAGATCCCTATTGTTTGGGAAGAATTATGCATGATGGGAAAGTCACTTTTTTTGCCAAAAACCGTTTTTTTTAAAACATTTATTTTTCTTAAACTGATAACCATAGAGTTTTTAAATTTGACAATATCTTTGAGGTTACAAATGGAACAAACGAAAAATATACTCAGAATTTTAAAACAAAAGGAAATATTTTTTTTTCAATAAAATGTACAAATTTTGACTTATAATTCAATCTCAAACCTTGTGAGAGCGATACATGCCATACTGTTTCACGGACAAGAATGAAACTCTGCCTATAAATAGAACATTATGTGGAGAATGAGTTGAGATATTTTTTTTGAAAATTACATTCGCTAAAGGGGCGTTACAGTACGATTTCTGTTTTTAGAAAATGTTTTTTTGACGCTAAACGGCTTATTAAAAAATAATGAAAATTTGACCAAAAATGGAACAAAAAATTATCAATTCATAAAAAATAAATCATGAAGTTTCAATTACGGGAAAGAACAATAACGCTATAAAAACTGTTTGTTTATCCTAGACTAAGAGATCACCTGCTATACTTGTCGAATTTTTTATATTTTTTTACATTGTTTACATTGACTTAGAAATTTTTTGAGCGAATCCACTGACATAAAATTGATATTTATAAAGGAACAATTTAAATTGCTTATTGACTTATATGAGATGTAAGAGGAATAATATTGTGCAGGAAAATGATAACACTCACTCAGAAAAAATTCGTATATATGTTATTTGACAAAGGGGAAGGAAAATGATCTTATTAAATACTAAGAAGCTTAAACAAATCACCTTAAAACAACATTTTCTTCGCAGTTAAAGATAATTTTCAGAGAAAAAAAGGGTATTTTCCTGTTTTAAATTTAAAAATTTTACTTTAATATTCAATGTAGAAGGATGTCAAGTAAACGATGTAAGCAATCTACTGGCTGTTTGAACGAAAGTCATTCTCTTGTAGGAGAATAAATCGTTTCAAGAAATGTTCACTTTGGTTTTTCAAAAATGTTATTACTGCTGTAGTTATACTAATGCAATTATTTGCAAATAATAAATTATTTGTGATGTACAAAAATAAGCTTATAAAATGATATGTCCTTCAATCACTATCTGTACTACCTCAGGAATGATAGGCTAATAATTATATCCCATTTAGATGTTTACGTTATGCGTAAATGAGACGTTATGTTTTATATACTCAAGAAATTTGACATTAAGTTACTTATAGTAAAGTAGAGTGTAGGCCACTCCAGATTTTTTTACATTGTTTACATTGACTTAGAAATTTTTTGAGCATATCCACTGAGATAAAATTGATATTTATAAAGGAATAATTAAAATTGTTTATTGACTGATATGAGATGTAAGAGGAATAATATTGTGCAGGAAAATAATAACACTCACTGTGAAAAAATTCGTATATAAGTTATTTGACAAAGGGAAAGGAAAATGATCTTATTAAATATTAAGAAGCCATAAAATTCCCAGTATAATAATTCTGTAAAAAACCAAAAATGTAAAAGATAATTCAAAATTGAAATCTTTCGTTTAGAGATTAATAAATGTAATTATCGTACATCTTTAATTAACAAATCACCTTAAAACAACATTTTCATCGCTGTTTAAGATGTTTTTCAGACAAAAAAAGGGTATTTTCCTGTATTAAATTTTAAAATTTTACTTTAATATTCAAGTAAATAATACTTTAATACAAGTAAACGATGTAAGAAATCTACTGGCTATTTTAACAATAGCCATGTTCTCTTGTAGGATAATATTTCGTTTCAAGAAATGTTCACTTAGGTTTTTCAAAACTGTTATTACTGCTGTAGTTATACTAATGAAATTATTTGCAAATAACACATTATTTGTGATGTACAAAAATAAGCTTATAAATTGATATGCCATTCAATAACTATCTGTACTACCTCACGAATGAAATGCTAATAATTATATCCCATTTAGATATTTATGTTATGCTTAAATGAGACGTTATGTTTTATATACTCAAGAAATTTGACATTAAGTTACTTATAGTAAAGTAGAGTGTAGGCCACTCCAGATTTTTTCCTATGTGTTAAAGTTTTTATTGTCCACACGAACCTTTCATTTTATTCGAAGTATATATATAACCAATGATCAAACCACAAAAGAAATGGGAAAACGATCTTTCAACCGTAACAAGCGGTCTTCGTCAGAGTCAAAAACCCAACTACAGTCAGTTGGGTTTTTGACTCTGACGAAGTTCGCTTGTTAGGGTTGAAAGGTCTTAGACTTGTTTTCCCATTTCTTATTGTGGTTTGATAATTGATTGTTATTTCACGTGTTTATGTCAAATTTATATATATATATATATATATATAAAAAAGATTTCACATAAACACGTGAAACAACAATCAATGATTAAACCACAATAAGAATGGGAAAACAAGACTAAGATCTTTCAACCGTAACAAGCGGTCTTCGTCAGAGTCAAAAACCCAACTGACCACTAGATGCAGAAAACATCTGGTGAGGAGTTGAGAAGAGTGGTATTTTAAAAAGGGTGAAAGCACAGGAAAGGACTAATGTCCAGAAAGGGATGTTTGGGGAAACAAAGGAGTACAGTAAGAAAAAGTAAAAAACTGTCTGCTAGCTGTCAACCCTCTTTGAAGAGGCTATTGCCCTCGTGACGAAAGTATCAAGTTTGAAGAGACCGTTACTAATGTTTATAATATTAGATCTATTAAATTTAATTAGAGACGATTCAATAATATTTCTTAACAACATTGATTTTTCATAGGTAATAAATTTAGCTCCTGTCCAATCAATATGATGATTTTCATTTTTTATATGCAAGAATAAGGCACTACTTTTTTCCTGTCTACTTACGTTATATTGGTGGTGTTTTACACGTGTCTTTAATGATTTACCAGTTTGACCAATATAAATTTTATGGCAATTTTTGCACGGAATTTTATAAATACCAGCGGACTCCAATTCGCTTGGAGAGTTTTTTATTAACATATTACCCACGTTATTACGATTAGAAAACACTATATTAAAATCAAGTTGTTTGGCTAATCTTGGAAGGGGGTCCAATGATTCGTGGTATGGCAAAACTATAGAATTTGATAATAAAAGGGGCTCTTTTGAAGTATTAGAGAAAGTTTTTTTAGCACCCTTCAAAGCTAAATCGATATAAGAAGAGGGGTATTTTAATGAAAGGGCAATTGACCTAATGTTATTAATCTCTTCATTAAGGAATTCAGGAGAGGAAACTCTTAAAGCTCTCAAAAACATATTTCTAACAACAGAAATTTTAACATTTTTTGGATGCGATAAATAAAAATGAACGTATGCAAGTAAATTCGTAGGTTTTCTATATACACTAAAGCGTAACTCATTAGGTTACGCTTTAATAATAGAGTTAATAATAATAGAGTTAATTAAGTTATGTGTGGTAGATTGTCATTTTCAATTTGAAAATAATTATTATATACAAAAATTTGGTCTTGCTATGGGTAACTGTTTATCCCCCCTCCTAAGTAATTTATATATGGAGTTTTTTGAGAGTAAAATGTTAAGCTCAATTTTGCCCAAAATGTTGAATGGTATAGATATGTTGACGATATTCTTTGCATTTGTCCCAATTCTTTAAATAAAGTTGATTTCCTAACAAAATTGAATTCATTAGTGCCGACAATCAAATTCACAATGGAAGAAGAAATAAGTGGTAATTTGCCCTTCTTAGATGTCCTGATCCATAGGTTACCTAATGAGTTACGCTTTAGTGTATATAGAAAACCTACGAATGTACTTGCATACGTTCATTTTTATTTATTGCATCCAAAAAATGTCTTGTTTTCCCATTCTTATTGTGGTTTAATCATATATATATATATATATATATATATATATATATATATATATGAATTAAATACCACAATAAAAAATAATATTAATTAAAATGTTCTAAGGCCTTTCGTTACAACATCATCTGAGAGATGATGACACAACCAAAAACTATGATAACAAGTTAACCTGTTATTCAAGTGATTTTTCACTTGAAAAAATCACATGAACCACTATATAGAAAATTAATGTGGAACTAATATTTCCAACTAATAAATCTTTTATATAAGTATGTATACATTAAATATGCAGTAATTTTATAATACAAAATACTCTGACAGTAACCGCGTACATGCTTTTATTCAAAGTGTTTGGTACAGAAAAAAACTTAAATTGAAAAATAATAAATATTTCATTGTAAATGTTCACAGAGTTCAATGAAATTCACTCGATTTTAACCTATTGCTGCTTGACATTCTCATGGGAAAATAAATTTCAAAAGCCGATGGGAATCATGTTGAGTTCAAAATTTAAACTTTTATTTAAAAATATATGCGTTTATGGACTACCCTTTTACAGCCAAATCGTAATCATTATTTTTTGAAGCATGTATATATATATATATATATATATATATATATATATATTACGTTTTAAAATTAACAGAAAAAAGATCACATATTTGAGGGGAATCCACCGTTTTGATTTAAAAAGATTTAGATCTAGAATGAAAAGAACTTTATGTTGTTTGACCTTCGTTGTCATTTAGAAAAATAAACAAATATGACAGGTAACAAACAGCAATGACAACAAAAAACACAAACTAACAAACAACTTTTATTTTTTCATTCTTAGCCACTTAAAAGTGGGTGAAAAATTAAGTCCTTCAGGACAAGAATAATTTTCTTTGAAACTCTAGAGAACAGTGTGCTATACAAAATTTTATTATCATATTATATTGTTAAATAATAATAAATTTTAACTTTATGCATTAATTTTTTGTATTGTTGCTGAGAGCTATTTATAGGTATAAATAAATATAATGTAATAATAAAGGATATGCAATAATATTTATATATTTAAAGTACCCTATCAAGAGTAACACTTCCAAGTCTATTATATTGTATAGTATCATATTTTTAAGTTCTCTGATTCAACTATTAGAACCGTAGTTCCAAGAATTAAAACAACATAAATGCCTTGGAGTTCTGATAAAAGGCAGTTCCATATCTAAGACATTTCATTATTCACATAACAATGTCTATATTTAAGTTGTAAGCAACAACATCACTAATTCAAGTTGTTGGAAGTGGAAGCTGTGAGACAACTGTTGGTAACACTGCAGTTAGAAAAGTAGTGAACCATCAGCAAATTAAAGGAATTACTTAAAGGAATCTCATATCTTAAATACTATCTGCAAAAAGGCTACCATTGGATTACTGCTATCCCGACAGGTTAATAAAAAAAATTTAATATAATATTTTTTCTTTTATTCTTTATTAACTATTAGAACTGTAAATTGAGTGCCCCAGAACTAGTTATGTCAACAAAAAACTGCAGAAATCCTAGTGCGACAGTTGTTTGAATCAGTATTGTATTGAGTTATTCACTCGTATTACCTAATAATTAAAGAAAATACTAGTTGTCCAACCCGAATGCAATAAATAACATATTGTCCAAGAAATAATGTCCAAGAAGTAAAGTCATATCTTATTTATTACCGGAGCGGACATTTCCAAGTAAAGATAAACAGTACTTGTGTTGAAATCAGAAAAGCTTGTATTGCAAATGTTAAGTGAAATTATATCTATGAAAATAAACACCTTGCTAATGATTTCCAGTTAAAACGCATAATCATATGGAAATATGTAGTAAGTAGCTGATGTAAAGCAAGCTATTCTATCAGAGGTATAGGCTTAAAAACAATTTTAATCTACAAATTGGTGACTGAAATAGATGCTAGATGACAAATTGACATAGTTAACTTGATGTACAACTCTTCACACTAATCATTTGCAGTTTAAACTATCTATACTTGTTCAGAGTTCAATATCCCAATTAAAACTATCAAACACAGTCATTTTACTACAATTTTGAGACTAGAGAAACACCAATGATTGCTAAGTCTCGACGAACGTAAATAAATATACTAAAAGTAGCGTGACAAGAATGTTAGTACTTCGAGTATCATGGTGTTATCCGATAATGCAAAAGACCTTGGGTAGGTCATCTGCGGTGGTTATAAAGTCCGGTGGTGAGTGGCACTTCTGTGCCAGTTAACGCTGGCTTACTTTTATTATTATTTCGAACTGCTATCTGGTCTGTTCAACGTGAAATACACGTTGTATTTCAGGGAAAAAATGCTTTTCTACATTGAACTTCACCAGAGTAGTTTATAATCAAATTCCAGTAAACCCAGACGGAATAGAATAAAACTAATTCTACTCCACTAGATCCCTGTTGAATTACCTGTACATCCATCTTCCATCTATACAACGCTAACTATATACATTCTGTAATCTAGCGTTGATGAAAGTTACATTCATCCTGTATTTTCTGATTTGGAGTAGTGCTTTGCTTATTTTGATAACTTGACCATCGCCTTCACTTAAACTTAAATGAATATTCGTATTCTTATATATGAATTTTCATATAAACTAGAGCATATTCAGTTTAAAACTGAATCTTTCTAAAACCTTTAAGACATTCTACTGTCACATTCTTGAGTTGCTTAATGACACCTGGGATAACTGAATACCAAAGGTAACTGAAGTTATTGGAAACTTTTATAAGTCTGAGACATTATTCAATGTATGACATTTTCTAGCTTATTCAAATTTTGAAATGAAGGGGGTTATTAGAATTGTAACGTAACGCTCAAAATTTTGAGGCAGATCTTTAACACCCTGCACAACCTCTGCCATGATAGTAAAAAGGTGATTATGGAAAACTTGCTATTGAACCTGCTCAGCTACAGATAGGGTTAGTGGCCTTATTTAGCCCCTGGTTCAAGGATCCAGTGACATAAACCAATGCAAGCTGTGGATAGCTGCACGGCGCCACTAGGGCAGAGTGCCACTCTCTACGCCAAGGCAACTTCTTGCACTTCACTTCCCAAACATAAGCATGAATTCAAAAAAGAAGTTCCTGTCATGTTTATGAGAAATGCTGGTCTACCGCGCTTTACAAGACTAATAACTCAGGAGCTATACGATAAAGCCATTGTTTGTAAAATTATCGCATCACAGTTTGAAGGGGAAATAGTTTTAATTCCATGATTGAAATTTGTATTATCTAAAGAGGCCAATATTTCTTTTTCAAGGATTCAATTTCCATTTCAGTTAGAATTTGCCATGACTATGCATAAACCTCAAGGAGAGACTACAGAAAGTTTTAGTTCATTTACGTAAAGCAGTATTTCAACATGGCCAATTACATGTTGTTCTCAGTAGGGTTGTTCACAGTTTATCTGCATATACGTAAACATGATTGCATTAAAAAAGAAGGTGATGGATGACCCAAAGGGTCACGGATAGTCAATATATCTTATACTTATATTTTCTAATACAGTGTTTCCCAATGTGGGCGCTTCCGCCCCCCTGGGGGCGGTGCTTTCATATCGGGGGGCGGTAATGCAAAAAGGAGCGGGTATTATTTCCATACATTGAAAATTTTCATGCAATATAATTTCTAAATTTAAGTGAAAACACGACATGTAAACTTCTAGGAAACAGTTTCTTAAAATTATTTGTTTTGATGATTCATTTTTATGTTAAAAGTATATTCTCTTCTATGTTTCTTTTATTGTGTAATAATTCTTTTGCATAAATATGCTATGAAACAATACATCTATTGGATTCTAAGTAAATATTCGATTAGTAATTATTTTAATTTAATTATTAAAATGTTACTCATTTGGTTATTTAGTCTAGGAATCTGATTATTATTCAAGAGTGTTGAGTTATAGGTTTATGGACCCAAGGGGGTGGTCACTCAAAAAAGTTTGGGAAACACTGTTCTAATATATTTCTGATGAGATGTTAATAATCTTATTTAATTTAGGTGTTAATCTTATTTACAATAAAAATGTAAATCTGAAAATAAAAGAAATTAAGGGGATAGGGTAGTCAAAGTGGTTTACATATTCACCTGTAGACTGGTAGATCAGAGGTTCGATACCCACTCTGGTCCACAATTTATTCATGCTGGTAGTGAAAAACAAAAATCTGAGCAATTCGTCCCACGGAGAGGATGTTAAGCCGTCAGTCCTGAGCCTGTACGATGTTAGGTATTCGTTAAAGATTCCTACTCTAAATACACTTGAGTCAGACAAAATTTAGGACTCCCAAAGTGCTATCACAAAGTTAGTCTAACCATTATTCAGAATCAAAAGTCCTAACTTTTGGTGATGCCAATATACAAAACGTAGTCAACTCATGCCCAAATTTCATTAAATTAATTATAAGTTTCCAAATACTTATTTTTGTTTTAGAATTATTGTTTCTACTATTACAGATAACCTCCAGGTATATAGGAGAGTGGGAATGCTAGAAATCTACCTGGAAGTTAGGGGCGCCAGACTGAAAACTCTGAACTATGGTAGACTTGGCAAGCTTGAGAAAGGTCCTTTTCATATCACTGCAAAATAGAATATATCGTTCGTTGAGGTTTCTTATACAGTTATCTTGGTTAATAATATGCTAAAGAATGAAGATGAATTTAAACAAATCTGCAATTTTAAGTGCAAAAGTGTAATTAAAATGTTAATTTTCCGACTAAATCTTCATGACGCATACCTGTATCATTTTGCAATTATCGAGCAATGAACTCATTGCTTACTAGAATGCGAACAGCAATCTGCGAATGTTAAGTAAAATAGTAAAATTTTGTTATTTAAAAAAAACAATATCGTAGCGTTTCCCCAAAAAATTTATATAAGATCAATATGTTTCTTTGTATCTAAATGTCCCCAGATTTGTTTCTACAGCGGTGGACAGACAAACTTTATATTTTATATTACAGATTTATGGATTTTTACATAGGACACAAATGTTTATGTAGATCACATGACATACGAGAAATATACTTCTATATCCCATACTATATTTACCTGGCAAACAAATGTTTTTATAGACCTCATTGTATACCAGAAATATACTTCTATATCCCATACTATATTTACAAGCAAACAAATGTTTTTATAGCTGTGTACTGTAGTAGCCAATCAAATTAATAACCCTATAATATCAAAAACCTTGAATGTTTAAGAAGGGAGGTTTGAAATGAACATAGATCGTAGTTCTGTCTTGACGTTGGATTATTATTATTATTATTATTTGAGAGTGACTATAGCACTGCGTCTTAAAAAAAAACTATTGTACTTCCCCCCTTCTGTACTAAAGTGTCCTAGCAGTTAGCTTCAACGCCTCCAAGGAGCTCAGCACTATTGCTGGTTCCAGCGGTAAAAGCTTTTCTATAGTTTTGTTGAGTGTCCCGAAGCACCTACCTCTGTGCAGCAAAGTTGCTTAACAGCCAGTCAGCAGGTGCAACGGTGTTTTTTTCTCTTCTTTGCAGAATTTGCACAAACCATCATTGATAATATCCATTCAGGCTCCCTACGTGAAGCCTGGGAGAAAGTAACTTCCTTTTTCCTTCTTCGGGACAGTCTTCTTCGGGTCCTTAGATTCACTTGTGGGAGGTTGGCTCCCACTAGTTAGCGCTTTTGGACCCTCTGTGCTTTGCATACAGGAAATTTTTGAAGCTCTATCGGTGTTATTTTGCCCGCTCCGGCAGAGCACCGGATACCGGAGTAAGTCTACTTACTCAAGGGGGTCGCCTGGTACCCTTCAGGGTCGGTTCGTAATACAGTAACCCCCGTATCATCCATCCCTCGGCACGGATCGCATAACACATTAGATTGGGGCTGCCATAAAAGGAGGGGATTTGGGGATTAGGAAGGATGTGAAACGAAGGTGGTTAGGCCCAGCCCCTGATCATTGACATAGGATAAAACGTGTCTAGTTTTACCTTAAAATATGATCGATTTAGATAAAGCAAAATTGTGGTACAAATTGTTTATGAAATTAAATAAAAATTAAACCACTTTCAGTATATCAAAAGAGGATTTCAGAAAAGTTAGGAAAATTAGGATTAATATTCAAATTTGTAGGAGGCATAGCTGTGATAAATCTGCGTTGATGGATGGTCTACTCACTGGTGCTCAGAAACATCGAGGAAATCAATCAAAAACAAAGTTAGTATTAAAATATAGAATGTGGTTTAACATTTTTGGAAATTAGAAAGCTTGACTGAATGTTCGTCTCCATCAAGACAACCTTGGTTATAACTGCATTTAATGGTAAAATTGTAATTGAAAACTTGCTAGATAGTTGGAAGAAAAAATATATGTTGTACAAAATAAACATTTTTCAAACATTTTAAATACTATAAACAATTTAACTTGTGAAGAAGAAAGTAAAACTACAAAGCGAGATGCGGGTGTTCCACCTGGTGGGTTACCGTCATTTTCCTTTTTGTGCTTAGCTTCCTGTCCTTCCAGGAATTAACGACTCACAAACTTACCTCTACACCAGTAGTTATGAACCAGGTTTGGTTGTGGTAAGTGTTTTGTAGTTGGCGTTCTCATTGGGCTCCAAAGAGGATTGAACTCTGGAGGAGTTTCAATGAGAAGTTTCAATTTCTCTTAAATATAATTGCCTATCTTTAAGTATCTCTGAACAACCTTAGCTATTTTATTTTTGATTTTTTTTCTTCATCGTTATTAGTTTGTGTTTTTCAGAATTATGAATGGAATAAAATGTGTTAAGAAGGAGATATAATGTTGATAACGTATTTAATATAAGGCTTTCACTTTAAATCAATCTGGATGACTTAAAATTGAGCGCTATGAGTCTAGAAAAGTTGATAGTCTTCCAATTTTGTTAAAATTTCACCTACCTACTATTCTTGTTCTCACAATCAAGATTGAAGTACTTCAAATTCTTTTGGAAAACTTACATGTTCCTCCAATAATAGTGAGGGAATAAGTTAAAGATTACAAGTTACACATGTTTGATATTATTTAACTATTACTATCGACAATCTTTTCTTCATATAAGGCTAAGTCATGATAACTACATTAGAAAGAATCAAATAAATAAGTTATTATATTATTAATCTTGAATTTTATAATATGTTTACTTATACAAATATTGAGTGTAGATCTTTCCAGATTTTTAAATATGTGGTATAAAATATTTCAAGAAAGCTTCCTTGAACTACGTTATAATAAAAACTACACTGTGATATAATAACTCTGGTTGCAGATCTGATAAGGAGAATTTTGTCAGATTTCTTCACAATGTAGTGTTGTTACCGGTAAAGGAAGATTTTGAAACTTAAACGGACCAATGATTACTTACAATCATCTAAGACTATTTCAGGTAGAGAAATCTTGGCGTACTGACTGTAAAGAGACAAATACAAATTTGAATAATTTGTTTTTTAAAGTGTTACTATTGTACGAAGCTATAGTATTTATTTAAAAAATAAAAATATATCACCAAATAATTTATTATTTTTTCTATCAATTTGTTTTTGGTTTGAACGAAACATCACGTTTGAGTTTGATTCGTAAGTTTTTTATTCACACTATAATTGGGTATGAGAAAGTTTGGTATATTGATAAAGCACACAAGCTAGATATATATCCGTATAAATGAGTAAACCTGTTCCATGTTTTATGTTATTTTGTGGTTTAATGAGTCTGGTTGGATAATTGTTTTTATGTCTTGAATTGTAGGAATATGTATTCAAATGTCTCCACTGCTTACTATAAAGTAGTAAACAAGGATGATAGTAAATGGTACATTTACTATCATCCTTGTATCTTTCATTGCTTTGGTCAAACACATTTATCCGAAACTTAGTTTGCTTTACAATGCGTTTTCTTCTTTCCTGTTAAATTTATATTCTGTTCCATGTTAAATACATATATACATATGATTCATATTCTATAAAGTGAAATTCTAAACCGGTAACGATGTAAAGTTCAGGTCAATAACTGGCAGAATCTTAAACAAACTGTTTTATGAATGACTCTGTTTAACTGATTAGTAAATTTAATGAATCATTAGTTGTGCAATTCGTAATTGTGTGGTATTTACTCATTCTGAGGTAAAATGGATAAACCAACAAAAGTCTCTACACAAATGAAGTTTTATTCAACGCGTTTCGAATAAAACTTCATTTGTGTGGAGACTTTTGTTGGTTTATCCATCTTACCTCAGAATAAATTTAATGATTTGGTTTAAACTATTGAGATGGTAAGAAGCAGTATCGATCTTTCGTGCGTGATCAGTTTAGCATTGGTACAATTGATATCGTGATTTTCAACATTTATATCCAGGAATTTCATTGTTCGGGTATTTTTAAGAGGTATTTTCCTGTTTAACAAGTAATTTTTAACGTTTTAATCAGTTAATTAAAAACTCACTAAGATAACTGGTGGAGTCCAATGGTAAATATGAAATTTTATGCTATTTTTGTCAAAAAGCAGGCATAGATCAGGTTTGTAAGCAATTAAAATTGCGTTTTAAACAGTAAACAAAAAAAAAAAAACTGTACACGAGACGAACAAGGGGCAAATGGTCAAACTTTGTTGGGGCAGTATGCTTTAAGAGGAATTGAATGAACGAATTGGTATATATACCATTAAGGAGTCTCTGAGAACTGCATATATTTTGTGAACTGCCATGGGAAATTGTAGCGGCGTTTGAAGTTCTGAAATTTAAATAGGCGTGGTGTCTAATAATTTCCATCAGATCTTTCAATGTTCAGAGGATTTTTTTTGTCAGGAGGTGAAAAACTGAACTCTTGATTCCCAAATACCTACTGTTACTGGCCGCGCAGCGAAATCAGGGCAACAGAGTCACACCTTATTGCTTTTCTTCACAGGCAACCAATTTTGAATAAAGCCTATCCTACAGCATCGTAAAGGGCGAAGGACTAGGGCAGTCTTACATTGATGGCTTCAAACAGTTAATGACTTTACATGGTAAAACATTGTAAAGTAGTTGAAGTGGACCTATACGAATGACAAGACACAAAATGCGTGTTCTAAAATGCATGCACATCGTTGTTATTAATGGTCTGAACTCGCAGCACAGCCGAACAAGCCTGAGTCACAGCAGACAAAATCACTGCCTTTTATGTGAACTCTACTTACTTTTATTGTAATTCATTATATACCACCATTATTACACTTTTTTGGGGAAGGTGCAACATCATTATATCATATGCGGTAATGATGGAATTTCAGTTGAACATATAGCTGGAATGGAGTACTCTTTCATTTTATGTGTACAATTTAACTATAAAAACAGATAATGCGGTTAAAGATGTATCTTCTAATGTAGTGGAGAGTTGTTTTATAAAGGAAACTTATATTATGTAATTTCTCCGTTTCTTAGCCTCAATCAGCTGATGTTTGCTGGAGGAAAAATACAAAAGCACGCATACTGCGTACCTTCTAAGTAACAGCCTAAAAGACCGGTTTACTTTTTTGGTAGTTACCAGAAGGATACTTCCATGTTGGCACCTGGAGTCTCATCGAATGTAACCTCATTTACATACTTTTTTTTGGTATACTCAATAAGAAATGCGGAATTCCTACTTAAAACTCCGGTTATAAAGTGAAGTACATGATGATATAAACAATATTTTACACAATTCATGTATAAACGCTTAGAGGAAAATAGTAGAAGTTTTCAGTCAGAAGTGTTTTGTTGAAATAAATTGTTTTCGTTTTAAATTTGCGTGTGATCACTACTAAGGTTCCGTGCCACACGCTAGAGTCTGCTATCCTAGCCTCCCCTCCACAAATATACCTTTTTATTACATTCTCTGATCTTATTTTTCATTACAGTACTTTCACTTTGTGACTTAAAAACTTATGAGTAATTGCACTTTTTATAGATTTTTTTAAATAGACTGAGTAACTTAAATTATTTTATTTGTTTTAATTCCCCACTAGAGAAGATAATTAATCATTTTAAATCTAAAAACTCAAATTAAATTCAATAATGTTATTTCTATTAATATGTTAGTGTCTTTCATTTAAGAGAACTTGATTATTGCATTGAAACTATTGTTCTGTAATTAAGGTCACTTTAATAACAAATCTTTAGTGGCCTACACTCAACTTTACTATAACTAAATATAATATGGAACTTCTTGACAACGAATTGATTTTTTATTTTATTTTTATTTTACTATCGTTTTGAATTATATACATTCATTAGCTCCATCCATTTCTGTTGAAATGGTTGAAAATTGAACTTCCTGTTCTAATCGGTCCAATATCGCCTATATAGGTTTGTGTTCCGGTTGATCTAACATCACGTATATTGGTTTGGGATGGAATAAGTAGGTTTCATCTATGTATATACATATATGTATAAGCTTTATATATATGTATACAAAAAATGGCATCTAATTGATCATTCAATTATTTGTTACTAAGTCTCATTATGATATGAATATAACGTATATTGACTTAAATAACTACATAATAAATTGTTTTGTTTGATATTGTAGTTTTGGTCACCTATGAACTTGATGTTATTGCTAAAGTTTAAATTTCATAAACGTTTAATTTCTTTTTAACATTCCTTACTCAAAATGAATACCAGCCACCTACTATATGTGACGCTACGTTAAACGTCAGTTCTTAAACGATGAATGTAATAATTTCTTTAAGTTTTATACTCATAAGACCAAGTGTCTTATTTCAATAAAAATAGAATTTTTCGCCTCAGAGAACCACACTTATCCCAGCCAATCACACAGTTCAACTCCAGACTACCACAACACCATATATTCAACCTACATCTGATGTTATGTTTTGTTCAAGATTCCAACATATAGATTGATTAGAGCATTTTGTTAGATAAGAACATACCATGGAATTCATCAGGAATTATACCTGTATGTTTGATTGGCTTTGATTTTTTATATCTAAGAATTTTATTCTTCTTACATCATATGTTAAGTCATTAAATCATTTCAAATGTTTTCATTAAACATCAAAACATCAATTTTACTTCAGTGGAATCACTCAGAAAATGTCTTAAGTCAACATAAATAAATATAAAGAAATTCGACATACATAGCAGCTGATCCATTAGTCCAGGATGGAAATGCAGTTTTTATAGCTTTTACTGCGAACTTGAAGATACCAAGGGTGGGTCCCAAGTTCAGTTGACTTACCATCTTAAAACCAAAACCAAACAAAAGAATTAAAATTTCAACATTATTAAAAAGATCTCCCACTAATTCCACATTATTTATCTATGTTTCTCAAAATTTAGATATTCAATTCAATGCAAATTTCTTAAATCACAAATTTAGATATTCAAGCTGTGAATTTAAAATTCACAAGAAAGAATTTGTTTTTTAAATCAATTTATTTAGCATGCTCCATATAGTATATTCCATGGTATATGGAATTTTACACTAAGATTACATTAAACATTTCATAACATTAAAATACACATTATAAAAGTATGTACACCCAAGAAAGAATGTATTAAGAAAGTATTTCTTACCAATTTTACTCTTTTCCTTACTTATTAAATTTAATGATCTGCCAAAGGGAGAAGCATATTTTTATTTTTCCTCTCGAGTTGTAAAAATTACGTTTGAAAATACAATTGCTTGAAAATTGAATCTTATATATGACATCCCTTCTTAATTTTTTTTCAAACATTCATTCAAAATCAATTATCAATTTATTGAAAAATTAGTTACTGTTAATTATTTGAAAAAAGTAACTTTGAATTTAAAACCTTTTATTCAATGGATCTCATTTTTCTCTTGCAGGTATCTTCTAGTTTTCAACTCTCAATACTCAATTTATCTCTGACGAATGGATATCTACCAAAAAAGCGAACACTATCAAGTATTTTGACACCATTGTTAATAGGATTTTTGAAAATCTATATGACATGTACAGGTTGGGCTAACCAAATAAGGAATTTAGTAAATCCTATAATTTGGAGGAATAATTTATATTTCACACAAGAATGTAAGTTATGCTGGAACGCTGCTATGACTCTTACGTGTATAACGTACCTGTACTAGGATCCGAAGCAGTTATACTTTAGGAATGTCTCCCTTACATATATACTTTTTTAAGTTTAGTTTTAAAAGTTCGTTATTTTCATTTTGCATATTCCTTTAACTTGTTTATTTGCTATTCTATTCAGTCAGTAGATATACTTCATGTTGTTGTAATAGTAAAACAATCTTACGTTTGTAATGCAAGCTGACTAGCACTGTTCAGTCTGTTTTACAGTTTTTACCTAAGGATCGCCTGTGTTCGGAACTTTCTCCCGACAATTCTTAGGTCTTGTAGCTCCCGGATTCAGAAGATTAAACCTGTAATGTTCTTTATAAATCAAACTTACTTTGGAAGTATTCATGGAGTATTCATTGTAAATTTCGGCTCATTTTTCAAGGAGTAAACCACCAATCTCTACCAATAATGATTATCAGATTATTCATAAATCTCCAAGAGTTTTAATCTATAATCCACTAATTCTATTATTATTATTAAAGTTTTACAAAGAAAATATAGATTAAAAGTAATAACAATAATAATAATTCTGTTCTTAAAAGAAGAAAATTTGTATGCATTTTTGCAGCCGTTTGTACCAAATAATCAAAGAGATAATTATAAGAAATAGAAATCTTGTTAAGTTACTTAATTATTTTAAGAACTATAAAGTTAAAGAAAAAGTGAAATGAGCTATAAAATGAAAAATGAGTCTAAAAAACTAAGTTGCATTATTTTATGCTAAATAAATAGCATAAATTCAAGTAAAATTATATTTTTACCTACTGCCGCAGGAAAAACTTTGTCAACAAATTTTTAAGACCTTAGCATCTATATATGTTGAGAAAGGTGAAAGGTCATTATATTTCAGTGTTCTAAACCTGAGATTAACAAACTCATTGAAATTTCCTACCAACATTTATTTTCGCTATAACTTTAAGTATGTGTTTCAATTATGTTCTGGACTATGTCAACATGTCGACTTCAAGACATTAACGGGAAATAGGTAAGTAAATCGAACAACTGCCATGAGTAATAATTATATATACATATACATAATTGGTCCACATCTGATATCTGATCGGTTATTTCATGACAAAATGAATCAACTGTTTCAATTTTGAGGAGTAGGGGGTCCTTGAAGTTGTATTGTTTCCAGCTCTAATGAAAGCCCCTAACTTAGTACATCTCCTCTATGGAGTCGCCTCTGTCAACATGACAAATTTTGGAGGGCTCACCCTCCTTCAGGAAATCATAGTTTTGCATGTGACATCAGCTTCTCCACGTAAAGATCCCTTAATCCGTTCTTGATTAGTGCCGTAGTTCTGTTACTGTTGTCTTGTTGAGGCTGGTTTCTAAACAATGAAACCGCTGCCGTTATGCCAGAAAGGTTAAGGACTCACACTCCGTCAGTATATACGAATACTGGCAATAGATATTATCCTCACTGTAAGGTGGATAATATATCCTCGCAGTAAGGTCACGTTTCTATTATTTACTATTGTTTGTGGTATGACAACTGTGACTTCATTGTTTAGAAACCAGTCTCAACAGGATCGCAGTAACAGAGACAGGGCTACGGCACTAATCAAGAACGGACCCAGGGATCTCCATCTAGAAGAGCTTATGTCACACCGCAGCACTTTGACTTCCTCAGAGAGTGTGAGCTCCCCAACTATTTGTCATATTGATAGAGACAACTCCATAGAAGAGATGTACTAAGTACGTGGCTTACATTAGAGCCGAATAGAATAGACTTATGTACATTCAATATAACTATATATACCAACGTCTAAACTGCACTAAGAAATTCAGAAATGTGAAGTCATATTTCTAAATTTCTTACTGTGGTTTAGGTGTTGAGTTTTATTTCTCGTGTGTGAAACCACAATAACAAATTTAGAACTGGTACTAAGATCTTTCTTCCAAAAATACTGGTTTTCCGTCAGTTGGAGCATATCTTTGACTAAGAGCAGTTATTTTAGTTAAATAACATAGACCCATTTCTGATTTTGTTTTACTGTGATTTAACGGTGATATACAATTACAAGTTGCATCATTTGCTCTGTTTAATTTTTAGTTTTGTGTAGTCAACTTATATCATCTTCTTCATAACGTTTATTAAATTGTAAAAAGTCAAATTTATTTGCCAAAGGTGTTTTAATTCTTGAATCAAATATACTAATCGGGTGCATAACATTGATTCAATCTATGAAACTAGAATCTTTTTTTTTTATATAAAAATAATAACATATAAAGATTAAATAAAAGTATTAATTTAAAATAAGGAAATGAAAAAATGAAAACTTTAATATATTTCTGAAATGTCTTCTTCGTTACACATTTCACATATATATATATATATATATATATATATATATATATATATATAATATATATAAATGATCAAACCACAATAAGAAAATGGGAAAACAAGAATAAGACCTTTCAACCGTAACAAACGGTCTTCGTCAGAGTCAAAAACCCAACTGTTGGGTTTTTGACTCTGATGAAGACCACTTGTTATGGTTGAAAGATCTTAGTCTTGTTTTCCCATTTTCTTATTGTGGTTTGATCATTGATTGTTATTTCACGTATTTATGTGAAATCTTTATACATATATATATATATATATATATACAAAATTAAGGTTTATCAGGACTCAGTCAGTTCTTCAGGTTCAAATTAAACTCTCATTGCCAACGTTTCGGTTTTTACTTAAATACTTTTTCATAGGCCTACAAAACAAAGGAAATTTAAGAATAATTCAATCATTCAAAAATCAAACATATACAAAAAGCGCAATTAGTTACAAATAAGGAATAACAATAGAAATTTTGACAATAGGTTAATGAGAGAACTTACAGAAGTATAAAATTTTGAAACAGAAAAACTAAGTATTACATTAGATATTATTTTTCTTTGTAATATATGTATGTTTTGTTTTTGAAGTATAAAAGTATTTCTTATATTTCCACTGCTTTTTATGCCTATGAAATAGGTGTTAAATAAAAACCGAAACGTTGGTAATGAGAGTTTAATTTGAACCTGAAGAACTGACCGAGTCGTGATAGCCTTTCATTTTATTTCTATTTCACGGTCGATGCTTTTATCAAATGTATATATTTATTTATATATATTAATATATCAAATATATGTATATATTTTATATATTTGAGTTATCATTTTCAAATTTTATGTATTAAATGCAGAAATAAATATTTCAATTAATAATAGATTTAAATATATCAGTATATGATTTAAAATATTAATTATATCATCTAAAATTTAAAATATATATATGTATATATAACTCGGAAGATTTTATTTCAATTCTGTATGTTTTTTTATTAAGGAAAGTATAAAATTAAAGTTTCTTCTGCAGTCGATTGCTTCAATTCATTTTTACTAAATTGATTTCTTAATTTTTAAGCTGTAATTTGTGTATATTATTGACGTTATTGAATAAAATAAAAAGAAATATAATGTTTATTGTATGCATTTATATATATATATATATATATATATATATATATATATATATATATGCACACGGTGGAAAAACGAAAACAAGAATTTACCTTGCATTACTCTTTTTTAAAAGATGTTAAATCAAGTAATCAAGTTATAAAGTGTCGTTGCGTATTACAATAAGATCATTTGTCAATTAATGTACATCCTAAATAACTAGCACGATGCCAGTTGGGTGTTAGTTGAATCTCAAGGTGACCATTTGCTCTTATTTTTTTTTTTTTTTTGAACCCTTGAGTGTTTAAGGAGGCTTTATTTTTACCGTTAAGCCCTAATTAATTGAATGCATGTGCGAGTGGTTCTGTGTGTTGCGAGTATGAGTGCGTGCAATATGATCAGTTGCGGCTTTTTAATCAAGGGTTTAAACAGTTCAATGCAGTACTTGATGACAGTAGTAATTGTTAATTTAACAGCTTACATAAAAGGATTTCAGTACTTAAACTTGTAACATTTTGCGTTTTTTATATTATTACTTTTTAATATAATTAGCTTTAAAGAGCAGTAAGAACGCCATAATCATTTTATTGATCTACAGCTTAGAGAGTGAAATAATGTGACAAAGCCTACTGTGCCTTCAATGAATTATTTTTCTACCTTAGCTTCATGTGACGCACAGTAAACCACAGTTATTAGCGCTCGTAAAATCAGCAATAAACACATCCTTCACTTTTCACGATTACTTTAAAGCCAGTAAAGTTGTTTTTGCTTCATGCTTTTACCTTAATTCTACTCCAGTTTGCCCTGCTCATTCCTTCTTCGTTATGGACATTTATGATCAACTAATAATCTTCTCTTTCTATCATTTAGGGAAGCCATTTTGAAAATATCAAGAATTTTTATTTAAATAAATTTATCCGCTAATCTTAGAGTCGATTCTAACTTGATTATCTCTATAAAAAATTGTAAAATATATCTTCATCGATTCTTAAGTTAGATTAAATCGAAATGTTCAACTATTTACTCAAAAAACATTTCTAAAATTAATTTATAAATAATTAAAAAAATTCAAATATATAAATTAACTTTTTTATTTATATACAAATTAAATATAGTTAAATTAGTTTTTTTTTTTACAAATAAAAATTTGTGTACACGCTGCAGGTTACACTGTATGATAGATCAAGTAAAAATGATACACACATCAAAGATATTATACCCAGAAATTGCTCTTATGATGTAAATTGTAAGGTTTTGAACAATGTTGCTTAATAAAAAGTTCACTTTATTGTCTATCAAAAACTTTTTTTTTTTACTCCTGAACTACTAATATCAGAGTGTTGAAATTTAGAAGTTATTCTAACTTCATAAATGTTTAAAACGTAATTATGTAATAGCAGCATAAACTTGAAAAAGTTTTAGAAATATTTCTATAAAAGAAAAATATTTTTGAGCAAAAATGTAAGCAATTTTGACTTATGTTTGAACTCGAAATTAGGTCACCCTGATTGACAGATCATTATAAAATTCAACAAAAAAGTATTGTTATATCTTATAAGATATAATTGTTATATATCTTATAAGAAAATAAGCTATATGGTCGCTGTTTTATTTTAAAAATTAAATCATAGGAAAGGTGAATTATAGTACGTTTTTCCGATTCAGTATATATATATAATCAAACCATAATATGAAAAGGGAAAAAGGACTAAGATCTTTCATATTGTGGTTTACTCATTCATTGTTATTTCACGTGTTTATGTGAAATCTTGTTTTATATATATATATGTATATGTATGATCAAACCACAATAAGAAATGGGAAAACAAGACTAAGATCTTTCAACCGTAACAAGCGGTCTTCGTCAGAGTCAAAAACCCAACTCAGTTGGGTTTTTGACTCTGACGAAGACCGCTTGTTACGGTTGAAAGATCTTAGTCTTGTTTTCCCATTTCTTATTGTGGTTTGATCATTGATTGTTGTTTCACGTGTTTATGTGAAATCTTTTTATATGTATATGTATGTATGTATAAACTAGAATTTTCAAAAGAACACGCAGAAAAGAAATCACTAAACTCACTACTATATTTCGATGTCCTCGTCGTCAGGAATAGATGTGAATCGTTCCAAAGGCTGATAACGAAGGCTTGGCGTTCAAACAGAAGCACTCAAACAGTGTAGCCAACTTTCGGAGGAAGGGGAGAGAAGGAAGATGAAGAAATAAAAGCCAAATAAAAATTAAATGAATGAAATCATTTAACTAAAAATAAAATTAAAAAACCAATAACAACTTGTAGGGGAAAAAAATAAATAAATAAAAAGAAACAATTAACGATTGAGGTTAAGCCCAGGAGCAGATCTACCACCCAGAAGACTAATAACTGCTTCTTCTGAAGCACTCAGAGTGACTTTCAAATAAGTCCCATCAATCTGGCTCAGGACCTGTACACGGAAACAGTCATTGATATATATATATATATAATAACTGGTTTTATTTAAATAAAACGTAATGTTAAATAAGATATAATATGTAATATAAAATAAATAAAACTTTGTACTTTTTACTATAATATGGCAATAAAACTATAAATGATTTCAATTATTTGATGAAGCAATAGATTCATAAAACCGCTAAACATTACTTGTAGGATTGGTTTACATTGACTTTGCAATTTTTTTATCATAATCCAACTGAGAAGTTTATATATAATTATATAAACACTAATAAATTCTCGACCGTGTGACAGATATACAACTAAAAAATGATTGATCGGGATGCGGTCAGTTTCTTCCACTTTCAATTCAAACTCTCATTGCCGACGTTTCGATTTTATTTAAAATCTTTTTCCAAAGGCCTACAAACAGAGGAAAACAAGAATTTTAATACGTACATTTTTTTTTTTTTTTTAAACACAACCAAAAGAAGTACACTATGAAAAATTAAATACAATCTTGAGTATTAGGATAACAATGACAGACTCCATCTTTTTCTCTTTTTTATTATTCTGTCATTGTTATCCTAATACTCAAGATTGTATTTAATTTTTCATAGTGTACTTCTTTTGGTTGAAAAAAAAAAATGTACGTATTAAAATTCTTGTTTTCCTCTGTTTGTAGGCCTTTGGAAAAAGATTTTAAATAAAATCGAAACGCCGGCAATGAGAGTTTGAATTGAAAGTGGAAGAAACTGACCGCATCCTGATCAATCATTTTTTAGTTGTATATATAATTATATATATATAAACTTTATAGTTTTTAAAACAAATTAAAGAACTACTTACTTAAAATAGTTAATTTTATCTTTAAAATGTTGACAATGTCGAAAGTGAAATGAAGAATAAAGGAGTCTGAAAATGCAAAGTGGTTGATAAACCATTAGGGAGTGACACTAAGAACAGTCAATGCAACGATTGTGAAGCACATAATTGTGAAGTGGACAAAAAGAGTAAACTTAAAAGAAAGAGGAATAGAAAAATAAGGGGTTCAAAAGGATAAATATTGAAGCTAAATGAAATAATAACAAACATCAATAAAAAAAACTAAATATATATATAAATTAAAAAAAGATAAATAAACAATGATATAATAATAACAAACAAAGAAAAAGAAAAAAATTATTTAATGAAGTTAAGACCCGGTGCAGATCAAGCACCCAGCCACCAAACTAGCTCTTCTTCAGAGAATGTTGAATTTGTATGGGTATCACCACTGGGAAAGTCTCAAAATTTGAACCTTGTATCAGTTATCAAAAGTGAGACATAGGTATGGACATGAATGACACATACGAGTTACTGTGCTCACCAACGGACGGCCTGTGATAACTCATTCGTAAGCAATATAGTTGCCAAGTTCACGCAGAATAAACATATAGCGCAATCCAAGCAATAAATGCAGTTACTAGAAGTGCACGAGTTAGTAAAGTTAAAAGAATGATTAAGGTTACTTATAGGAGAGGTGAATGTTAGTTAGAGTTAAATAACCATCTAAGTACCCACCATCTTATATTTTAACGTTCCGAGTGCCATTAAATGTCTTGGTTTAATGTTTTAAATCACTAAGTAAGAGGTAAGAGGTAAAAGGATATTTTATCCTGCTGGAATCTATGTTGTTTTTTTCGAGTTAATTTATGTTAGTTTTCAGATCGCTAATTTCGAATGAGTTATTATTAACAAACATAAGCATATTCAACACCTCTTTCTTTTTGCTTTTAATCAAGGTTCTATGACACCAAAATCTTGCTCTTGACATTTGTGCTCTCATAGAAATGTCATTAATGATAGCCTCGTGATTCGTATAGCAAACTTAAAATCGGAAATCTTTGCATTGTTTATTAAAGATGCACCTCGTTGTGGAAGTACAGTTGAGCGATTAAACCAACTTTCCACATAAATTCACGTCAAACTGCAAGGAAACTTGCAGAAAAAATCGAATACTCCCATGCTGATTTTGAAATCCCTTTCCACTTGATGGGAAAGGTTCAGAAGTATGGATCATGGGACGTGTGGACCGCATTCCTATAGCAACAAAAATCAACCAGCCACTCCCGTGGTTTGTTTACTTATCACCACTGTCAAATCATGAAGGCAAGAAACGATTTCTTTGCCAAATCGTTCCTAGTGGTGAATAATAGTTCTTGTTCATTAATATGAAGCAGTGCAGGAAATAGATTAGCCCCCACACGAGATACCCGAACTTGAAACAAGATCTTCATCGGCTTAAAACAATGTGCGTATGGTAGGACTGGGAAGATACTATTCATTACGAATTGCTTGAACGGAAAGAAAGGTCAACGCAGGACTCCATAGTTTACAGATAAAACAAATCAATACGCCCATTCAAGAGAAAACTTAATCGCCAACTTTAAATTTGCTGCAAACTCCCACTCTCATATCGCCAATATGACAAAGGAGGTCATTCACACTGTTGCTGGAAGTGCTGCCACACTCTCCCGATTCGGTATCAAGAGATTTCTACTCTTATCTCTCTCAAATGCTATGCTGGCTGTTTCGTTCAATACTGTTGCAGAATTTAGACCTTGGTTGGATGAATTTTTCGAGTTGAAACCGAGCGATTTCTACCAACCAGTTATTGAACTTGTCATAATATTGTCCCTAAATATTATGACAAGTTCAATATTTAGTTCTTAACTATATATATATATATATATATATATATATATATATTAAGTTATCAGCCTTTGGAGCGATTCACTTCTTTTCCTGAAGACGAGGACATCGACATATAGTAGTGAGTTCAGTGATTTCCTTTCTATGTGTTCTTTTTAAGTTCTAGTTTATATATATATATATATATATATATATATATATATATATATATATATTATATAATAATTTCACATAAACACGTGAAATAACAATGATCGAACCACAATATAAAAGATCTTAGACTTGTTTTCCCATTTCATATTGTGGTTTGATCATTAATATGTACATACATATATATAATTTCAATAAAAAAAAAATTATCAAAGTAGACAAACAAATTAAATTGTAAACTTAGGAACTCAACAGAAAGAACACGCAAACATTTTTTTATATAATTTCGGCCTTCGCCGTCTTCAAGAGAGTTAAAGAAAGGCTAAAGGTGAAGAATTGAAGGCGTTCGTTATCTGTTCGTTTGGTATCAATCCGTGAACGCTTTTACTTCTCCAAAACGCTTTACTTGTTAGACTACCAAATAATAGGGAAATGTGTGTATAGTTTTTTTGTGTTTTTAAATTTGAAGTTTAATTTTGATATATATATAAATATATAATATTTTATGTTTTTCCAAATAGCTAATCTTGGAGGAGACTCTTACTGAACATATAAAGGAAGAACAGACTTGGTTTGATTCATTCATATTTAGTTGTCTATAATTACTAATATTTGGAAACAAACAAAAAGCAAGTAAACCAAAAAAAATTTATAAAATCAGGTGACCCCCCCCCCCCAAAAAAAAAGAGAATAACTGACTAATTATATCCAAAATCACTAATGTGAGAAAGCTTCTTCAATTATTTTGGGGTGCTCAGATGCAGAAAACAAAGCTTACTATAATAATATCTCTTGTATAAAAAAATGTATAACATTAAAAGCGTATAATTTATGCAAATTAATATAAATCCGGATGTAAGTCTGAAACTTTCCTTTTAAAGAAATTTGGCATTCTGATTAAATTTATAAAATAAGAAAAAAATAAAAATAAGCGGTACACATGGAGGCAGGAATTAGAATGCGCTTTAAGGAGGCAAATATATGTCTCTTTTGAACTCTTAAAGTAAGAAGGGGGTTAACATCAAGGGTATGTTGAAGAACCTGGACACAGAATGGTTCGGTGTAAAAAAGAAAAATCGCAGAGAAATTTCGATATTTATTAATTGGAACGGCTCCCCTCAAACTGTACCAGCCAACCCAGAATTGGAGTTTTACTCCGAAATATCGTTGTGAGCCTTATTCGTAACTGAATTATATTCTTATCTTTGAATATAGGAGTAAGGCTTTGACAAACATAACGGAAAACCGCCACTTAAACTAAGGAGGACCAGTTATTTAGTCAAATGATACTAGTTCCATTTCTTGTTGTGGTTTATGGAATGATTTTGAATTCACGTTTTTATTGTAATACTGTTCTTCATATACATACTTATCTTGGTAAGATATCAATCGAGCAATATAGTAGCACAAAATACTCGTATATCACAAATCGGTCAGTTTTGCAGGTTCAAAATAAATTATTATTTAAAATATTTTTTATAAATAGAAGTATGAACAAGGTTTTAAATAATGGTTTCAAAGTATCACTTATACCTTAAAAACCGATAGATTCCTTGTATATTTTATGTAGACATATATTTCATTATCACTATGAATAACAATTTTTAGTCTGTTTTGGCACATTATATCCAATTTCTTGAATATACAGTTCTTAAGTATTTCATTTTCACATCAATTGATTTCCTTTCAACCAACTTTATCTCTGGATTTATCGTTCTCATATCGTGAATAATGGACACATTCCTACCTTACCAGTTTTGAGGAGGCTGCCTATATTTAATTTGTAGCTCTTTCAACAATTTCCTTTAAAAATGTTTCAGAACCCACAGTATAACCAGTATTACTAGATATTCAGAGAGATGTGAAATTCTGAAAGTGTCCCAAGATGGCCTATCACTGAATTGGTTTGCAAGTGTGTCTTTTTTGATCTAGTTAACATGTAACATCGGTCACTTGCATAAACTCTCCCCTGGCGTGTACGCTCTACTTCCGTCAACACCTCACTTGCGTCAAGGCCCCCACCTCACTATGCTTCTCTATCTCAGTCTCTCTCTTTCTCCCTTCCTTTTTCATTATATCTCTCTAAAAAACAACTATTATATGAGAGAATATCAAATACTATAAAATTCCGAAATACCAGTAGATTTTGACAATATATGTTGAATGAGAGAGTTTGTGTGTGCAAATTTTATTGAAACATAATAATTAATTGTAAAAACAAATCAACCTATGAATGAAGTTTGTGTGTGCAAATTTTATTGAAACATAATAATTAATTGTAAAAACAAATCAACCTATGAATGATATTGGAAATGTCTGAGAACTACAAAGGCTATGTTATATGTCACTGCTTTCTTTTTGTTTTGGAGTTTATTATATATATAAGTTAGAAAAAAAAGTTATAAACTTTGAAACTTTATGATACAGTTGACTTTTAAATATTCTCATATTTTAGCTTGTTTGATGAAGAAGAAGTGGTATAAAAGATACAAAAATCCTTATAATACCTCCATGTCCATCCACCATCATCATTTTAAGAAGTCTATCCTTTGATCCCTTACATTGTGCATACATCGTACACACAATAAACTTCAAAATTAAGAATTATGCCTTGACAAACTAATGGAAAAGATTTACTGCACCGTTATCCTTGTCGTATGACCCATAATCAAACTATTTCAGCTGAAATTCAAAACGCATGGACTATGTTAAAAGACCTCTTTTCTTACAAATTCATCTTCTCTTACCCCTACAACAATAAATTAGGCAGTTTTAAATTAAATAATTTTCCAAATATTTCATCCTCCTTATTACTTCCAATTTCATAATCAAATAGTTATCTCTAGAAGTACGTATAATGTTGATAACCTGTTTTCACACAGAACTTTTGGAACCCACTTAGATTGAAAATGTTGACACCAAGCATTGCCCACAGTCTTTCTTCACTATTATTATTCTTGATTCTCTCCCGTCAACAATCTAAATAACTATCTGTTGTTTTAGTCCCTACATTTCCAGTAACTGTGTTTGTGGTATGAATAACTCTTGGTGTAACCTATGTCTTTTGTTACTAAAGTATCAATCAATGGTCACAGGTTATGTAAACACACAAACCTGCTTTTACTTTTCATGATAACAACGATGGTATCCTTAATAATAATTTCTTCGTGATTGGAATTCTTACTACTTTCTGATCTTCTGAGAAAGCTTTTATTTGACTTCATGATCAGTTAAACTTATACAGTTTTTACATTAATGTGAATAAGTTCTTATTAAACATCAGTTTACTATTCTTTATTATTATGAATTATTAATTTAATTATTAGGTTATATTATTGTTTATTAATAAGTAATATTATCATTTTATTGTTTTGGTATACTTAATTTCTATCCCTGAGAGAAACGTTTCAGCCGAGTCATCCTTCAGTAGTGTTCTGTCAAATTTCTTTTTGAGATATCAATGTTTTGTGGCCTAAGATAGCCCACAAAGAAAGAAGTTTAACGATATCAAGTCATGTGACCTTTGCGGCCAGCTGACGTCACATCGTATGAGACAACACACTCATTAAATTTTGTTTTCAATCACTGGACACAGCAGTGTGGCAGGCTTCATTGTCTTATTCAAACCACTTGTATTCTCTATTCATGACACCAATAGAACAAAAATAGTCCTAACCATTTAACGGTATCGAACTTTATTAAATGTAATAGCGTTCCAACTAATGCTGGTCTAAAGTTACCCAGACGAAAAACCAATGAATATTTTGAATCATTTGAAGATCTGGCAAACCCGATTAAGCCCGTTTCGTTCTAATAAGATGAGTGGCCTTTTTGCCCTAGATGTGGTGCAGTACTACATTTGCTTGAGTACAACCCCATCCCAACAATTACTAATAGAAGAAAAAACCAACTTGGGAATACCATCTAGTTTAGCACCCGATAGTCAATATTTTTTTTGGAACTAATGAAATTCCTTGAGGTTAATTGCATTCAAAAACTTAGTTTAGGAGTGACAATTAGATATAGGTAAACTTAAATCAAACATTACTATACAATGCTACAGCCCCATCACTCCTTGAATATTTACCTTATTTTTTTTATGACGTCGCTATATTTATGTGTGCGGGAGAGTGAGTGGTTTCTAAATGTTTGTGTAGACGCTACAGCTCACAATCTTTGATGGATAAAATTCATGTTTTACACAAAAATGGTCTAGATGTGCTGAATAGTTTGGGAGCAATTATGTATTACGGGAAAGTTCCTTTTTTGGACAAAATGTGTTTTTAGTCAAAGTATTTTTTTTTCTTAACTACTAAAACTGATTCTTGAAATTTGGCATAGTGTTCAAGCTACAAAAGCAAAAAATAAAAAAGTCCTCAAATTTTTAAAACAAGAAGAAACTTTTTTTTTAATATGATGTAATAATTTTGACTTATCATTCAATAGTCAAAATACTTATCAACACAATACCATTTAATCCGATAAAAGTAAAGTTATACCTAAAAAATTACATATTGTATGTGGGGGATAAGGTGAAATATTTTTTTTTGAAATTACATTAATGAAACAGGTGTTAAGGTAAATTTTAAGTTTTTAGAAAATGTTTTTTGAGGCTAAACGAATCAATAGAGAACAATGGCATTTTTCCCAAAAATTAAAAAATAACATTACCAATTTATAAAAAAAATTCATGCAATTTCAATTATCCCATAGAGCAATAAAGCTACAAAAAATGAATATTCATCCTGGGCTGTGGATCACCCCCTATACTTGTCGAATTTGTTTACATTCATTTACATTGTTTATATTGACTTAGTAAATTTGAAATGAATCTACTGAAATAAAACTGATGTTTAATTAAAAAATTTAAAATGATTTAATGGCTTAATATGAGATCTAAGAAGAATAATATTCTTACGCGTAAAAAATCAACGCCGAGGTTTTTACTGCGGACAAAGTGAATCATTTTGATGATACGAGGATGACATACAGACAGATGGAAATTCAAAAGACTTGTCGTTAAGGCACGGTGGATAGTCCTACATATGCGGGATAAGATATGTCTTCTCATTGTCTCTCCTTAACAACCAATAAGGGATTGCCCTGTAACCAAGGATTTTTCAATTAAAATGGTAATAATCATTCCATGGGAAATATATTGATTTTGTGTGATGAATGCATGGATAATAGCAACATCTAAAGAAGAGATATTAGATGAAAATTTTTGGATTTTCTCCGAGAATTATAATAATATAATATTGCCTAAGGAAATAATCTAATTTAGTGAAATTTTCAGGCATCGGTACTTCAAGCCGTAGTTTGAGTCTGTCGAGATGTCAACTTTATTGTGTTGAATTTCATTGTGTAAAACTAAATTTAAGAAAAAAAACTTTTAAATTGTGTAAATGCTTTTTAACTCATTAATAATAATTATACTTTTTACAACTACAAAAACTTTGATAGATTTCTGTCATGTTTTCTTTCGACATGTCACGGACAATCAGGCAATCCAAATAGAAGAAGACACCATTTAGTCTCTTGTTGGGGGTCAAGGGGTCATGAAGCGTCGCTTATAGCCTCTCTGACCCAACGCTACTCTCACCTCCTTATGGTGACCCCTGGACAAGAGTGGGGCTCCAAGCTGCCTCACTCTGACAAACGAGAGGAAAGTCTGTCTTCCTTAGAGGGAGAAGGAGAGCTCCAGTCTACGTTCAGGTTGTTCAGGGAACTGAGCACGATCGATGACGAGGAACTACCCAGCACTTTGCCAGGAAGTGGTGAAGGAACCAACTAACCAGCGATGTAATCTTTCAGTGGGATTGAAGGCTGTTCAAATCAACCTTCACCACTCCAAAGCAGCTACGGCTGCCCTGACACTTCGTTTGTGTAACAAGAAGGAGGATTTTGCCTTAATACAGGAGCCATGGGTCACTAAGAACCAGGTTAGTGGTCTTCGGCTTAAAGGCTTTCATGTTTTCTATTCATCAGGTTTGGGCAAACCTAGGGCCTGTATAATGATTAAAAATCTTTTTGACTCGTTCAAAATACCTGAATTTTGCGATCAAGATACAGTTACAATCGCTGTGGAGCTAAAAGGCCAGATAGTCTGGCTGATAGCTACCTATTGGGCTCATGGTGACAACAAGCCACTTCCATCTACTTTGGTATGCAAAGCGGTCGAGAGGGCGCAAAGGCTGGGAGTTCCAGTGATCATTGGGGCCGATGCTAATGCTCATCATACAGCTTGGGGCAGCAGCAACATCAACGTGAGAGGTGAGTCACTCTTTGATTATATTATATGTAATAATATTAAGATTTGTAATAGGGGTTATTCCCCCACTTTTATTACTGTTAACAGACGGGAGGTTCTTGATATAACTTTAGTTAATGAACCTGCGGTCAAGCTAATGAAGGACTGGAAGGTTTCTAATGATCCATCCTTCTCGGATCACCAGTATATAGAGTTTGGTCTGAGGTTGGACAGACCGGGTTACCCAATGTACTGGAACAAGAGGGCTACCGACTGGAAATTGTACTGAAACCCTAGCTATGATTTTAGTAGAACCTGTCCCTAAGCCAAAGGACATAGAGGAACTGGACGCTGTTGTGGAGCGGTTGACAACTGCCTGCAATCAAGCGTCTAAAGCTTCCTGTCCTGTGCATAGGGTCAGGGGAAAACTCAGACCTCCGTGGTGGACGTCTGAAATTAGAACATTAAGGAAAGAGTGTCGCCGGCTATTCAACCTGGCTAAGGTTTCAGGTCAGTGGAATGAATATAAGGCCAGCCTTCGGATATTTAAGAAAAAGGTAAGGACTGCGAAGAGGTCTCTTGGAGAAGATTCTGTTCGAGAATAGAGGAAGTCTCTGAGGGTAACCGTCTTCGCAAAATCCCGGCTATGGATCCAGCTATGCCTGAATACATTTGTAGGCAGGATGGCAGCTGGACAAACTCAAGCTCTGAATCATTGGAGCTATTAATGGAAACACATTTCCCTGGTTGTGTGGTAGATGTGGGGACGAATTCACCTTCTGATAAGAAATTTCAGGTCAACCGCAGTATGGTGTCAAGGGACCGCCTGAAATGGGCGATCTCTGTGTTCAAAAGGTTTAAATCACCAGGACCTGATGACATCATACCTGCGGAACTTCAGGAGGCTTCTGAGACGATTCTTCCGTGGTTGGAGGTCATATTTGAATCCTGTTTGAATCTATCTTATGTTCCTCTTTCTTGGAGAGAGGTTAGGGTAGTCTTTATCCCTAAAGATGGTAGAGTGCTTCATTCGGGGGCAAGGGACTTTAGACCAATAAGTCTGTCGTCCTTTCTTCTGAAGACATTGGAAAAGCTAATAGAGGCACAGGTTCGGATACATCTTGATCCTACACGATGGTCCGACACGCAACATGCATACAGTAAAGGTAAATCTACTGAAACTGCACTACATGTCCTCGTATCCCAGATAGAGAAGTCGTTGGAATACAAGGAGTATACTATGGTTTCTTTCCTTCAATAATCTTGGCCTTCAATAATATTAGCTTTGAGTCGATTGTTCGCTCCTTGAGAGCTCTAGGAGTAGAGCGATCGATTTCGACCTTTGTGGAGCAACTCCTATGCCACAGAAGAATCAGCTCGTCTATGGGGGCTTCCACAATCAGGAGAACTCCGGTGAAAGGTACGCCACAGGGTGGTGTTCTTTCACCTCTCCCGTGGAACATTACCCTGAATGGGCTGCTTCTAGATCTAGTGGAATCAGGATGCAATGTGACTGCATATGTGGATGACCTAGCTTTAGCTGTCTCAGGTAAGTTTATAGATACGATCTCGGATCTGATGCAGGGGTATCTATCTAAAACTCAAAAGTGGTGCATAGATCATGGACTTAGGAGTTAATCCAGAAAAGATTAAGGTTATCCTATTTACTAGGAAGAGAGTGATTACTCCTTTGGTTATGCCTTCTCTGAATGGAATCCCGCTGGGCCTTTCGGATCAGGCTAAATATCTGGGATTAATCCTGGATAAGAAGCTTAGCTGGAGGCCCAATATTATGGAACGCTCTAAGAAGGCTATTCACACTCTTTACTCATGTGGAAGGGCTGTGGGTAAAAGATGGGGAATAAATCCTAGGATAGTTTACTGGATGTATAAGGCGGTCGTCAGACCTATTTTGTTTTATGGTGTAATGGTATGGTGGAAAGCCTTACGAGTGGGCATACGCCTCAAAGAATTGGGTAAGGTGCAAAGACTCGCAGAAGTATATATTACTGGCTCTCTTAGAACATCCCGAACAAAGGCATTGGATATTATCCTGAACTTAACACCACTGGACCTTTATGGAGAGCAGTTGGCTGTTAATTCGGCTATTAGACTACATACGATCAACCCCTGGAGGGAGACCCATATTGGACATTCAACTGTGCTTCAGGAATACAGAAGCTTATTTACAGATATTGACTACATCATTACTAAGCCCTCTTTTGGGAGCGGGTTCTCCACAGTCATCCCCCGTAGGGAGGACTGGAGGGAGGATTTGTTCTCGAACAGCCGATACATATGGATTTTTACTGATGGATCCAAGCTGGGGGGCAGAGTTGGAGGAGGTATCTTTTCAGAAACACTTGAATGGAATATAGCTTTTAGGCTCCCTGACCATTGCAGTGTGTTCTAAGCAGAAGTTACTGCTATTAGAGAGGCGGTTAGGCGTCTGTTAGCCCTGACCTCTTTAGGCAGCGACGGCATCAAAATTTTTTCAGATAGCCAAGCTGCTATTAAATCCCAGAAGGGAATCTATAGTACATCAGAGGCAGTCGAAGACTGAAAGAGGCTCCCAAATGAATTGTCATTGAGGGCTAAGGTTGAACTTATATGGGTACCAGGTCACTGGAACATTGAAGGCAACTGCAAGGCTGATGAGCTCGCCCGCTTTGGCACTACTCTTCCTACTCAGGATATCCTATACAATTTAGGGACCTTACTTTCTACATGTAAGCTTTGGATCAGACAAAGAATTGATGAACGCATCAAACAAAGGTGGTCTGAGGAGGACACGTGTCTTATTTCATAGCAGTTGTGGCCTTCTTGTAATTCTAGAAGAACGAAGGATCTTCTTTCTAGGAATAGAAGAGATGTAGCCAATTTGATCGCTGTTTCCACGGGACACTGGCTCGTAGGTAGACACGCCACCAGATTAGGATTGGAGGCGAGGGATTTTTGCAGGGCATGTCAGAACGAGGAAGAGGAAGAGACAATTTCTCACTTTCTCTGTCAATGCCCTGGTCTGGCTCAAAGAAGGAAAGAAGCACTAGGAGAATATTTCTTTGACAATCTTGAGAACTTAGCATCCACTGGTATCAGGGATCTGTCTAGATTTATTGTTCTCTCGAGATGGTTCGAGTGGACCAGGGACGGTGGAGAATAGCCCCAATTCCTCTTTATGGTATCACAAGGGGCCGGCTTGCGGCCTATGTGTATTCTCTCTCGGGACGGCCACTGTAACCTAACCTAACCTAGTCTCTTGTTTGGGAACAATCTGTCCATAACACGATGAGTACTATTTACTTCGTTAACGCCAAACGAAAATCTTGTGAACTGATACTGTGAACGAAACCTTGAGTCTTCATTACCAAAAATTTATCTGAGACTCCACGATTGGTATCGGATCGTATACTTATCTAAGACCTGTTTCACTAAATACTTTGTTCTGCACAAATTTGCGGACTATTTCAATTATATTTAAGAGAGAAAAAGAATTGGGTGCGGTAAAGAACTTTAAGAATCTGAAAATGGTTGATAACTAGGAGCTTTTTGTGAATTCTTTCACTTACAACCATGATATGTGCTCCCACTGAAAAAAAACTTGTTGCATTACATTGCTTCCATTAAGTATTTTTTGTTCTGTTTTCTGTTATTCTGTTGTTCTGTTTTCAGAAGCATTTTCTGTTACACTTGAAGGCCTTCCCAGTTTTGACTCCCTCTCTATATGAAAATCATTAATTTCATATTTGGTCAGTGCGTCTGGCCCAACAACCAAAGGTGGCCTTTGGCTAGAAAACATATTCTGTTCATAAATAACATCTAAACTTTGTTGTTTTGTTGGTCTCCATCCTGGTGATAGATTGGTGAATTGCTTTTCAGTTAAATGACAACGGAAAAGAAGGATGTGAGAATTTGCATCAAGCAAAAAGTTATATCGGAATGGTGTTCAATTAATTACATTATAGCCTAACGTATCATCCTTGCATAAACTGCACAACTCTAAAAATCTAAAATTAAAATAATTATTAATTATAACCTTGAACAAACAGGTTTGCAACAATAATCCCTTCTATTTCAGTTACCAACGTTGTCAAAGCCATTAAACTCGTCCTTTCTCTGGATAGTTATAAATTTTATAAGTTGGATATAAACTAGTTAATTAATAAACTAGAAAACGAAAAGGTATTCACTATATTTAGACGAAATATTGACCTTGTATTTAATCATAGTTTTATTAAAGGGGCTTAAAGCTGTCCTATCAGCTGTAGACAGTAAAGCTGCAGTAGTTCTTAGCTTTTCCTTTTTTGATACTGAAGCATTCCCACTTCACATCGCACCTCTTTGCCACATGACCTTGCTTCACACACATATGTTGCTATTAAATTCACAGTCGTGATATTTTGGTATGGGATGCGTATTAATACCAAAAAGTAACAAACTTCTACTGCTTCAACATCTGAAGAAAAAGGAATGTTTTCTTCTTCTTTTATTGTTGCATACGCACTCTAATAGTCATAGATGTAGGAATCATTTCATATTGTGGTTTGATCATTGATTGTTATTTGACAAGTTTATGTGAAACCTTCTTATAGCAATCATGGAGTTACCTCTAACGCCTGGGCCTACATAAAGGACCTGTAAATGTCAGATCATCTGTTTCTATTGTCGTTTGAAACAGTCTTAAACTTACACTCCTGACTAAGTTTTTGTAGTTTTTCAATAAATTCACCAATTGATATCCCAGCATCAATAAGAGGTTGTTTTTCTGAAACCTATCAAATCGATGAAGATACAGTACTCTATATTTGTCACAGTGACTATATATGTGTTGGTATAAAGCTCATATTTCTAATTGAAACACCAGCCCCCTAGCCTTGTATACATAACTACACAATATACCTGCATATTCCACTATGACTAATACCAAAATTTCTATTTTCGTAAAAGAAATGTGAAATAAAAATTAATGCAAATTAATTATCTGTGTAAAAATAAGTAATATGACTGTAAAATTACGGCTTGTGAGATTTCGCTTAGGTTATTGAAGACATTCGGTTCACGAAAAAACGTCATAATTGACTTCAGGGACCTCAAAACATGTAATTCCGTCAAAATCTCGAGATCGATTTTTTTCATGATCACTATACTTTACTTATAGTAAAAAGTAAAAAAAACAAGAACTGATCCTCCTTGATTTCAATTTCTTTTAAGCAAATTTGAATTCATCGGGTGAGGCGTATTTATAGTATACCGTGATAATGTGGCCTGCTCATAAATTGAATAGGTGCCAATTAACGAATAATTAACCAATTAACACTCTGCCCTTAAAATAACACTTAAAATAACCAACGGAACCATGGAAACAAGGAAATATTTCAATCAAACCACTCAATACAAGTGTTTAGATATAAAGCAATCATATCTTTATGAATAGAAAAAAAATCGCAAAGAGACTATTAGTGGTCTAAATTCTTGTAATATTGATTTGTAATAAAAGTTAATTGAAATAATAACTTTTAAGAAGTTTTCTTTTGTTCTATAGTTCACAGAAGAACAGCTCCAGGATATTTGAACGTAAATGAAAGTCACATTTAACGTAAATGACACCGTCTTACCTTGATATTGGTTCTGAACGTTGTATTTCTTCAAGTAAAACTGACCAGAACTCCAGTATATAATGCTGTTTTTAATAATCCAGTTAATTATGCGATGTCAACCAAGAAATTCTATCCAGGACATTAGAGCTAAGTTAGAGACCGCGATAATTTTGCCTTTGAAACAATTCTAGCCAAAGAGAATTAGGTTATTTATTTATGTTAGTTCGTACATAGTATAAAAAACATGTTTGCTTATAAATAGTTCACCCGTGTAATGGATCTGTCAGTTAGTTAAAATAACCTAAGACTTGCTAAAGTTCCCCCTAAAACAACATTTTCGCCGTCTTTAACTCTACGAATGAAGTGAACTTTGATTTAGAACTGATTAAAACAAGAGCATTTGAAGTTATGTTTGACGCTCATAAGTGTTTATTTTACTCTAAACTCTGTCACGTTATCTGTGATTTGATACATCATAGAGAGAAATGAATTTTGGAGGACCTACTCACTTGATTTTCAGGTAGTCCTGCAGCTTTACGAATAATTTTTGGCTTGTCACTAACATCAAACAAATTTCTGTTAGTGAGCTAAGTAAAATTATACCACGGCTAAATAATTGTAGCAGTTTTTAGTTTGAAGAAGAACAAAAATCTGCCTCGCTCTAGAGTTCTGAAAGTTTCATTGTTTTTGCAAAGAATCTAGACATTTCTTTGTAGTTTTCACTAGAAAACTTGGGTTTCATTTCTAGTGAAACCCAAGACAATGAAGTGCTTAGTACTGGAATTTCGGGGAGTTTCTACTCAGACTAAAATGGTATAATTTAACTTCAAGTTCACTAATAAAATTTTTTGTTTGGTCTTTATAATTGACAAGGTTCTCCAGTTGGTTTGATTGATAGTTGTGTTTTTTAAACTGTGTCAAAGATCTCTTAATTTTTTTATAACAGTTGGTATTATAATTTTGTCTACTAATGAGAAAAATGAATCAACAAATTAGTTGTACTTTCTTGATACTAGGGGTGGCATTTCTGGTGTCATTGTCACTAATGTGACATGCTTCTGTATTAAAAGTAAATGTAAAGTTTAGTAACCAATCTATCATCCTCATTATTTCATTTAATATACTTTAATATACTTTGACCGTTATAATCTGTACTAAGGAACTGTAACAAGTGACGGCTACGGCAGGCTCACAGTATGCCAGTTTCCACCACATCATTTATTACTGGGTAAACTTGAACATTAAGTTTAAGAGCACGGGCTGCTCTTGCCACCGTGAATGGTCGTGATATAAGATGGGAAAGGTAGGGCTTGATTAAACAAGGAATATACTATCACCTGGAAACAACGGCCCTGTTAGTCTCCAGAAATTTATATTTCATTAAACACTTATGAACCACATTTACCACGAGTATATTTACGCTTAATCATACAATAACGTAGATTTTTGTTCAAGCTTGATTATTTCACTTGATTTTTCACATTTTCAAAAGGAAACATATGATGAATTATATGTATAAGTATATGATGAAGTATATTAAATAATATGGCAATATTAACGCCATAAATAATGTTATTAAATAATAACATTATTAAATAATGTTATTAAATTTAATGGCAATAAATAATAATTAAATTTAAATATTTATTAAATATTTAATAACATTGAATATTTATTAATGTTATTAATAAATACTTTAATAACATTATATATTTATATATATATATATAATCAAGCACAAGACAAATACACTGAAAAACACTGACAAAGATTTACTTTTTGTCAGTGTTTCTCTTGTGCTCTATTAGTTGTCGTTTCGGACGGTTCACTTGATTACATGTACATTAATTCCTGCTAATGTGTTTTCACTTCTTCCAACCATCTCTGTACTAGTGCGCTTGGTTTGCCTCTCTTATGTGTCCTGAACAAACCAAAAATTGGAGATTGTAAGTGTGTGGTTTTAATTTCTTTATGTTTCTGTATCTACATTGAACTTTAAATCTTCAGCATATGAAATGTGGTTTAATGTGGTTTTGCATAAACCACAGTAAGAAATCAGAAAGATGACCAAGATATTTCAACAGAAACAAGCGGGCTTTGTCAGAAAAGTCTGATACTGATTCAGTATCAGTTTGACTCTGACGAAGACCTCTTGTTTCGTTTGAATGATCTTAGTCTTTTTTCTCATTTCTTACAATGGTTTAGACGTTGATTTTTGATCACGTGTTTTTGTGAAATCTTGTTATTCACATCAATAAATCATCACTAAAAGTAGAGATTATACCCTTCGGTTGGTAACAGTCTTTAAAGAATTATTACTGTTTGTACTCTGAAGATGGGGTAACATTCAAAAGCACTTAGAACTTTTTCCTTTTCTTTTACTAGATGTACTGATGATTTTATTGATCATAGTGTCACGTGTGTTTATGATTAAACCAAATGATTCATGGGAAATAAACTTTCCAAGCATTCTCCAGCGGTTTAGAACACTAACCAAACATGCCAACTATAATTAACAATGTTTAGCCACATTAAAATAATTAATTATAGATCCTATTAATTATCTGTGATAATAGGTTTACTCATTATCACAGTGTTAGGTGTAGGCTGTTTTAATTTTTTTAAAATATCAAAAAGTAAAATAATTAAATAAATATTATAATATGAAGTTAAAATAATCTAAAATTAATAACACTTATATTGAATCTAAAAATTTGATTAAACAATTTGGAGTGACCCGCAATCAATTTTTAACTAAACCGTAGTTAAGTGTGGAGTACTCCAGATATTTCTTCTTTATACATATTAATAGAATTTTTAAAGTTCATCTCAGTATATAAATGAATTCTGAATTGTTTAAACAGGAATCTGTCCCATGTTGAAATGAAATTTTTGTTGGGTTGAAGACATAAACGAAATATATGCTGTTTGTTATTTGTATTTACAAATAATTATCTAAATATATAATTCTGGAAACATTCTGCATTAATTTTCAATAAGAGCTGAGAGATAATTATTAATTATTAGATAAGATTAACGATTTTTTACTTTACTATAAGTAAAGTATAGTGATCCTGAAAAAATTCGATCTCGAGATTTTGACGGAATTACATGTTTTGAGGTCCCAGAAGTCGTTTTATGGAGTTTTTACGAAGATGTCTGTGTGTGTGTGTGTGTGTGGGTGGGTGGGTGGGTGGGTGGGTGAGTGTGTTAGCATTGCTTGTTACCACGCTACGGTCCAGAATCTTTGATGGATCAAGTTGATATTTTACACAAAAATGGACCCCATAAAGAGGAAGATCCCTATTGTTTGGGAAGAATTATGCATGATGGGAAAGTCACTTTTTTTGCCAAAAACCGTTTTTTTTAAAACATTTATTTCTCCTAAACTGATAACCCTGGAGTTTTGAAATTTTGATATTTTTTTTGAGGTTACAAATGGAACAAACGAAAAATATATTCAGAATTTTAAAACAACAGGAAGTATTTTTTTTTTCAATAAAATGTAAAAATTTTGACTTATAATTCAATCTCAAACCTTGTGAAAGCGATACAAGCCATACTATTTGACGGATCAAAATGAAACTATGCCTAAAATTAGAACATTATGTGGAGAATGAGTTGAGATATTTTTTTTCAAAATTGCAGTCGCTAAAGGGTCGTTACAGTACGATTTCTGTTTTTAGAAAATATTTTTTTGACGCTAAACGGCTGATTCAAAAATAATGAAAATTTGACCAAAAATGGAACAAAAAATTAGCAATTCATAAAAAAAAATTCATGAAGTTTCACTCATGGGAAAGAGCAATAACGCTATAAAAACTTTTTGTTTATCCTAGAGTAAGAGATCACCTGCTATACTTGTCGATTTTTTTACATTTTTTTACATTGTTTACATCGACTTAGAAATTTTTTGTGCGAATCCACTGAGATAAAATTGATATTTATAAAGGAATAATTTAAATTGTTTATAATTTACTTATATGAGATGTAAGAGGAATAATATTGTGCAGGAAAATAATAACACTCACTGTGAAAAATTCGTATATATGTTATTTGACAAAGGGGATGGAAAATGATCTTATTAAATACTAATAAGCCATAAAATTCCCAGTATAATAATTCTGTTAAAAACCAAAAATGTAAAAGATAATTCAAAATTGAAATCATTCGTTTAGAGATTAATAAATGTAATTATCGTACATCTTTAATTAACAAATCACCTTAAAACAACATTTTCTTCACTGTTTAAGATGTTTTTCAGAGAAAAAAAGGGTATTTTCCTGTTTTAAATTTGAAAATTTTACTTTAATATTCAATGTAGAAGGATGTTAAGTAAACGATGTAAGAATTCTACTGGCTATTTGAACAATAGCCAGTAGTTCTCTTGTTCAATAGTTCAATAGTTCAATAGTTCTCTTGTAGGATAATATTTCTTTTCATGAAATGTTCACTTTGGTTTTTAAAAAATGTTATTACTGCTATAGTTATACTAGTGAAATTATTTGCAAATAATAAATTATTTATGATGTACAAAAATAAGCTTATAAATTTATATGTTCTTCAGTCACTATCGGTACTACCTCACGAATGAAATGCTAATAATTATATCCCATTTAGATATTTATGATATGCTTAAATGAGACGTTATGTTTTATATACTCAAGAAATTTGAGATTAAGTTACTTATAGTAAAGTAGAGTGTAGGCCACTCCAGATTTTTTCATATGTTACACATGAAGAATGAATGAACTGCTGACATTTGCGAAACAATGTAAGTATTTAATCCTTACAAATTCAGCTCAGTTTGGAAAATTACCCTTTCTCTGTTATAAGTGTTATATAATCCTCAGTTAATTTTTAATTGTTTAACAGAAAAAAAGACAACTTTTGAAGTTTTTCTCCTTTATAAGATGGTTTTAATATAACTGAGATGGTTTTCTCAGTTATTTCAAATGGTAATTTAATTTCAAGACACTTTTTAATATACGCCAGAAGTGTAAGAAAACACAGCGAAATGGCCGCAGCTCAGTCCAGTAAGGTAAGTGAAAAGCTATTAGATATTTTATTTATGATAAGATTTCTCCATCTAAGACAAATGTATTCTCAATTGCTTGAAGATGTGTACATATATACAGGACAAACAAAAATGCATTTTTGAAAATGGTTATGAAAATTCAGATATGTTTTTTTTCTATTTAGTTGTCAGAAATGTTATTTTAATAATGATTGTGAGCATCGTATAAACAAAAATCAGTCCTTTTTATGAAGAATAAAATAAACGATAGTCGTTGGGCAGCTGTTATATAGGTTTACTATGTGAACTACTATAACTTTAATAACATTGTAATAATGTAGAGTGAAAATCCAAAAACAATTGATCAGTTTTCTTCCAAAAGCAAATCAAACTTTCAGTGCCTACTTTTTAGCTTTATTTAAAACCTTCTTCACATAAAAGCAGTACAAAATGTTGAAAAAGAAAAACCATTAAGATAACTTTACAGAGGATATAAGAATGTTAACAGCAAACATTTATTTACATTCTTATAAATGTTATTTATGACGTAATATTTTATTTCTTGTTATGGAGAAGATTTTTAATAATATTGAATCGTCGTTTTGAAAGATTGATCCCACGCAGAAAACTGACCAAAACCCTTTCACTCGGAATCCACTATATATACACATATAATGAAATAAATAATAATCACTCAAAAAACTTGCAACCATGAGACATAAATGTTAAGTTGATAATGTACTCTACTATGATTCAATTACCAATAAAAATTATTGAATCTGTTATTTTAGTTCAAATTTGTTTCCTATTCTGGTTATAATTTTCATTAACATTGATATGTATGCCTTAAGAAGTAGAAAAAAAAACATTACTTTTCAAAAAAGTGTCTTGCCATCTTTTAAAATGAACCTAATTATATATGTACATGGAATAGTGTATAATTGATTCGATGAGGTTGTGTTGAGAGTAGAGAGGGCGAGGGAGTAGACTGATGCAGGTGGGTAGCGCATTTTGATATTATTCAAGTTTTTTTTTCTATAGATTAAGCCGGGGAAAGAACCGGTTTGTATGGGGATGAGTGTGTGGCTCGACGTGCACGGTTCCCTCCCTCCTCTGCCTCTTCTTCACTAACTTCTCCGCATTACTTTTCCTTATCTTTATTCGGTTGCACCATTTATTGAAGTACAAACTCTTTTACTGAGCCTTAGTACCTTCATTAACTGCTCATTCATGGCTGAACGTAATTTACTTGTGAGGATATTAAATTGTAAACAAACAAATCCTTGACACTCTTGCTTCTATTAGTTTCGCTGACATTAAAAATAAATTACTCTTAGCTCCTTGACTATTATATTTAATTAATTAATACCTATTATGTCATATTTAACTCTATGAGACTCCTATCTACAATTACTTGCTTTTATAAATTGACATTATCGTTCATATTACAGAAGTGTTAGTAATTTTGTGGTGGTTTTGATTTTACCTGGAATCCGTTACTCTTATGCATTACTGATTTTCCTCCTTTGAATATGCTCTGTATTTTAATCACTTACTTCTCTTTACTGAACGTTTACTATGTTACTGTGTTTTCTGAATTAAATAAAACACGTTTGTTTAATTATCCTCAACACTATTTTTAAAATATTGTACCGTCCTCATAAGTTTTCTTCAAACTTCAACCTATTTTGGATTTCGTCCATTATCAAGAGCAGAATGCATATATTCTACGTTAATGTTTCAGGAAGAGTAAATTTTGTCTTCCTATTACACTATAACAGAAAATAATATTTAGTTAATTCCTGATAATAGACGAAAACCAAAACTTGTCGAGATTTGAAGAAAACGTACAAGGTACGACGGTGCATTTTTCTAAATATAATAATTTACTTAAATACAAGACTAAATGAAATGTACAAATTTATGTTTAAATATTAAAATTTGACTCTCAAATGTCTATTATTTTGATGTATACGTTCCCCATTGCAGTGTAACATAAAATACGTTGTGAAAACTAGTGTTCTACAACGTTATATTTTATCAAAATGATTAAACTAAAATTGACCGCTGTATTAATATATAATTAATCCAACTAATTTTTAGAAAGCCTAATTCTCTTTGAAAGTTTTAATTCACTAAATAATTTAGAAAAGTTGTATTTTTTAAATCAAATATATTAAACGAATAGAAAGACAGAGAATTTAAAAACCATTTTACAGTTGTAATACCAATTTTTGATAGTAAGTATCTCTATTGGTATTCTGAAATTTTCATTACCCGTAAGTAAGATTTATTTTTAAATAATTAAACAATTTCTGACAATCTTTGCTTTATTTATAAAACTTGGTTCAAAATGTAACTTTCTTTATGAATAGAGTTATAATACCAAAGGTATACAAAACAAGAACTCAGACTAAGGAAATTTTAAAGAATAAAATCAGGAGGAAAACATGAAGATTACGTAACTCTTAGTATTTGTAAGGCAAGGTGCCGAGAACCTTGAAGTTTTTCGATGATAAGTGAATAGAACTTGCTTTATAGCTCGGTCTAACAAGATCAATCTAAAAGACACATAGCAAACATATTTTTAATTTTTAAAAAAAAATTAATATAGTTTTTGGTAAATATAATATAAATACCTGAAATATCTTTATTATTGGCATATTTCTAGGATCTGACGAATCATGGAAATTGCCTAATATCCCTATCACCTAATTCTCACATCTGATTTGCTGTAATTTAGGAGTATATGGCTTTATACCGCTACCGTTTGCTAAACTGATGTTCACTTTCAAAATGTTTCACTTGTCAGCCTGAAAAACATAACACACAATTAATAATTATGTAATAAATGTGCACAAAGTTTGTATAATATAATGAATGCATGTACAAGTATATAAAGTGTAAATTACTGGCAGGTGAAGTCCCGCCTTTGTCCCCATTGGCACGGAAACAACGGCGAGACTCTGTCTCTGGCTGTAAACAATCTTTATTAAGGTATTCAGCTTCAAAAACAACAAATTTCATGTAAAAATTGTGATTGAGTTATTACTGTATAGAACAACTGAAAACTCAAGTAAATGAGAATAAAATAATATATTTAAAACGCTAACGGGTTATTTGATTATGCACAAAATTTTTGTATCCCCCTCTACCGAAAATACAACTATATTTATTAGCGTACCAGACTAGTTATTATTTCTGTGTGCAAAGTTTTAAGCGAAAATTTTAAATGAATAAATGAGATGGTTTTAATTCTATAAACAAGTATATTATTTTGTTATTGTACTTCTTACAGGTAAACACATATCAGAAACCTTCCTTGAACACAGCATTTCTTGTTTTCTCATAGGCATAATTTATTTGCCGATTGTTTTTACTTTTCTCGAATAACCTATTTACCTATTAAATAATTGTGATAAGTATTACCATCAGGAGTTTGAGCTGCAGAAACATTAAGTTAAAATAAAAAGACTTTAGGAAAATAGATTTATCCGACTTTAGTAAAGGGTTTTCAATGAGTTAGTTTTATATTTAAAAGTAGAGAACTGTTTAAATTACTATAGCAGATATGATGTGAAAGTATACAGTTCAGCATACTAAACGTGTATGCAGAACTTCTTATACAACTACATTACATCATTTTTTGTTCTATCTATGGTAATAATTTGTTTAAATGTTTGAAAATATGTGTGATATATATAGTTCTAAGTTTGAAATGTATATATGGTGTGATTAATATGGTATATATTATATTTTTGGGCTCCCTTTTAAGAGTGAGTCACTGTGATATTTGATTACATTTTGGTTTTTATTTATGAAATAGATATAACCACATTTAAAGAAATGAAATTTAATAATACTTTCATCACAGAGGAAATACGTTTCCACGATAGCCACATTGAAATAAATCACGTAATTAAATTGATTGCCTATGGGCTTATTAATACGTACGTATTGATATCCATTTTAATATACAGGATGTCCACAGTCTGGCTACACAGGTGATAAACACATGCTTTTTAAAGAAACAATTTTATTTAATTATAATGTTAGAAATTAAATTATCAATATAATTTCCATTATATTCAGTGCATAATTTGATGCACTAAAAAGTTTATTGTAAAATTGACATCTTCATCCAATTTATCTGAAAACTATTCTTACATCTATCGGGGTTGTCTTCATTGAAATGATGCAATATCTGTAGTTCATACGGCTGGAACTTCTCCTCTACCGGGATTTTATGGATAGTTGACCTTGAAACACCCAACTTTATGAATGCACGACGAAGTGATTTCTTTGGGCTAGCAGAAACATTGACCATGACAACTTCTTTCGTTTCGTCTGAAGTCTTTTGCCGTCCGGAACGGGGTTTGTCCAAGACACTGCTCCTTTCTTTAAACTTCGTGACCATTTTCCCAATGGTAGTGAAATAAATAGGTTACTGATGAGGGTGTCGAAGGTTCAATTCTTCTGCAACTTTGCGATATGACCATCCTTCTCGTCCACTTAAGAGTACCAACTCGATTCTTTCTGCTTTAGACAGTGCTATCATTCGATCTAGAAATGAAAAATAGAATATTCTTATGTACCCAGACTTTCTGGACACCCTGTACATATACAAAAAAACAGTCAAAAAACAAATACAATGATAAGATAAAAATTAACACCAGCAACAAATAAAAAAGAAACTCACGGACGGAAAATAAAGATGTTAATTATCGTTTGACAACTAACGCTGCAGTCTAATGGAAAAAGACAAAACAATATATGTTGCAAAGAGAGTTAAAGAAAATTAAAAATAGTAGTCTCAGAAGAAATAACAGGAGTGAAAAAATAGTGATAAATAAATAGCCAAAATAATAAAGTTTTTTATAAAGTCAACATAAGTGGACGGTTGGGATCTGGTGGTTAGTGTATTCCAAAGAAATAAATGTTAGCTTCTTTGGAAATTCTAACGTGACATTTTACTAAGATGTGAAACCTGTTTTAGAATCTGGACTTTAAAACATTCGTTAACACTAAGATTGTTGGAATTAGCAGGCTGGGCAACAAAAAGATTAGCTTGTTGACTAACTGAAAATTTGAACAACATAGTTCTTCATATGTTGGCTCAATATAGTTGTTGGTAAACTCACATAGTAGGCATCCCACTAGACACAGTTGATATAGTCGATACTGTCAATAGAGATGCAAGCAGAAAAGAATTAATGTGGTAACGGCTAGGATTAGAAGAGGAGGTAAAAACAGTCTCAGAGTTAATGAGAGGACAAGTAAGGCAACTTAACTTTGTATGCCTGCACATCTGTCACTAGTTGGAAAAGGTTTCCTAGATTTGCAGTGGAAAAAATTAAAAAGTTTAAAGAGTTTCCTGTTGTTATTATATAAGCAGCAACGACAAGCAGTATCACTGCGATTCCTCGTAGGACTAGAACTATGATATACATCAGTAGGGACTATACAACTATTAATAAAGTTAGGAAGATAACAATATGAGTAAATACTACATTATGACAGATTGCACGAGTAATGAATTAAGAAGGTAACCACGTGTAAAAAATTTCTTTTTTAATTTATCAATTTAGAGACTACGATCATTTAAACTGCTACAAATTTGTTGAAGGTGTATGAACTGGGAATGGTATTCTTTACTTTGATGGCAACTATTGGGGATGGCAACTATTAAAATGAAGGTTCTGGGCATTTGATGACAAACGTATAAAATGTCCGTTATCATAGGTAGCATTGACACCAAAAAAAGGAAACAAGAGTATTGGACACTTGAGTAAAGAAAATGTTTGAAGCAAATGTTTGGAAGGACAAAAGAAACAGGTTAACTCATGTTTAGCATGGGACCAAATGAAAAAGATACCATCTATGAAGCGGATGTAAAAGATAAGAAGGAGTTGGTGAGTGGCAAGAAAATCTTGTTCAATGTAGGGTAAAAAGCTAACGAAATTCTCGTAGTCTCCACATATAGAAATTTAATCGTATAAACAACGCGTTTCGAACAGGTAGTGTTCTTCTTCAGGCATTAACTAAGGGTGAGTCTCTGTGGTACAACAGTTGTTCAAATGTTAACCTAGCAACTAGTTCTTGTCAGAGTCACACAATGAATGAGATACTGTTTATGGGGTCATTGTTTATTTATTCAAAATCATGAATAATCTAAGTCCCTGTTCTGAATTTCATATTGTGGTTTCGACGATGACTTTCATTTTTCGTGTTTATTGTTAAATATTGAGATATATATATATATAACGTAGTCTACGTTAACTACGTTAAACTGTCACTTCAAGTTAACTGACATAACTCATGTTTGATCTGTAAAATTATCTCAACACCTGAATTACCTTAAATAGAATAAAACATTAAACATAGTAAATTTTCTGAAGCGTCTTGATCACCAAAACGCTTCTACACATATTTAAAATAATGTTTTTTTCTTATTTAAACAAATAAGAAAAAAGCATGCATTAAAATTAATCTAATGTTTTTTCACCAACAAAACTGTAGCTACCAAATATGAAAATATAAAAACGGTAGCATGGTGTCCTATATTTGGAAAAATATAAATTTAAGAGAAAAACTGGCTTTCCATTTAAGATATAGATACATACATCTATATGTATGTATACACATGAAACTAAGTATACTGATTGTTTTAGTATGGATATCTATGAAACTCCAATAGCTTTCCCAAGGAACATATTTAACGATTGTTTATATTATAATCATTAATTTCACAAACAATACAAAGAACCTTTCAATTCGCATAAATCATCATCAGGATTTGTAAACATATCTAAGGTCAAGGGTCATATAGACATGCAGAGCAAAGTGCACGCCAAATTAGTGGGAAGCATCGTGACCTTTTACCACTAGAATGATATCAAAGCAAATATATCTATACAACAAGAATTATTTATAACGAAAAATGCGAATAATAAGCGCCAATAGGATGCAGAATGAGTAATATTCCTATATCATCTCAGGTTTGCTTTTTGAGAGCTCCTGCTGTGAGGTAGATGGCCAGATATCTTGATGGCTTTGTCGTTGTCATCTCGATTTGAAATTGAGGTAGGGCTTCAAATTTTCTTGTTGTTACAAGTTTATTGTCAAAGCCGGTGACTTATATGTGTACCATTATCATTGCGAAGGTAGTTTCTGAAAATGAAATGTTGAGTGTAGGTAGGATATTCACATCTAAATTTTCTTCATTGTGGTAACAATGTTACTGTAGACAGTCTTCTTTAAAGCTTGTTAGTCTCGTTTATATTTATCATTCATGTAGCTGCAAGAGATAATGCTCATTTGCGTCCTAGGTAGGTAGGTGGCAGTCCCACAAGGGAACGAACATTGGGCCCTTTGTGGCACCATACAATGAAGATTGATTCTACAGTGGGAGTCCTAAATTATGCCTAACTCAAGTGTATTTAGAGTAGGGATTTTTAAGGAGTACCTGATATCATACAGGCTCGGGACCGACAGCTTAAGGTTCTCTCCGAGGAGACTTGCTTGGATTTATTCACCTTCCTCGTGAATAAATCGAGGGCCAGAGTGGGTATCGAAACCCCAACCCACCAGTTTAGAGGCGAGCACGTTAACTACTGAGCTAACCTAGCCCCCCCCCCCATTTGCGTTCTAAGTTGGTGGTGTTTAGTGTAGAAACCATTGACCACAACTTGTGTTGAACCTCAAATTTATTATACAGTGTAGTATGTATAAAAGCCCTTCCTATGTGAGTAGAAATGGTGCCTTTGTGACACTTGTTGCACCCTTTTCAGCGACCACTGCACATCATATGCGCAGTGTTAGTCGCTTTTCGCTAGGCATCAGTGAACAAAACATTAGGTGTTTGTCGGGAAGTAACATGTAGCAAAGGTAGGTGTCTATTAGTACTCTTTTCAATGGTGAGGTCTAAGCCGGAGACCTCCTGTAATTCTTGTGCGTAATGCTTGTATTTACTCATTGCTCGTTGCTAACATAAATATACGGACAACGATAATTCTAATTTGTTTCACTGTGATTGCCTGTCGTAGATATTTATTTCACAATAAACACGTCAAGATAAAAATAAAAGTTTAAACCAAATTAAAAAACTTTAAAATGGTACTAAAACTTTTCAAACCTTTGACTGTAGTCATGTTCTGATGACATAGAGTGAAATGTCTCGGAGCATATGTTTCTTTATTTTGATTTTTTCTTTGTGCCTTTTTTTGTTTCATCTTTATATTTGTGAATTTAGGAAACAGTTCTTCTTTAATACATATTTTATTAAAAACAACGCCATTTCTATCGACAACTCCTTACTTTAAACATTTCTCGTAATCACAGCATTCATACTGCATTATACTGCAGTCTTTAATTTTATGTAAAAATTAACTAACTAAATTAAATTTGAGCCTTTGAGGTTCGATGTAACATTTCACCTAAATCAATTGTGGCGACATGTTTCGTCTGAACATCAGACATCATCAGGTAATACTATGTAATGTCCAAACGAAACATGTTTCAACATATAATTTAGGTGAAATGTTACATCGAACCCCAAAGGCTATTCTATAAAGAAGAAGTGACAAGATTACGAAAAATGTTTGAAGAAAAATTTGCCACTAGATATGGTGTTGTTTTCAAAATATATATAACAAGATTTCACAACAAAACACGTGGGTTCATTTCACAAAAAAAGTTGGGTTTTTGATTTTGACAAAAACCGCTTGTTACGGTTGAAAGATCTTATTCTTTTTTTTTTTCATTTCTATTGTGATCTGGTCATTGATATACACTCAACTGAATCTTAGTCTTTTTTTGCCATATGATATTGTGGAAAACCCAACTGATCTTAGTCCTGCTTTCCTATTTCATATTGTGATTTAAACAATCAATGATCATTGATTGTTATTTCACGTGTTTATAGAATTCTATTGTTACTTCATTTTATATAATGTAAATTTCATCATTTTTCTAATTCAAAAATTCTGACTTCTGTAAGTTCATCAAAATGTTTATTGCTTTTCTATTACTTCTACTTGTATATATATTTTTGTTTTTTCACAACTGTAATATTCCATTTTGATGTTAGTTATATGTTGATGTTTATATATGATTTCTTGTCATCCTTTGTTTGTAGGCATATGAAAAAGGTTTTAAATAAAACCGAAACGTCGGCATTGAGAGTTTGATTTTGATCCTGGAAAATTGACCGAATCCCGATTACATTATACACCTATTCTATCCAACGGTTGATATATTATTGAATTTGTTATATATATATATATATATTTGTAAATTTTTGTAGCAGTCCTTTTTTGACACACACATTATTAAAAATGACACCAAACTTAGCTGATACCTGTTTCTTAACAAGTTTCTCAATTTTTTTAAATAACACTCTCGTTATTTCGTCTACACGATAAAGTACATCTCCTATGGTCGACATGTTTCGAATGATCAACATTCATCATCAGGACGTGAATAAGATCTAAGGTGAAATATCTGGTTTAATATATACAAGGAGAAGGTAAAAGGGGTTGTTTTCCATAAAGTTTAAGAAATGGTGGGCGCTAATCCGGTGGGGTGAAAGGCCTCTCGGCCTGAGTCGCTACCTGCAAGGGTTTCTGGATGCCCTTGATGTGAACTAAATAGCTTCAAAATACGGCTACTGTTTTCGACCTGAATATTTAGAAGTGGCTTCAGTAGCCGTATTTTGAAGCTATTTAGTTCACATCAAGGGCATCCAGAAACCCTTGCCGGTAGCGACTCAGGCCGAGAGGCCACTCACCCCACCGGATTAACGCCCACCATTTCTTAAACTTTATGGAAAACAACCCCTTTTACCTTCTCCATGTATATATTAAACCAGATATTTCACCTTAGATCTTATTCACGTCCTGATGATGAATGTTGATCATTCGAAACATGTCGACCCTTAGGAGATGTACTTTATCGTATAGACGAAATAACGAGAGTGTTATTTAGAAAAATTGAGAAACTTGTTAAGAAACAGGTATCAGCTAAGTTTGGTGTAATTTTCAATAATATATATACATATATCAACGTCCAAACCACAGTAAGAAATGAGAAAGATTTGAGTCAGTTGGGATTTGACTCTGACGAATACCGCTTGTTACAGTTGAAAGCTCTTAGTATTTTTTTCATTTCTTATTGTGGTTTGGATGTTTATATGTATACATTCTCGATAAAAATACGAAACGGACAAATAAAGTTCAATGTAGACAAAGAAGCATAGATAAATTAAAAACACACACTTGCAGTCTCAAATATTCGGTTGAATCGTCTTCAGGAGAGAAGAGAGGAAAACCAAGCACACTGGTACAGAGACGGTTGGAGACCAAAAATGTTTTTGCACATGCGCCTGGTCACAGAGAATAGAGGTAGACAAGAATCAATTATAATTAAAATATGAAATATGAAAAAATCTATATAAATAAAAGAAAGGTTGTCTGTACAATGCTTAGAACTAACTCATTTCAAGTTATCTTTATGTTTAATACATTACTGTAACCGAATCCACCCTTAGAAAAATTTCTGTCACGAGTAAACTCCATTACCATAAGACATAGCAAGTTGAAACATTGACACTAGATTTGTGTATATCTAACTTAATATCTAAGCTTTCAATAGATTGAATATTTAACGTAGGAGCGAAGTTATGGACTTTTAAGCTGTCTTTGGCTAACTTCACAGACATGTTTATTTTGAAAATACACAGGTGTAGCGAGTAGATATTGTTAGTTGATTTTTATTTCATTTACGTTTAAGCTCCCAACAAGATCTTATGGGCAAGGAGTTTCCTAGAGTTAAAGATCTACTATCTATTCAGAATAAATGGGCTCTGCGAACGAGAAATTCTCAAGCAGGAAAAATGAACAAACAAGTTCTTACGCTATATCAAGCCGAAGAAAGCACTTAAAAGTCAGTAAACAGAGTGATTAGTGATGAGGAAGCAATTCATTATCCAACTGAATTTCTAGACTCCGTGACTGCTCCTGGACTGCCTGCTCATAAGTAAAAAGTTAAAGTAGAGGCACTAATCATGGTGCAATTTAGTAGGAGTAACAAATTTCATGTTACAAAACTTGAGTGCCCCAAAAATGTGCAACGGGACACGACTCTGAGTTCGTGCTCTGCACAGATTCGCCATAGAGGCGGACATCATGACTGGGTAGGGTACTTGGAGGTCTGATCTGTACCATGCATACCATTGATTCCGAGCCACTATCTGTTTCCATTCAAACGATTGCAATGTCCGATCAGCATCTGTTACGCAATTACGTTAAATAAGTTGCAAAGAAAAAACTCTATCTACCGCAGGAATTCTAGTAAGTAAGTTTTTCTGACATAGTCAACTTTAGTTTGTTTGCTCAAAAGTCAGAGGTTACAACTCTTTGGTCTGCTATGAACCTAAAGGACAGACATCTAATGTGCTGTATACAGAGACATATACTTAACACTGTACTAATAATGATATTTTCTACTATTCTATAATTTCTAATGATATTTTGGATACCATATATCATCTCTGAATTTTTGAATAAGCGCCCATTAATAACGGGCACATTCCCTAGTAATAAAAAATCTGGAGTGGCCTACACTCAACTTTACTATAAGTAACTTAATAGCAAATTCTTTGAGTATATAACACATAACGTCTCATTTAAGCATAACGTAAACATCTAAATTGGATATGGTTATTAGTCTTTCATTCCTGAGGTAGTAAAGATAGTGATTGAAGGACATATCACTATATATGCTTATTTTTGTACATCACACAGCTGATGCAAATAAGTTCATTAGTATAACTACAGCAGTAATAACATTTTTGAAAAACCAAAGTGAACATTTCTTGATACGAAATATTCTCCTACAAGAGAACATGGCTTTTGTTCAAATAGCCAGTGGATTTCTTACATCCTTTACTTGACATCCTTCTACATTGAATATTAACGTAAAATTTTCAAATATAAAACAGGAAAATACCCTTTTTTTCTCTGAAAAGCATCATAAACAGCGAAGCAAATGCTGTTTTAATATGATTTATAATTAAAGATGTACGATAATTACATTTATTAATCTCTAAACGAAAGATTTCAATTTTGAATTATCTTTTACATTTTTGGTTTTTTACAGAATTATTATACTGGGAATTTTATGGCTTCTTAGTATTTAATAAGACCATTTTCCTTCCCCTTTGTCAAATAACATATATACTAATTTTTTCTGAGTGAGTGTTATCATTTTCCTGCACAATATTATTCCTCTTACATCTCATATAAGTCAATAAACTATTTAAATTGTTCCTTTATAAATATCAATTTTATGTCAGTGGATTCGCTCAAAAAATTTCTAAATCAATGTAAACAATGTAAAAAAATATAAAAAATTCGAAAATCTGGAGTGGCCTTCACTCAACTTTACTATAAGGAACTTAATATCAAATTTCTTGAGTATGTAATATATAACGTCTCTTTTAGGCATAATGTAAACATCTAAATGGGATATGATTATTAGTCTTTTATTCCTGAGGTAGTAGAGATAGTGATTGAAGGACATATCCATATATAAGCTTATTTTTGTATATCACACAGCTGATGCAAATAATTTCATTAGTATGACTACAGCAGTAATAACATTTTTGAAAAACCCATGTGAACATTTCTAGAAACGAAATATTCTCCTACAAGAGAACATGGCTTTTGTTCAAATAGCCAGTGGATTTCTTACATCGTTACTTGACATCCTTCTCCATTGAATATTAAAGTAAAATTTTCAAATTATAACAGGAAAATACCCTTTTTTTCTCTGAAAAACATCATAAACAGCTAAGAAAATGTTGTTTTAAGGTGATTTATAATTAAAGATGTACGATAATTACATTTATAAATCTCTTAACGAAAGATCTCAATTTTGAATTATCTTTTACATTTTTGGTTTTCTACGGAATTATTATACTTTGAATTTTATGGCTTCTTAGTATTTAATAAGATCATTTTCCTTCCCCTTTGTCAAATAACATATATACAAATTTTTTCTGAGTGAGTGTTATCATTTTCCTGCACAATATTATTCCTCTTACATCTCATATAAGTCAATAAACAATTTAAATTGTTCTTTTATAAATATCAATTTTATGTCAGTGGATTCACTGAAAAAATTTCTATGTCAATGTAAACAATGAAAAAAAATATAAAAAATTCTACAAGTATAGCAGGTGATCTCTTAGTCTAAGATAAACAAACAGTTTTTATAGCGTTATTGCTCTTTCCCATAATTGAAACTTCATATTTTTTTTATTAATTGCTAATTTTTTGTTCCATTTTTGGTCAAATTTTCATTATTTTTTAATCAGCCGTTTAACGTCAAAAAAAAAATTTCTGAAAACAGAAATCGTACTGTAACGCCCCTTTAGCGAATGTAATTTTGAAAAAAAATATTTCAATTCATTCTACACATAATGTTCTATTTTTAGGCCTAGTTTCATTTTGATCCGTTAAACAGTATGGCTTGTATCGCTCTCACAAGCTTTGAGATTGAATCATAAGTCAAAATTTGTACATTTTATTGAAAAAAAATATTTCCTTTTGTTTAAAAATTCTGAATATATTTTTCGTTTGTTCCATTTGTAACCTCAAAGATAATGTCAAAATTTCAAAACTCTAGGGTTATCAGTTTAGAAGAAATAAATGTTTTAAAGAAAACGGTTTTTGGAAAAAAAGTGACTTTCCCATCATGCGTAATTCTTCCCAAACAATAGGAATCTTCGTCTTTATGGGGCCCATTTTTGTGTAAAATATCAACTTGATCCATCAAAGATTCTGGACCGTAGCCTGGTAACAAGCAATGCTCACACACGCACCCACCCACACACACACACACACACAGACATCATCGTAAAAACTTCATAAAATGACTTCTGGGACCTCAAAACATGTAATTCCGTCAAAATCTCGAGATCGAATTTTTTCACGATCACTATACTTTACTTATAGTAAAGTAACAAGTATAGCAGGTGATCTCTTAGTCTAGGATAAACAAACAGTTTTTATAGCGTTATTGCTCTTTCCCGTAATTGAAACTTCATGATTTTTTTTTCATAAATTGCTAATTTTTTGTTCCATTTTTGGTCAAATTTTCATTATTTTTTAATCAGCCGTTTAGCGTCAAAAAAAACATTTTTTGAAAACAGAAATCGTACTGTAACGCCCCTTTAGCGAATGTAATTTTGAGAAGAAATATCTCAACTCATTCTCCACATAATGTTCTATTTTTAGGCATAGTTTCATTTTTCTCCGTGTAACAGTATGGCTTCTATTGCTCTCACAAGGTTTGAGATTGAATTATAAGTCAAAATTTTTACATTATATTGAAAAAAAATATTTATTTTTGTTTTAAAATTCTGAATATATTTTTCGTTTGTTCCATTTGTAATCTCAAAGATAATGTCAAAATTTCAAAACTCTAGGGTTATCAGTTTAGAAGAAATAAATGTTTTAAAGAAAACGATTTTTGGCAAAAAAAGTGACTTTCCCATCATGCGTAATTCTTTCCAAACAATAGGGACCTTCGTCTTTATGGGGCCCATTTTCGTGTAAAATATCAACTTGATCCATCAAATATTCTGGACCGTAGCGTGGTAACAAGCAATGCTAACACACTCACCTACCCACACACACACAGACATCATCGTAAAAACGTCATAAAACGACGTTTGAGGTCTGGGACCTCAAAACATGTAATTCCGTCAAAATCTCGAGATCTAATTTTTTCAGGATCACTATACTTTACTTATAGTAAAGTAATTAATAATAGTTAAACTGAGGGATGAACAGAGGAATTGGTACATAAATAAAAGTTACAGACTAAGCTTTCATAAAAAATAGTATTTAGTAAGACATAAAATAATATTGAAAATACAAATAATAATATTAAATAAGTAAACTTTTTCAATGATAAAAAATGCATTAGAGAATAAAAAATAACATAAAACTAAATGCAATGACGAGGGACAAATTAAATGAAGCATGATCTCTTTAGATTAAGGCCAGTGGCACTACGCGCATTTAGTAACCAAATATGAGCTTCTTCGGAAGTTGTAGAGTGAGATCTTTGTAGTCAGAGGCATCAATAACATGTGGAGTTAACGCATAGCCATGTTACGACATATGAGACTAATGTGGTTCATTAAACTGATGGACTACTTACGTCATAGAACATAGATCTAATTTGGATCCTATTTTTTTATAGCTATTTACAATATGTGTGAAATATCAAAGCCCGAGAATAAGTATATGGTACTTCCATTGAAAGCAAATTTTTATGGGAGAAAATGATTCTGATCCTCTTGTACGAGTTTAGGTAGTGTAACGAAGTCCACTGCATGTGTCTGGTAAGGCTTCAAGAATTTAGTCGAAAATGCATTTACTTAAAACGAAAAACCTTCTTTTCTGATTATTTACTTTTGCTCTTTCCTTATTCCATTTGTATTGAACGATTTTCAAAAGGCCTTGAGAAATTGACATGTGAAAATTTTCCATAGAAGAAGAGTAAAGCTGAAGAATAAGAAAGGTATGAGTGTGCGTGTGTATAGGTGGGTGTGTGTTTGTGCGGAGGTCCAGGTAGTGAGTGCGTATGAATTATGGGGTTGGTTTGTATGGCACGGTCTGGAAACCCTCTACCTGAGAACCCAACCCCCATTCCGTCATTAACTCAAACCCCTCCCACTAATTTATTTTACTTAGAATACTTTAGTTTAACATTCCAACCGTGCACAATCCCTCAACAAAAATTAGAAAAAAGAGCATTTGTCACACAAATAAAAAACTGCCTGTTGACTTTCGTTCCGTACTAGACATCCTATAGTATTTCAATTAGATAAATATCAAACAATGAATTAAATAAACAAAAACAAAATTGCGATTTGCATTAACTTTGTTCAATAATTTTTTACGAATAACAAATTACAAAGATAAGGCCTTAGTGACTAACACCATGATTAAACACCAAACTATACGCACTATTTTGAAGGAGATATTTTTATCATTATGTTCATGTTATCATTGAAGGTTTATTATACTTTCAATGCTAGAAGAGTATTTCTTAATATAATAAAAATGGCTGAAATATTAAATAGATAACTTAAAAAAATTTATTTAAAATTGCGCAAATTTTAATATTGGTTAATATAACAGAATTATTATTATATTTTTGAACGCCTAGATATCTGTTATTTTTTAGAGTATCTATGATGAAACTGTTTATGTTTAGTTACTTTAGGTTTGGTGATTTTTCTAAAGAACAAAGTAACAGCATCAGAAATAACCGCACACCCACTGGTGAGATTTTTTAATTAATATTTACTCACAGTTTTGGGTTCTTATGCTTCAAGCATGTTTTGGATGGATGAGATGTGTAATGGGGCATTGGTACTTAAAATGGGCATCCAATGTTGGAAAACAAGTCTTTGTAGTAGGGAAGATGGTAAAAGTTAACTTTGTAAACATATACTGATATTAAATCGTCTATGTATAAAAATAAGTTGACAAACTTATGCAAGACATAGAACAATTTATTCTAGAATGTTGAATTCTGAAAATTTGAGTGGGATATCAAATAATCAGGAAATAAATTTGTGGTAAAGTTTTTATATCGGTCCGTTTATGTCTCGTATGACCATTCCATAGAAAATGTTATTCAAGGTAAAGTTCGAAGTGTCCTAGACTCCTAATGATTAGAGCAGTGTGTATGTTAGATCTGGATACTGACGTAGATACTGAAGTAAATGACGTTTCCTTGATATATTACGTTCATCTCCTATTATGGACCAGTAAACATTTAAAACACTACATAACTAACGTTGCTGGACTCTTTGAGGGTTATCTGATCAAAATACACAACTCTGTCTTCCAACAATACCAAGTGTAAGATATGATTATTTATTATCATTTTTTCTATGTTTTAATCCGATATTTTTTAGTTACTAATAATAGATTGTGTATTTTCTTGCAGCCTTGATAATGAAAATATAAGTTTTTGAAACGCTGGAAGGCAGAGTTGAGTTTTTTCACTAGATAACCCTCAAAGAGTCCTGCAACATTAGTTGTCTGGTGTAATAAATGACTTTTCTTCCCCTTCATTCACCCTATTCCTATATTTTTACGTTATTTCAATTTATTTTTTCTATAGAAATACCTAAAAAACTACTTCCGTTTTCTCTATATTCAATGAAATATCAATTCAGTTGATAAAAATTTCATTAGCAACTATTAAGCTTTATTCAAAGACCTCTTTCCAGCTAGTTTTTATTGATTAATTTAATTTCTTGTAGTTAGTTTTAGATGTTTATAGTACAATAACTTCTGAATTTTTATTATATTTTTAATACTTTGGCCATTTTTTCATTCATACCAGTGGTCAATCATGCTAGGTTGCTTCAAACTATTGTACTATTTTAACTTCGTTATTAAACTTGATTAAATTCACTGGTGCAAGTATTTTTGTCAAAATTGGGCCATTATTCCATATTTAATTTTCTTTTAGGAAATGGTGCTAGAAAAAGAATGATGTTTGTACAGTAATGAATATGCATTAAGCATAATTAGCTACTTGATAACCTCTTCACGAAGAAAAGCATCCAATTTTTATCACTTTTTACTTTACTATAAGTAAAGTATAGTGATCATGAAAAAATCGATCTCGAGATTTGACTGAATTACATGTTTTGAGGCCCAGAAGCCGTTTTATGAAGTTTTTTCGATGATGTCTGTTTGTATAAAAATAACTCTAGAGTCTTGATATTTTGGCATTTTTTTTAGGCTACAAAAGCGATAAACGAAAAAATTCTCAGGTTTTTAAAACGAAATGAAATTTTTTTTTCAATAAAATGTAAAAATGATGACTTATAATTCAATCTGAGCGTGTGAGAGTGATGCAAGCCATACAGTTTGACGGATCAAAATGAAACTATTTCTAAAATTAAAACATTACATAGGTGATGAGTTGAGGTAATTTTTTTCAAAATTACATTCGCCAAAGAGGCGTTACAGTACATGTTTTGTTTTCAGAAAATGTATTTTTTGTGCTAAACTGCTCATTAAAAAACCATAAAATTCTACCAAAAATGGAAGGATAAATAACTAAGAAAGATTAATCAAGATGCGGTCAGTTTCTTCAACTTTCAATCAAACTCTCATTGCCGACGTTTCAATTATATTTCAAATCTTTATCAAAGGCCTACAAAATACAGTTGAGGAAAATAAGAAATTAGATACAAACATTTAACACACAAACAAAAGAATTATATTATGAAAAAGTATTTACAATCAAGCCTATTAGAATAACAATGAAAAGAAGGAACACATCTAGAAAAAACAATTAAAATGAAATTACAAAAGTAGGAATATTTAAAATTGAATAAACTATTGCATATTGCATTATTAAAACAATTTGGAAAGTTAAGCTATTCGAATGACAAATCGTTAATCAACAACTATGTACAGATGGTAAACAGGTAACAGGTACATAGTTGTTGATTAATGATTTGTCATTTGAATAGATTAACTTTCCAAATGGTTTTAATAATGTAAAATTCAATAGTTTGTTGAATTTCAAATATTCTTACCTTTTAAAGTTAATTTGAATAGTTTTTTTCTTTATATTTTCCTTCTTTTTATTGTTATTCTAACACGCTTGATTGTAAATATTTTTCTATAAAGTACTTCTTTTGTTTGTGTTTAAAACGTTTGGATCTAATTTCTTATTTTCCTCTATTTTGTAAGCCTTTGATAAGGATTTTAAATAAAATCGAAGCGTTGGCGATGAGAATTTGATTGAAAAGTGAGGAAACTGACCCCATCCCGATTCACCTTATTTAGTTATATATATATATATATACTTCGATAAAAATATTTCACATAAACACTTGAAATAATAATCAATAATCAAACCACAATAAGAAAATAGGAAAACAAGACTAAGATCTCTCAACCGTAACAAGCGGTCTTCGTCAGAGTCAAAAACCCAACTGGAGTTGGGTTTAACAGTTGGGTTTTTGACTCTGAGGAAGACCGCTTGTTACGGTTGAGAGATCTTAGTCTTGTTTTCCCATTTTTTTATTGTGGTTTGATCATTTATATATATACTTCATATCTTGTTTTTCCAACTGTCAGGTATACTATATAGCAATTCTCTAAAAGTTGTACTTCTAACTTTTTTACCTCGTGCTTATCAGGAGTTATCTAAAAGAGTGACTAGAACACGTCCAGTTAATACCCATTCCATTGTTCTAGTAGGCCACTTATTAAAAACAGGTTTTGTTACTTTTTTCCGCAGGCTCGGCATCCATGAACCTCTTGCTGATATTTTCTACTTTTTAACCTTTGTCACTAATTAATTATAAGAAAGAGATAATTACAACATAATCTGTTCAATGGATATGTTATGTAATGCATAAAAAAACACAACTATAGAAAAATAAAAAGAATAGATAAAATATATAAAAGTTAAGATGGGGAGATAGATTAAATAAATATTTTTGAAGTTGAAATAATAAAAGTTATCTGAGTGTATATAACAAATAAATATGGAATTAAATAAGCATAAAGCAAAGAAATAAATAGTTATAGATAAATACATAGAGTAGAGGCGGTTATGTATGTATGGTTAATTATAGAACAGCTGTAGATAAGTTATTCATACGTCCGTCAATTTGAACTTTATATATTTATTTTATCTATCTCTTTACGTCCGCCTTTACTGTTTTATGTATGTATAGAATTATTTCCTTATTTATTTTATAGTACACTCTTTGAACAACGTTTATTCCATCTAATCATAGCAAAATAGTAATATCTAACCATAACAAATTTGGGAAATATTAATTTTACTTTAGTCAAATATATACATTTTAATATAAACTAAAATTAATACAGAACAAGGAAAAACACAACTATTAATGTTTTGTACAGTAGTTTTTCATCAGAAAAAAGTCAAAAGAGAATATCTCTTTCACGTCCTCTGAGAGATATTCTGAAAGAATATCTCTTTCTCTTCTGATAAATTGTAGGCGATGAACCACCGTTGGAAATATCTGTCGTAGTAAATGTTTTGCTCTGCTCCGTGCCCTGTATTATTTTGAGTTCTTATAAGTTCTGATGAATTGTTGATGTATCAAGGTAACTTCTAGCACTTTACTTCTAACTTCTTTTTATATTTAAAAAAAAAATAAGATTTACAGAAATAATTAATTATTGTTCCCTATAAATAGTGAAACAAGATAAATACTTGATTGTCCATAAATACTTTGCATATCTCATAAATTGAAAAGGAAATGTAAATTATTTGAGTTAGACTGTGGTTTCTCTAGAGATGTGTAAGAAAATCAATACGGTGGAGGCACTCGAACTATTCAATGAATCCTCCAAGTCTGGCGTACCTAATAACGAAGTTCAAAGTTCATGTTTGACCCTGGTGAACCACATTATAAATCAATTTCCATTACTCATTAGTTGATCCGTTTAATTGATTTATTTGTAGAACGCATATGAATTGCATACTCGTTTTTTTTTCACTTCGGTACAGTTAAATCGTCAATGAATACTTATTTTCAGTTTGAAACAGTTCGCTATAGATGAGATTTAGTTACAACACTACTTAGTTACACTAGATATGTAGAGAAATTGAGCACAACATAACAGTTTGTCTAAAGCAGTACGTATAATTTTCACGGACAAACGAAACAAATTAATGAATATTTAAAGAATATGAATTAAAGATGAATTTTATTAACTCTTCCTCCAACAGAAACAACAAAATGCTCAAATTCACTACATAAACTATCTAGTTTTTAGCATCTATTGGGTATTTTTATCAGAAATCTTAATTAACAACATTCAAATTTAAATCATTATTAATATATATTTAATTTTTAATGACAACAGTGAAACTTAAAGAAAGTACTAATAAATTATACGAATTTAAACAAAAAGATTCCAGAAACTGACTCATTTTACCAAGATACCAAGAAAGTTTCTGTTTTGTATAAATTTGTAGTTAAAATATTTGAAGCATTTTGTAAAATATCTAAATAATAAAACTGCGTCATATTTCACTTAAGATATTTATGCAAGCAATGAAAGGAGAAGAAAGCTATACTTGGTAGTATAAAAAGATTTCACATAAACACGTGAAACAACAATCACTGATCAAACCACAATAAGAAATGGGAAAACAAGACTAAGATCAGTTGGGTTTTTGACTCTGACGAAGACCGCTTGTTACGGTTGAAAGATCTTAGTCTTGTTTTCCCATTTCTTATTGTGGTTTGATCATTGGTAGTATAGTTTGTGATGTCAGAAGCTCGCCGTTCTGGGTTATTCGCTTCGCCTGTCACCAAAATTACTGTATATATAAGTGTAATTAACGTCACTAATTACAATAAAAAGAGTTAATACACTGTTTTTCTCCCTAGCTCCGACAACAGTACACGAGGATTCACGTATTAAATTGATTTATTCAGGTATATTATTTGAAGATGTCCAAAAAAATGGTGTAACTTAAAACAAAAGCCCTGGGATTCTAGCTATGGGTGAATAGTACAGTATGTAAACTGAAGATTCTTCAGATGAGACTATAGCATGAAGAGAGAGGAATGCTACAATGAGCATTATAAGAATTTAAAAATCCAATTAGTCGCCAGGAATCTGAAATATATGGGAATTTGAAAAATGTTTCCTATAAAGGGATATAAAGAATGCTTTTCTAAAGAATGGAATAATCTTTACAGGATTGCATAGTAGCTCGTTGAAACAGTGAGCAGTATCCGAGTTTCACCCAGTAACTCTGTCTTCAAGGCCATGTGTTACGACACCATCACATGATGAGCTGCATAACTCTCACAAGACCAACAGTAACCTCCAACTACATGCTGTCATCCCCAAACAATCGGCCAATACACTCGCCTACCAAAATGACTAGACTCCTTGGCTTCAAATTAAATACACAATCATTTCATGATTCAAATATGTTCCACCTTCTTCTCAGGCAGAGCAATATACTTGGCATTTATTTACTTGGCATTGATTTCATTTGATTAGCAGGTTTTACTGGTAAACTCGAATCTCTATGACTGGCTACAATTATTATTCTGGCATACAGTGGTTTATGGAGTTGCTACACTTTTCCATGTCAATGGGGGCTTCAATTTCAAATTCAGTCTTGAAGATTTAAACAAGTATTTTGCGCCTATCAACTCTTTATTACTTTTCCTGTGTTATATACTTCCTATAATATCCATCTATATTGCCTGAAAGTCCCCATATTCTTTAGTTTTTTTTCATTTCACATGAAATTATATTCTTAGGTTAGAAATATTATCAACCAGTCTTCTTAAAAACTGTTGGTTTTAAGAACTAACTTTAATTTTAGGAACTTTTTTGGACAAAATAGTAATACATTATGGTCCCACAAGGAAAAGATTCAAATTTATGAACGTTTCAAGAATTTTATTCCGAGAAATATTTAAACGATAGTGACCTTGGGAAGGTCAAAAAACTTCATAACTACTTTCACTCCAATCTTGATATCAGTCATCTAAGCAGAAGAAGAGGGTAGAAAAACTTATTCAGCTTTCCCTTTTACCGAATGGAAGACGAATTTCATGAACAATGAGAACAAAAAAAGAGAGCAGAACTGGACATACATTGCATATATTGTACACATCTGGACAATTGTCCAAAGATTTTACGTACTATCATTGTACAAGTCTATTTCATCCAAAGATATAGAACAGTTGAACAATACTATTATAGGAAAAAGTGTTATTTTTAAAGAAAAATGTATTTGACAAAGTTTGGAATCTTTAATGATTTAATCTACTGACATTAATTTAATGAATTAATTTAAAATTAGTTATAATGTAATACCATTGGTCAGTCATATATCTGTTTTCAGGTAGTGCTAAATTAACAAGGTCTGTTACTTTTTAATTATCCCAAAAGATATTGATTAATCATTAATTTGATGAAAACTGTGATTAGTTGTTTGTGTACTTCAAAGTTAATTTAACTCCAGAACTACCTAAAAGAAGGGTCCTTATAACATTCACATTCCATCTGAAATTTACTAAAATATACCAGTGGGTTTCTCGTTTCTGCCTTCAAAAGAGAGCGTCAAAAATATTTGATATCTTATACCTCACTGTTAGCACAATAAATAATACATTTAACATTTCTTTGCAAAATTAGCACTATGAAGCTCACTTGACTTCAAACCCTCCCATTAAAAAAAATAGCACAATGAGTTTAATAATGATAACGTTGTTAAACTTTTGTCCCATTTTTCACATACTTTTCCGGTCATATTTGGCTTTAAAAAATCTCGATATATTAGTTGGTATATTTTTTTTAAATATGTTATGTGAGGCGCCACACATCTTTCATTTACTTCATCACAAATAAAGTAAATTTTAATTAAAAATTATAAAAATTTATAATTTTTAACAATTAAAATAAAAATTTGTTTACAATTTAAAATTCACCTTTGAATCACTTGAAGAACATGGGAACTTCATTTTAGAGGCATTGAATTAATTGATGGATAATAATATTAAACATATTGATGTTCATTAATCTTACGAATTACTAAATTCAATATTTATAATTTATATTTTACTGCTTTTTGTTTAATATCTGTGTCGTATGCCGATAACAGTTAGTTTATCCTTCTTCCAGAACAGTTCATTAAGCGTTTGACCGTAAATTATAATTTATATAGCATAATCAACCATTGTACACATCTGGACAATTGTCCAAAGATTTTACGTACTATCATTGTACAAGTCTATTTCATCCAAAGATATAGAACAGTTGAACAATATGTCAATTAAGATTCCACAAACACATATATTTTCAAAGAAATCGCATGGACAAATTATTAACAAATCGCAAAGAACCGAATTTTTTGAGTAATAGTAACCTCTTACATCTTACATAGTAAACAACAACTGGAATATAAAATTTGGTTATGGATTTTGATTTAGGATATGTTCTTCTGACATACATACATAATGTATGTCAGAACACATATGCGCACACACACACACATTTCATTGGACTCAGGAGACCTAAAATTGTGTATTTCCGTTGAATACTCAACATCTTCATTCTGCATATAGAATTTCTTTTTCACCCAAATGAAGTATTTCATACCTTTTTCGACCACTGTATGGATCATATTTCCTCATGTGTACGCTACTAAATATACCAAACTTGAATAGTTAATTACCACTTCTAGAACCCTATGAGGATGACCTTTTAGATCTTGCTTATGTCTAAATCTGTCAAATTTATAAGTGATAAAAGAAATAAAAGATTTAAAATAAATTACTTTAGGTAAAATCTGAAATAGCTTTTCGATTACAAATTTTATTCGATACAATTTAATTTACGATGTTTTTCTCTTTGATGTAATTTAAGTCTTCCAAATTATCAAAAACTGCAAACAGTAAAATTTACATTTCTTCTACAAAGTTGGTGGAGGTCAAATTTCTTACTTCCTTAAAATATATTGAGAATACATCCTGCCAAGTTAGGAAAGAATGCCGAATTTTTAGACAAAAAATAATACAAAAATCTGGAGTGGCCTTCACTCAACTTTACTATAAGGAACTTAATATCAAATTTCTTGAGTATATAACACATAACGTCTCATTTAAGCATAACGTAAACATCTAAATGGGATATGATTATTAGTCTTTCATTCCTGAGGTAGTAAAGATAGTGATTGAGGGACATATCAATATATAAGCTTATTTTTGTACATCACACAGCTGATGCAAATAATTTCATTAGTATGACTACAGCAGTAATAACATTTTTGAAAAACCAAAGTGAACATTTCTTGATACGAAATATTCTCCTAAAAGAGAACATGGCTTTTGTTCAAATAGCCAGTGGATTTCTTACATCGTTTAGTTGACATCCGTCTACATTGAATATTAAAGTAAAATTTTCGAAATTCAAACAAGAAAATACCCTTTTTTTCTGAAAAACATCATAAACAGCGAAGAAAATGTTGTTTTAAGATGATTTATAATTAAAGATGTACGATAATTACATTTATTAATCTCTAAACGAAATATATCATTTTTAAATTATCTTTTACATTTTTGGTTTTTTACGGAATTATTATACTTTGAATTTTATGGCTTCTTAGTATTTAATAAGATCATTTTCCTTCCCCTTTTGTCAAATAAGATATATACGAATTTTTACTGAGTGAGTGTTATCATTTTCCTGCACAATATTGTTCCTCTTACATCTCATATAAGTCAATAAGCAATTTAAATTGTTCTTTTATAAATATCAATTTTATCTCAGTGGATTCGCTCAAAAAATTTCTAAGTCATTGTAAACAATGTAAAAAAATATAAAAAATTTGACAAGTATAGAAGGTGATCTCTTAGTCTAGGATAAACAAACAGTTTTTATAGCGTTATTGCTCTTTTTCGTAATGGAAACTTCATGATTTTTTTTTCATAAATTGCTAATTTTTTGTTCCATTTTTGGTCAAATTTTCATTATTTTTTAATCAGCCGTTTAACGTCAAAAAAACATTTTCTGAAAACAGAAATCGTACTGTAACGCCCCTTTTGAATACTGTAATGTAATTTTGAAAACAAATATTTCAATTCATTCTACACATAATGTTCTATTTTTAGGCATAGTTTCATTTTGATCCGTTAAACAGTATGGCTTGTATCGCTCTCACAAGCTTTGAGATTGAATCATAAGTCAAAATTTGTACATTTTATTGAAAAAAAAATTTCCTTTTGTTTAAAAATTCTGAATATATTTTTCGTTTGTTCCATTTGTAACCTCAAAGATAATGTCAAAATTTCAAAACTCTAGGGTTATCAGTTTAGGAGAAATAAATGTTTTCTAAAGAACGGTTTTTGGCAAAAAAAGTGACTTTCCTATCAGGCATAAATCTTCCCAAACAATAGGGATCTTCGTCTTTATGGGGCCCATTTTCGTGTAAAATATCAACTTGATCCATCAAAGATTCTGGACCGTAGCGTGGTAACAAGCAATGCTAACACACTCACTCACCCACCCACACACACACAGACATCATCGAAAAAACTTCATAAAACGACTTCTGGGACCTCAAAACATGTAATTCCGTCAAAATCTCGAGATCGAATTTTTTCACGATCACTATACTTTACTTATAGTAAAGTAAAAATGAAAGTCGAATCTTTCCAGTTGTTTACATCTTGGTATTCACCTATCAGAGATGTAGGTATTCTTACCGATGGAGCTTTATATTATTTTTTGTACACTTAAGATATCAAAATGTTACAATCGGTTTTACTTTACTTCATTAGTGAAATTAATGAAATTAGATCTTTAAGGGACTGAATAGTAATTGTTGATACTATATAAGGAAATATGTAGTAGTTTTAAGATATTGAGCTTTAATTCAGAGCTATCATGATAGCCCTAATTATAATATCTAGCTTCATTTAATAAGACAGTTGTAATTTGGTATGGATTTAATAACCACAATCAAATTTAAAAACTTCTTTAAACAATTTAATTCCCTTGTTTAAATAGATGCATCCCTCATGTACTTTCCCCCGAGTAACATACACGCACATACTTCATATACAATACACGGAATCCGTCCCGTCTGAAGTTTCATTAAAAATAGTATAGTCGGATTCAAGTTCCAACTTCTAGTCTGTAGACTAATCTGGAATTTAAATCAAATCTATTATAAATATTTGTTATATTATTATTATATATATTAAAAATATATTCTGAATTTAATTGCAGAAAGCAACATAATCAAATCCTTCTTACAAAATTTGTTCAGTAGATTAAACAAATCTAACCACCAGCTTAACTTAGTATTTATTTCATACTATTTTATTAAAACTAACAAATACAGCTTAATTTATTAATATTTAGGTTTTAAATATCATATGTTAATTGCATAAATATAAGTCTAAACTTCCAAAAGGAAGCATTGATAATATAAATATATTAAAAAGAAATTCATATTTAAAAGTGCATTATTACATAATAATTATAGCATTAAAACAAATTCATTTTAATTTTTATTTTAAAACCCAACTGAGTTTGGTTTTTGACTCTGACGGAGACCGCCTGCTATGGTTGAAAGATCTTTGGATCTTGTTTTCCCATTTCATATTGTGGTTTGATCATTGATTGTTATTTCACGTATTTACGTAAAATCTTTATATATATATATATCTTCTTAGGTTTTCTCTGAGAAGAAACTGTAAACATGTTTACTATTAAATAATAATTACTATTTTATATTTACACTAGAATGTGTCACATTGGCAATATTATATGTTCAATGATTATGTCTATTTGGATTTCCAAAACACGAGAAAGAGAAATTTTCTGGGACATGATGCTCTATTAAAAGCAATTGGTACAAGGCTGACTCTACCACAGTGAGTTTATTATGTACTACGACAGCTTTTCAAGCAGACAAGTCAACAAGTGCCCTCTTAGAAAGTTAAAAAATGGCGGGTATTTGAACACAAAGTTCCTCAACAAGGTAAAGGTTTTAAGACTTGGTGTTTGTTACTTTTCCTCTGTCGGGTAAAGTTGTATCAGTCTGAATGGTAGCTTTGAAGAACTAGTGAAACATTCTTTACATGAATAAAGGTTTTAAGAATAAATCTTTGTATGCACTGGTCTGTTCAAAGAGCCTGATCATCATCGAGTGACTTTCTTGTCGACTGCGGAACTTCTGGGTTTCCAGGAACTTCTAAAATCACCTAGCTACTATGGTACTAACCTAACTATGGTACTGACCTAGGGGTCAGGTTAGCTCAGTGGTTAACGTACTCGCTCTGGACTGGTAGTCTGGGGTCCGATCCCTACCTGGCCCTCGACTGATTTACGCGGGAGGTGAATAAATCTGAGTACGTCATCCTTCGGAGAGGATGTTAAGCCGTCGACACCGAGCCTGTAGGATGTTAGGTACTCGTTAAAGATCCCTACTCGAAATGCACTTGAGTTAGGCAAAATTTAGGACTCCCACCAATATAGAATCTGTAGAATCACCGATCAAAGAAAAAGCCTGTAAACGGCTGACATTACCACCCGCTAGGGGATCGGTTTAAACAATACAAAAAAAAAAATAAAAATCGTACTAACCTAGTCACCAAAACCCTACTAGTTTAGTGGCATTTCCACTCTCATAAGTAACACTCGTTAGAAGCTGTAACTAAAAAAAAACTTCAACTTTTAAAACAACAAAATGGTCTTTTTTTTGCAAAAAGTGTTTACCTAAGATTGATTCCAAAATCTTATGAACTCGATGCCTCTATGGGTTTTACGCGATGCCAACTTACTGCTTGACGGGTTGTTTTGAAATTGTAACCAAAAATAGACCCCTATTGTTGTCAGGAGCTGAATACTTTTTTTTTTTTTTGTTGAAATTACAAGAGCAGAATTTAGCGTTATTGTACATTTCGTGATTTCAGAAAATGTATTTTTACGCAAGAGGTTGATTATAGTATATTACAGTTTTATAAAAAAAAAAATCTACTTAAAATGTATAACCTAAAAAAAATTGATAAAATTTCAATCACTCTATAAGGTGATACAGCTATAAAACTGAAAACTCAACTTCGGATAATGTATAGCCTGCTGTACTTGTTGAATGTGTTTGCAATGACTGAGAATTTTTTTAACAGCTCTCGAAGAATTGATGTTTGTATGTGAATATATGACATTTGAATGAGTTAATATGATGTGTAAGACGATTTCATTCGTAAATTCATAAAGGAGAAAAGCATATCAACCACATATTTATACATTTTTCAGTGTGTGATGGATGGTTGTCTAACGAATTTGTTGTAGACGACCTACACGTTTATTGCATTTACAATTCTAGATATCAGATACGTAGTTCGTAAGTGTTTAATAACTCCATTGTTTTAGGGTAATATTGAAGTATGGATAAGTACTTTTCCATTCTTTATGACAAAAGTAATTTTAAACCGTTTGATTGAATAAATGAAATAAGTACCGTGTCTATGTACCGTATAACACTAGTTCTAAGTGTAGTGTAAAAGTGCAAAAATAAAGCAGTGATTCAAAAAACTTAAAATTTCGTATGAAGTATTTCCCTTCTACCAATATTTCATCATCTAAGCATTGGAAGAATAATATTACACTAAAAATGGCATTTATTAGGTTTGATCTGTAATAATATGAAATTTCGGTAAACAAACATCTTCGTAAGGGAAAACATACCTATCTGAAGGCAAGTCAGCAAAGTGAGTTCCAAAAACCTTGGTTAATAAAATAGACAACGCCTTAAGTCTCAAAGAAAACATTCTGTGTACACTTTGGATATTGAAGGACCTTTTGATGATAGACCTTTGAATACAAAGGATCAGAACTAATATATAGATCGTATTATCATATCCATGCAATATATAGATGTTTTAATCCAATAACTACGGAATGGATTACAATAATCTAACGCAAGAATAATTAGTGTAAATATAGAACCTACCACAACTAATTGTGACCACTAGAGGCTGTCCTCAGGAAGGTGTACTATCACCTAGATTGTGGTTGATAGTAGATAACCTTCGCACCCAGATTAGTATTAGATAGGGGGGTCAGGTTAGCTCAGTTGTTAACGTACTCGTACTCACCTCTGAACTAATAGGACCAGGGTTCGATCCTCACTGGCCCTCGATTTATTCATGCGGGAGGTGAATAAATCTGAGCATGTCTTACCTCGGAGAAGGACGTTAAACCGTCGGACCCGAGCCTGTACGATGTCAGGTACTGTTAAGGATCCCTACTCTAAACACACTTGAGTTAGGCAAAATTTTGGACTCCCACTGTAGAATCAATCTTCATTGTGTTGTATCAGAAAGGGCCAATGGTCAGCCTACGTGTGTTCCCTTGTGGGGCTGCCACTGCAACCTAACCTAGTAGTAGATAACCATCTGTATACTCCAACCAATGAGTGATTTGTTATAGAAGGATATGTAGATGACCATGTTAGTATAATAAGAGGAATGCTTGATGGCGCTATGAGCTTACGACTCATTATCTATAAATTGCCTGGAGATGAGCAAATGAGAAAGGCCTGAATATAAATTCGGCTGGTACAGATGAAAAAAGCAACCCACAAAGAACTATTTATTGAAAATACTAAACTAGAAAAATCAAACCCCTTGAAATCTCTTTAGCTGAAAGACTTAAAGACATGTTATCAATCTCACTAAAATAAAAATCATGAAAAATCCATTAATAATAATACTAACATATCAGTATAACTAATAAAAATGGATATAACCACAATAAAGCAATTGAAATCCTTAAATTGAATATCTATGAGCTTAATATTTTACTTGAGAGTTTGACATTGTGTCCACACAATAGCCAAAATAAAAATATAACTCAATTGATTGTCAACGAGTTTGATGATATGGTTACTTACAGTAAAGTTGGTTGTAGGTAACTCCAGGTGTTTTTATTTTTATTTACCTAGGGTTCACCCGATCAAAGGAGACTTTTGTCTTGACTAGTATAAATTCATTGATTGTAGGGTAAAAAGCTGAAATGGTCTCCACATATAAAGTTGTACCACAGACACTCATCCTTAGTTAATGCCTGAGGAGTAATACTACGTGTTCGAAACGCATTGTTTATACCATTAACTTTTTTATATGTGGAGACCATTTCATTAGCTTTTTACCTTATAATGAGTAAATACCACATAATAAGAGATTGCACTACGTTAGAATACATTCATTCACTTTACAAAGCAATCGTACCAAGATCTAGATCTCCAAAGTTAAGAATCATCGCTAGAATATTTCAAAATGCGATCGGATTAAATTACAACTTAATGGGTAAAAAAATTATTTTCTATCAACTTAATGAGTAAAAAAATTATTTTCTATCAAATATAAAGTAATGTGACAGAAACTATCTAATTTAGAGTTAAAATATTTTTCCTAACTGTTACAAAATGCAATTCATTAAGAAGGAATTGTTACGTTGCTACAAGCGATTAAATGCACGGAAGCAAGGACTCCTTTGAATTGTGCAACTCCGGGATAGCTGATAGCCTAAGCCACCATTAAATAATTCTACTAGGAATCATAATCAGAAAGAGTAAACAATTGCGTTATATTTAAATATAAACCTGCAAGAAAATAAGTAGAGAAATAATTATTGATGACATGTTCAAAAATGTTTCTAAATGCATTGAATGGATGTTTCTTTAACCTATTTTCGAACAGATCTTTACAAGTTTATAATTACAATTACAAAAATATATGTTAGAAGAATAAAATTGTTCAGTGTAAAAATTAACCTATATCAAACATATATTTTTTAATGCATTTAATGGTATTCTGTATGGACATTGAACTAAGTGTTCGACTAATCCAACTACATGTTGTAGCTTTGAACAAAAATTATTGTTAGATGTAGTCTTGGTGTATTAATGAACCCCATCTTCTTTGGGTAATATTGAAATATGGGAAATGTACTCTTTCGTTCTTTATTACAAAATGGATGCTAATTTTAAGCTACTTCTTCGGTGATAGTCAAAGGTTTTGTCCGGTTAACATTGTTGTTCCTTTAAATAATGTAAATTTCATTTTCTTAGTTAAAAAATTCTTACTTCTGCCTATGAAGAAGGTTTTAAATAAAACCGAAACGTTGGCAACGAGAGTTTAATTTTTTATCCTGGAAAATTGACCGAACCCCGATTAGAGAACACACCTATCTATCTATATATATATATATATATATATATATATATATATATATATATATATATATATACGAGGTGTGTAAATAAAGTAGTGAGACTGATTTTTTTTTTAAATTTTCTATTCAAATATAATTACAATGTGATATTATCACCTTCAAAATAGTTCCCTTCGGAAGCCACACAGCGCTGGAGACGGTCCTTCCAATCATTGTAGCATTGCTGGAACTCGGATTCTGGAATGGCCTTCAGCTGGTCGGTTACAGCAGTTTGTATGTTTTGTAGTGTCCCGAAATGAGTTCCCTTGAGGTGATTTTTCAATCTCGGGAAGAGGAAAAAGTCACAAGGACTCAAGTCTGGTGAATAAGGAGGCTGAGGAGCAACAGGAATGTTTTTACTGGCCAAAAACTCGTTTATTGAGATGGCAGTGTGACAGGGCGCGTTGTCGTGATGCAACACCCACTTGTCTTTGATGTTTGGCCGCACACGAAGGACTCTTTTTCGAAGTCTTTCAAGGACCTCACGGTAGAAGTGCTGATTAAGCGTCGATCTGAACGCACAAGGTTCCGTACTCTGTTGACATTTTCATCGGTGTTTGCACTTGAAGGCCTTCCGCTTCGTGGTTCATCTTCAATCGACTCTCTTCCTTCTGAAAATTCCTTAAACCACCGAAAAACCTGTGCCCTTGATAAAACACGTTCTCCATAGGCCTCCTGAAGTTTTTCAAAAGTTTCGGTTGCATTATGTCCAAGTCTGAAGCAAAATTTGATTGCACACCGCTGCTCAACTTTGAGGTCACTCATTTTTAAAACGCTCAAGAAAAAACCATTTCACGAAAACCAACGCTACGGACAAACAAATGACTGTGGCGAGTTCAGATTCATACTGGAGGCGCATCACACGTGCACCTGACGCTACTCAGCGTTGCCAGATCGAAAGCGACGTTGCCAGTCTCAGTACTTTATTTACACACCTCGTATATATGAATTAATCTACAAACTGTATAATATATCACAGAAATTAGTGTTAGCATTGGATCTACTACAGTCGTGAACATAAAAGGATATTTTCTAGGAGGGTTACTATTGCTCCTTTCTAGTGATTAGTTGTGGATGACCAAATGAATACTCTATATAACAATGGCTATGATACGCAAGGATATGCAGAAGACCTATTATTAAAAATGAGTAATGCTTCATAGTCTGCCCTTCAGATTTTGATGCCCCCCAGATTGTTGAAGGATGGATAAAGGAGAAATCTCGGGGTATCAATCCACCTAAAACGGTTCTTTTACCTACCTGATGGAGAAAAAAGATTAACCCAAAACTATTAGAGTACTATCAGAGTTACAAGCATACTCTTGGAGGTTCTGTAGTTGAAAGGTTAAAAAGGAAAAGCCATATAAGAAATCCACAGCTGACTATAAGAACAAGAGACCATTTTGCAGCAGATGGAGCTTAACATGAAATCTTCTCTTTGAATTTACAAAAATTCTTATAACTGCTATGGTAACTTCAATGATATCATATTCATGGTTGCGTGATATACAAAAACAAGTATGTATAGAGATAACTGGATCAATCATTATCAGTACTACCTCCAGGGTAGGAGATTAGTAAATAAATCTCACTTAGGCGTTTAATCAATGATTGATTATCTGTTTTTTTTTTTTTACATTATAGAAAGACTCTCATGGGAATAGAAATAACAAAAAAAATAATAGTATGAAATATTAATAGTTTGACCTAATTAATATGTTACTTGGATAGAATGCCTTTCATAGATTATTTTACTGGGGGCTTCGATTTGAACATAAATAATCACTTACATTTAATGATTTCTGATTTTGCTAAAATGGTTCTAGTCTGATATACTGAATGGTCATAAATTAATAATGAAAACAAGGTAAATAATTTGATTTACATGTAAGACCTAGAAAAAAGGGAATGCTTCGGAATGAGTTAGCAAACAATTCAGAAATATTTGGAACAAGACAAATATCCTGGTGTCTTAACTACACACTTCAGCTTTCACAGGATTGGAACTGACAACTATATCAAGAAGAGAGCAGTTAAGAAGTGGCAATAACAACCCATGAAATTTAGTTTAAAAAAACTGTACTTAAATTTGTACAGAATACTATATTTTCAAAGGGAGATTTGAAAGTATATGTAGAACAATTATTAGAAAATTCCCTGCTTAAATACTATGAATGGAGGCTGTATTTTACATCATACAAAGAATGCAGACTGTCTAGAATCTAGAAGAAGTAGGAACCTCTGATCACATTATATCGGAATTTGATCCAATCACCTTGGTAAGGATAAAGATTTTTGTCAAATCACACCTAAAACTATAGAAGTGAGGGATACATGTTTTATTTATGAACTTCATTAAATAACTTAAAATCTGAATTTAAATTTAGACACAACAATGGGGCGGACAGTACGAAAACTATGGCTGCGGTGCGTACAGTCCGATGAGATTCAGACCCTCAGTTTAATAATTATAATAAAATTTCAGATTAATTATAGAGAGTACGTTTCTTATAACTAACAACATGATTATAACGATATGTAAACAAATGATACATATTGATTAAAATATATGTATAGTCACATTAAATAAAACAAAACATCTGTTGGTAGTTAACGAGTTTGATATTATGTTTACTTATAGTAAAGTTGAATGTAGGCCAGAGCAGAAAAGAATATGTATTATTTCTTTTTTTTACTATGGTTGTCTTCATATATTTTTGCTTTTATCAGTTTTTTGCCTTGCTATTTCTTTGTCCCTCTTCGCTTGTCATCAACCAAGCTTAATATGCTACACTTTCTGCTATTGAGTCGTTGTCAGATAGTCAGGCGGGAAACTTCTTATCCTTATAACGACGGAGCCGAATGCTATGAGTTCTGTTTGTTCTTTATGTGTAATTTGACGCGTTGTTCTCATCGGCTGTTTCTATATATATTATATACGATGGGACCTTCATGACGTCTGTTCACGTTAAGCCCACCAACGCCCAAAACTACCTCCATTACAAAAGTTTTCACGCTCCTTTGAGCGTTGAGCGTATTGATGTGAAACAACATCAATAACAATTTTGATAGATATCAAAAAATCTATCCCACGGTCCCTTTCTATCCGTCTTCATCGCCTCTGTAATAATTTCAAAGATCGGGAAACCAATATTCAAAAACTCACAAGCAAATTTACTCAGCGCGGTTATCCCTCCAATTTAATCAATAGCCGAATCATCCCTGCCAATGTCAACTTTTCCACCAACAACAGAAGAGGCCCTTACTTAATACTACTGTATCGCTTCTTACCAACTATTTTCCTGGTGTCCATAAATTAAGAAAATTTGAAAACTAACTTTACCCTATCTTTTCCTCTTCCTCCTCTACTGTTTCAGTTTTCAACCAGTTGCCCCAAATTTCCCATAGAAGAACTCCTAATCTTGGAAATATTTTCTCCCACCGGGCTGGCAAACATATTCAGAATCCCCAGAGCTACGGTGTTCTACAACTTCGTAGACGTCGGAAATGTCTCACCTGTCCCATTATTAATTTGAGTCTTCATTTACGTCTCCATTTAATCTTAATTCTTACTCTATTCACAATCCCTCCTCCTGTTTCTCCACTGACTATGTTTACCTTTTTAAATGAACCCAATGTGATGCTTTTTACGTTGGTTTAGCATCTACGATGCTGAACTTTCGGATGAATAATCACAGGCTTTCGGTTGGTAAACACAACAGTCTCCCTGTCACCATACACGCCAATTCCCACCACCTCAGCTTTAATGATTGTTTCACAGTCCAAGTTATCAAACAAGTCCCTAGTGATAACAGACAAGTTACTCTGAAATCTTCTGAGGAAGCCCACATTTGGCTCCTAGGAGTAGCTCCAAACCTGGTTTGAATTTAAACTGTTAGTTTATGTATTTATTATTTTGTTTATTTGTATTTATTTTTTTATCATCTCACATTTTTTACCATTTTTAGAATTTTTTAATATTTTTTTTATATATTTTCTGTATTTTTTGTTTTTGTTTCCTTCACCTTTATTCTTCTTTAATTTTTTCTTTGATCTCAATTCCTGGGTTCTTTTTTATTATCTCCTTCGCAGTAGTACTGCTTTAGCCCTCACCAAGAATGAACTGTCGTACCTCCGTCAGTTCACTTCTTCTCCTGAGGACGACCGCCATAACAGTCGAAATATGAAAAGTGAGTCTTTGTTATTTTTCTTTTTTAATGTGTCACAGTTTATTTTAACTATACTATATATATATATATATATATATATCATTAAAATTAACCGCAGTCTCGGCATTCACGATCTTAAGACTGAGAGATTCGATCCTACGAACTAACCTCCTGCTAACAGGGTTCAACTGGAAAAGGAGTTGGCCAAGTGACATGTTAAATTAAAATCGATGACTCATGCTTAGTCATTGCTATAAATAGATTAAAAGGATAGTACAGGTTAATGTAAAGAGAAGGTTAAAGGTCAATAATGAACAAGAAACAAGCGGTTAGAATAAAAGAGTTGAAAGTCCAAGAAATTCAAGAAAGGCCAAGTGACGTGTTAAGTTAAACTCGATGACTCATGCTTAGTCATTGCTATAAATAGATTAAAATCGATGACTCATGCTTAGTCATTGCTAAAAATAGATTAAAAGGATAGTACAGGTTAATATAAAGAGAAGGTTAAAGGTCAACGGTATAACTGGACTAATAGAGAATAAATAGATTAAGAAAATTAATAATAATAATAATAATAATGTTAATAATAATTAATAATAATAATAATTAAGATTAATAGTAAACTAGAAAAGATATATTAAATAACGAGTTGAAAGAGAGTAAGAATTAAAAGGGAAGGTATAGTTAGTTAGAAAAAGAAAGAAAAGTTTATAGTTAGTTAGTTATAACGAAAAGAATAATAATAATAAATATAAGAAAAGTAAACGTATTGAGTGCGCACTCAATACGTTTACTTTTCTTATATTTATTATTATTATTCTTTTCGTTATAACTAACTAACTATAAACTTGTCTTTCTTTTTCTAACTAACTATACCTTCCCTTTTAATTCTTACTCTCTTTCAACTCGTTATTTAATATATCTTTTCTAGTTTACTATTAATCTTAATTATTATTATTATTAATTATTATTAACATTATTATTATTATTATTATTAATTTTCTTAATCTATTTATTCTCTATTAGTCCAGTTATACCGTTGACCTTTAACCTTCTCTTTATATTAACCTGTACTATCCTTTTAATCTATTTTTAGCAATGACTAAGCATGAGTCATCGATTTTAATCTATTTATAGCAATGACTAAGCATGAGTCATCGAGTTTAACTTAACACGTCACTTGGCCTTTCTTGAATTTCTTGGACTTTCAACTCTTTTATTCTAACCGCTTGTTTCTTGTTCATTATTGACCTTTAACCTTCTCTTTACATTAACCTGTACTATCCTTTTAATCTATTTATAGCAATGACTAAGCATGAGTCATCGATTTTAATTTAACATGTCACTTGGCCAACTCCTTTTCCAGTTGAACCCTGTTAGCAGGAGGTTAGTTCGTAGGATCGAATCTCTCAGTCTTAAGATCGTGAATGCCGAGACTGCGGTTAATTTTAATGATACTTGTTTAAAAGAAGATCTGCTGCCTATTTATACCAATATATATATATATATATATATATATAAATCAATGATCAAACCACAATAAGAAAATGGGAAAGATCTTAGTCTTGCTTTCCCATTTTCTTATTGTGGTTTGATCATTGATTGTTATTTCACGTGTTTATGTGAAATCTTTATATATATATATATATATATATGGATTAATTTACCACAATGAAAACAATTTTTGAAACAATGCTCTAAGGCCTTTCGTTAACACATCGTCAGAGAGCAAGTGAACTAAAAAAACAATAAATACTTGTTAACTTGGCTGATTGAAATTTCCAGAATTGATGGCAACCCTGAATGTGTTTAATGATGAAGTCTTCATTTGTTTAATTATCCCGCTAATCAAAACTTCATTTAATTTGTAGAGTCCTAGGCTATTGTTCATCAACTTCTCATAAAAGTTCTTTATGAGCGCACTTTCCACGATATTTCTTCTTCTTTCTGAAGACACATATATTAATTCATTTGCTTCATTCCAGTTAATCAAATGATTACTATTTCTTATGTGCATGAACAAGGCACTCTTTTCGTCTTCTCTTCTGATGGAATATTTGTGTTGTTTTATCCTTGTAAGAAGACCTTTGCTCGTCTGTCCAATGTAAGACATTTCACAGTCAGTACATGGTATCCTGTATACACAACAGTCCTTTCTTTTTGGCTTATTATTGACAAGTCTGTTAAACAAGTTACCATCATTACTGATTGTTGAACACAACAGAAACGTACAATCTTTTCATAAATGAAGGCATATCTTTCAAACAAGGACTGTATTGTATACACATGCAATAATAATATGCAATAAAGAAAAATAGTATGCAGATTTTTCTTTATAAAATAATTTGTAATGTAATACTTAGTTTTTCTGTTTCAAAATGTATACTTCTGCCTATGAAAAAGATTTTAAATAAAGACCGAAACGTTGGCTATGAGAGTTTAATTTGAACCTCAAGAACTGACCGATTCCCCGATAAACTGTAGTTTTGTATATATATATATATATATATATATATATATATATATATATATATATATATATATATAACCAATTAAATGAAACGATTCCACGAACTAAATAAACTATATTGACACAAAGAACTCATAGAAATGAAACAGAAACTCACTACTATATTTCGATGTCCTCGTCATCAGGAAGATAGAAACGAGTCGCTCTGCAACAGTCGTTGTCTGCCTGCGGAGCGACTCGTTTCTATCTTCCTGATGACGAGGACATCGAAATATGGTATTGAGTTTCTGTTTCATTTCTGTGTGTTCTTTGTGTCAATATAGTTTATATATATATATATTTATATATATATTCAATGATTAAACCACAAGATTACGTCGATAAAATAGAGAATATGCTAAATGATGAAAATGTGTATACAAAGTTAAAATCTAATACTTTGGAAAGGGTCAATAGTTCATTTAATAAAAAAATTAAAACTATCTTAAAAAATCAACCCGAACTTATTACTAAATTTATATCAAAATCCCCTTCTTTGCCATATATGTACGGGTTGATCAAGACACATAAAGATAATTACCCAATACGTTTAATTGTGAGTTCGGTTGGTTCGGCATCATATGGCTTGTCCAAATGGTTAGTAAGTATTTTAAGCCCCTTAAGTGGAAAAATTTCAGGAGCCATATAAAAAACAATGTGGACTTAATTAAAAAATTAAAAAGCGTCAACATGAACAAAAATTATTGATTAATCAGTTTCGATGTGAAGTCTCTTTTTACGAATGTACCTGTAACTGATCTGTTGAGCTTACTCCAGGAGCTTTCAGTTTTTCAATTTTCAGTTGAACTGTCATCAGGAGAGTTGAGATAGGGACACCAAGAGCACTTGCGAAGCGACGGTTGGAGACCAAGAGTGTTGTCACACTCGTGCCCGGTTCAAGTCAAGTATGAAAAAGTAACTAGGAATAAGCGAAGAGCTAAGAAATAGGAAGTGAAAATGAATAAAATTAAGAAATATAAATAATAAAAATTAAAAAATAATAATGATGAAAATTAAGCACGTGACTATCACGGTCACAGAGCTCCATCAACAAATTCTCCGATCAACCCGTCGCCATGCTAACAACCATGGACTCTCCTTCAATGATTGATTGCTTTAGGGTGCAGATATTACGACAAGTTCCTCCAGAGAGTAAAACAGTCACTTTACGCACATCCGAGGAGGCACATATCTGGTTTTTAAATGCGCGTTGTAAACCAGGTCTAAACTTAAAAAGATAGGGCTGTTTTGAATGATTAGAGATTATTTTACCTTTGACTACTTTGTTTGATATATTTTTTATTATTTCTTCATTATTATTATTATTTTCCTTTATTTTAAATTATTATTTATACAACTTTATGTTTTCTAATCATCTTCATAATTATTATTATTATTTAAGTATTTATTATTTATATTCTTGGATATTCTATTGTTTCAGTTATTTTCCTCTTAATTATCTTCATTATTATCTGTTAGTTTTTATTATTTATATTTCTTAATTTTCTTCATTTTCACTTCCTATTTCTTAGCTCTTCACTTATTCCTAGTTACTTTTTCATACTTGACTTGACCCGGGCACGCGTGTGACAACACTGTTGGTCTCCAACCGTCACTTCGCAAGTGCGCTCAACCGAAAATTAGAAACAATAAGGTGTCTGTTTCTTTGTTGTATGTATATATATATATATATATATATATATCAAAAGAACAGAAAGTAATCAGAAATATGACTAAAATCTTTCAACTAAGTCAGAGTCCAACTGATACTCTGACGAAGACCACTTGTTGTTTTAGTAGAAAAATGTTAGCCATTTTTCTGATTTCTTGCTGTGGTTTGAACGTTCAATTTTATATCATGTGTTTATTGTGAAATCTTGTATTTTATATATGTACATATGGTCCATAGGAATTAAGATAAAAATTACAGCGAAAACAACACAGAGATAGACATAGAAATCACATACTTCTAAATGTATTTCGTTGTCATCAAGAGTCGATAATTGTCGAAATATAAAATTGAGTTTATGTTTGTGTCTATCTTTGTATAGAGGTAGTAATGGAGTGATTATGCGCCTCTAATAGCCTCTACTGCTCAACTCCGACTTCGAGAGGCTACCCTATTAACCTGCTATCAGGAACAAACGAAAGAGGTAGGGACCTGACCGCCTTCGTTTCACAATCTTTCCAACATCCCAAATCCCCTCCTCTTATCCCTGTATATACTGTATTACGAACTGAGCCTCAAGGGTACCAGGTGACCCCTTTGAGTAAATAGCCTTACTCCGGTATGCAGTGCTCTGCCGAAGCGGACAAAATACCACCGATAGAGCTTCAGGGATTTTCCCCTGTATGATACTAAGAAAAAAGAAGTCCAGAGACCATCCTCCGGAAGCGCAGAGGGTCCAAAAGCGCTAACTAGTGGGTGCCAACCCCCCACATGTGCACCTAGAGACCCGAAGAAGGAGAAAAGAAGTCACTTTCTCCCGAAAAGTAGGGAGCTTGAATGGGCATTATCAATAATAGTTTGTGCAGATTCTGCAAACAACAGGAAGAAACACCGTTGCACCTGCTGGCTGACTGTCAGGCAACTTTGCTGCACTGAGGTAGGTGCTTCGGGACACTCACCAAAACCATGGAAAAACTTTTACCGCTGGACCCAACAAAAGTGCTAAGCTTCTTCGAGGCGTTAAAGCTAATTGCCGGGGTACGTTAGTATAGAAGGAGGGAAGTACAATAGTCTTTTAAGATGCAGTGCTATAGTCGCCCTCAAATAATAATAATCTTTGTATGGCTTTCCTTATAATTTATTTATATAATTAAAATTACAACTAGGAAACACAAAAAAAGAAACTAACACTCACTATTCTCAATCATTTCAGCTACACAACGTCTTCAGGAGGGGAGAAGAAGAAATACAAGTGAGGATACGTGTAACGATTCACCGACTAATGATACATAAGTATATATATATATATATATATATATATATATATATATATATATATATATATATATATATATCACTTGATAAACGGAAAGACGATCCAAACTGGACACAATAACAGTTCAAAATTGAAGATAGGTAGCACTCAAAGTAAAGAAACACACAAACTCAAATTTTTGGTCAATCCGTCTTCAGGAGAAAAGAGAAAGGGAGACCAAGCACGTTGTAGACGCAACGGCTAGTAACCGACCAACCTGGTCGGTTACATACGGTGGAGCGTAGTGTAAAATCTTTGATTAACATAATCAGTTAACGCACAAATAGGCTTTTGTAATTTTAATATCATTAATTAATGATAACTCAATTTAATGGACTGTCAGGTTATACAACACAAGAATGATATTTGATACTTAACGTATGTAATTTTTATAACCTTGTAGAAAGCTTTTCATAACCTTGAAAATCTGTTGGATGATGTCGTCTGATGTAATACCTATAGTAATAATTGTATATTATATCATTTTTTATATTATATTCTATTTTTTGTAACTCTGTTGATGTATGTCTTGATTCTTTCCACAACCCGGATGATCCTAAACATATATAGTAAAAAGTTGGCCTAGGTGTTGTGTTCGATAGCGCTTAGAACATTGTCCTTTTCTTTTAAAACTTTCAGTGGTATTACTTACATGATTACTCATGATGAACATATTATTTTGGTTTTATATGGTCATATTTATGTATGATAATGTTTTATTTTCCTGTTTGTTAAATCTATGAAAAAGGTTATGAATAAAACTCGAAACGTTGGTACTTAGAGTTTAATTTAACATTGGAGAAACTGACAGTGTTCCGATTCAGAGTCGGATTTGACTCTGACGAAGACCACTTCTTACGGATGAAACATCATAGTTTTTTTTCTCATAGTTCAAAATCGAAGAAGAGTAACATACAAAGTAAATAAACATACTTACAAACTCAATTTTTCGAGTAATCCGCCTTCAGAAGAAAAGAAAAAGGAAGATCAAGCACGTTATAGGCGCAACTGCAAGTAACCCGTCAATTACCGTTGTGTCTACAATGTGCTTGATCTCCCTCTTTCTTATCTTCTGAAGATAGACTACCCGAAAATTTGAGTTTATAAGTGTGTTTATTTACTTTGTGTGTTACTCTTCTTCGATTTTGATATTGTGTTTATATATGTATATATATGATCAAACCACCGAATCTACCCTTAAAAAAATTTTTGCCTGTCGGTTTGTCCACAAAATTTTGTAATAAGTAAACTCACCCACCATGAGACATAGCAAGTTGAAACTTTGACACTAGATTTGTGTATGTCTAACTTAATATCTAAGCTTTGAATAGATTGAAAATTTAACGTAAAAGCGAAGTTATGGACTTTTTAGCTGTCTTTGGCTAACTTCACAGACATGTTTATTTTGAAAATATACAGGTTTAGCGAGTAGGTATTGTTAGTTGATTTTAATTTCATTTGCGTTTAAGCTCCCAACAAGATCTTATGGAAAGGTGTTTCCTAGAGTTCAAGATCTACTATCTATTCAGAATAAATGGATCTGCGAACGAGAAATTCTCAACCCCTACTAATGAACAGGCAGGAAAAATGAACAAACAAGTTCTTAGGCTATATCAAGCCGAAGAAATCACTTAAAAGTCAGTAAACAGAGTGATTAGTGATGAGGAAGCAGTTCATTATCCAACTGCATTTCCGGACTCTGTGGCTGCTCCTAGACTGCCTGCTCATGAGTAAAAAGTTAAAGTACAGGCACCAATCATGGTGTAATTTAGTAGCATAACAAATTTCATGTTATGAAACTTGAGGGCCTCAAAAATGTGCAACAGTACACGACTCTGAGTTCGTGATCTGCACAGATTCGCCATAGAGGTAGACATCAATACTGGGTGTAGTACAGAGGAGTCTGTGTGTATACCACGCATACCATTGTTTCTGAGCCACCATCCGTTTCCATTCAATAATTTCATTCGTATATATATATATATATGCACAGTTAATTTTCTTGCCAATTTCTTTATGAATGATTTTTCGGTATAGCTTCTCAAGTTTTCTGATCTCACACTTCCATTCGTTAGGTACTAAGTGCAATAACAAATGGAAGTGTCAAATCAGAAAACTTCAGAAAATCAGAAAAATCATTCATAGAGAAATTGGCAAGAAATTTAACTGTGCATATATTAACGATTGTTTGCTACCTAAATACACTAATATATATATATATAACAATTAAAATAAGCAGTGACACATAAACTGAAACACAACAAAGACTCACTTTTCAATATTTCGACCGTAATGGCGGTCGTCCTCAGGAGAAGAAGTGAATTGACGGAGGGACGACAGTTGACTGTCGCCATTACGGTCGAAATATTGAAAAGTGAGTTTTTGTTGTGTTTCAGTTTATGTGTCACTGCTTATTTTAATTGTTATTTGTCCTGCCGGACCGTTTTTCGTTTATCATGGTATATATATATATATATATTAGACGTTTCAAAAGAACACACAGAATTAAAACACTGAAACTCACTACTATATTTCGATGTCCTCGTCGTCAGGAATATTTGAGAATTACTCCAAAAGCTGATAACGACTGGCTGGCGTTCAAAAAGAATCACTCGAACAGTGTAGCCAATTTTCCGAGGGAGGGAAGACAAGGAAGATAAAGAAATAAAACCCAAGTTAAGATTAATTGAATGCTAACATTTAACAAAAAATGAAACTAAATATGAAAATAGAAATAAAAACTAAAACTGAGTAAGTAAAAAAGAACTAAAATATATTAAAGGAACAATTAACGATTGAGGTTAAGCCCAACAGGCATTGAAACTGAGTCCGTGAGAACTGCCACGAGTAGCAACGGGAAGGTCACGTTTACCAACGGACGACCTGTGATTATTCATACGCAGGCTTAGCTTGGTGGAACCCAAATCCACACTGGGTACAATCCAAGCTGTAAACGCGGTTACCATAGGTATAAGAATTCTTGTAAACAATATAGGGTAGATAAACACTATGGAAAGAGGTAAAGGAAGGAACAGGATTGATGATAGGACAAGTAAGACATCCACGACGTCCACATTAAACCATACCACCTGCAGTTTTAGGAAGATTAGGAGAAGAGATGTGAGAAAAGGTAGATTGAAGATTAGCAGGTTTGCTAAGAAAACCAAGGAGGAAAAGAAAAAACAAATTGGTCAAAATAGCCAATCATATTTCAGATCCGCACCACTCATGCAGAATGCAATATATATATTTATTTATACGATGAAAAAAGGTTCTAAAAGGATAGATAAAGTTCGATACAGATGAAGAAACAAAAGTAAATAAAAAAACACACACTAGAGTATCTAATTTTCGAGACCAAACCACCGTCTCCAACCATCTCTGCACCCGTGCGCTTGGTTTCCCTTTATTATCTCTGGAAGTCTCTATTTTCGTGTGTTTTTATTTATTTGTGTTTCTTTATCTATATTAAACTTCTGATAGGGGAAAAAACATGATTAGAAAATTATAAAAGCTATCCAGAAAATGAACATGAAATAAAATAGTTAAAAAGTTTCTTTGTTATATATATACTCCCTCCCCCCCCCCCCCCACTCTTCTCAACCCTTCACCAGATGTTTTCTGCATCTAGTGTTTCAGTTGGGTTTATGACTCCGACGAAGACCGCTTGTTACGGTTGAAAGATCTTAGTCTTGTTCTCCCATTTCATAGTGTGGTTTGATCATTGATTGCTATTTCACGTGTTTATATGAAATCTTTATATATATACTTATTTAAGAAACATAGAAATATGTAAAAATTCGTTTTTTATTTAAAAATCTTTTACTTAAAGATAGTCTGGGAATTATTACAATCCATTTGAAATTATTTGACGACTGATACTTAAAACAAAGTAGACTGATTTAATTATCTTTTCAGTTTATTTGGTGTAAATGTAACAAGCTCTATGGCAATAGTCTAAATCGAGCCAACAAACTTGAAACAGATAATATTTTTGTTACAATCAGTATATGTACTTAAAATTAGTAAGCTAATAATGATAAATTCTAAATGTATAGTAACATAATTTTAACATTCATTTGCATTTATAAAAATTAATTGTCTGTGCATCAATAGAAATGGCTAAATGACATCCAATTTGAACTGGAAGTGCCTCCATTTAGTTGAAAATTTTAATGACTAGATTTTGATTGAAAAAAGTTTTTCAAATTTAATTAAATATAATTAAAAACAAAGAGTTCAAAGAGAAAACTATGAGTTTTAGGCCTTTTTTTTATTACTTTTTCGAGCGTACTATGTGCACGTAACTAATGAATTAAAGTTCATGAGGCACGTCTTGAAAAGTTTTATGTGGAATCCCTTTTACATCGTGCAAATGTGTAAAAAGTGGTAGAATGTATAAAAAATTGATAGCAAAATATTTAGATTAAATATTTAAATAACTTCAAAGTAAAACTAAAAACAAACAGTCGATAGTAAATTCCATTCTCTACACCTGTTATTCAAAATATTTTTCTATATGAGGTCATCTGTTATATTTTGACACCCATGGATAACGCAGGTGTTGCTACAGAACAAGTTTATTTTAATTTTTTTTTTTTTCAGTTTAATATCTGATGTGCATTAATTCGCACTTTTATTCCATTGTTGAATATAAAATAAAAACTGTAAGATAATTAACAGTTTCTGTTTCCCACTCCCACACGTATACGCTTTCAACTAAGTGCTGCTCTAGGGGTGGAAAATTTAGCTTCTTTGTCATTTGGCAAGCATTTTCGTTATGCGTCAGCTACATCACTGGTTTAGAGTTAATTGTTACAAATTATTCTTTTTTAAATTCATGCAATTAACTGTGAATTCTTGGAGAACAATTTATCTTTTAGTGCGAATTATATTCTGGTTTATTAGATATTTTAATTTTAACGAATTCTGATTCACCTATTATGTAGGTAAGATACTCTAAAATACAGAAATGACAAGAACACGCATATAGGTATTTAAACAAAAAACTTGTTAATTTAATTATTATTTATCAAGCAGTAAAGCCAGTATAGATTGCTTGTTATAAACTATTACTCTAAGAGCTATTATAACAGACAGATTGTATTCTATGTTTCTGAAGTCCCTCATTGTTTACTCAATTGAAAATTGCTTATATATCAGATATTTTGAGCTCTTATGGATTGAGCAAAATTAATTACATCTTGTATTTGACTTGGACTGCCCTAATTAAGAAAAGTAGGTAATTATGAATAATCGTGAAATTAATATTACAATTAATTATGAATATATCTTTTTATTCATTTAAAGGTAACTTTTTTTTTTGAAATATTTCATTTCACTTCATGTATTTTACATTTCATAAGAATAAAACCTTTCCAAAATTATGTATAGATTGATATTTTTTTTATGTACTTATACAAATCAATTTTAGATTTTGAAAATCAATTGAAAAATTTAATACCACTTGAGATAACAAATCTTGTTCTTTCAAGTTAATTTAATAATATCTATAATGGAGAATTATTACTGAAATAATACATATTAAGATAAACAAGTAATTTTAATTTTACTTTGCGGAATAATTGAATATTGCTAATAGGCAAGTTGTAAAATGCTAGTGAGAGGGTTGGTTAAAGAGGAATGAGTTCGGCAACAGTGCAGAAGGGTGGGGGCGGTGTGGCTTGGTCGATCCGACAACAGTGGTGGCGGTCCTCCCAGCTCGCACGCTCACCGACCAGCTGCACCAACGCGCTCAAACAAACACACGCACACTCTGACAGAACATATACCATCTCTACCTCATTCTGTCCTCCCTCCAATCCTCCTCCTCACACTCCAACTTCTCTCTCACTCTCTGGTCTTTCTCACTCTTTCTTTCTCTCTCTCACTCTCTGTCTAACTCTCTCTCTCTCTCTCTCAGACACACCCACGATGTAAGCCTTCCCTTAGCTCTCTTTTCACCAAGTGCCTATTGTACTGGCCCTTTTTCCAAGACCTGCTTCCTTTCTACCTGTCATGTAACAGGTACCCCATGCGCTAGCTGACCAATCTTTCTTTGAGCCTCCAACAGAAAAACCTTCAAACTTTCTATCTTATGGAATCCTTTTATATTCTTTTCTTTTCATTTATAAATTTACGACTAACATTCTTTTAAATAAATGATTATTTCTAATTTTGTTAAAACTATTATTTTATTAAATTAGGCAATACATTTACAGGTAATGGCTAAGTATCATTTTCAACAAAATAGAAATGAATAAAAAATTGAAAGCGTCTCTTTTCGAATAAGAGGATAACCTTTTAATTAGGAATATTTATCGTTTTATTTTATCATATATACGGTTCAATACGTGTACATGTGCCTGTTCAGCAAATTACCACAGTACAAAAATGTTATATGTATTCATACTTCTTTATTTCTTAAAATTTCATTAGTAAATTATCCTGAAAGTGAATTTTTTGTTTGATACAATAACTTTTTCCAATTATTGTCAATACATTTTAATTTTTTTTTCGATCAAGTATTCATTATAGAAAGTTAAAATTTCGTCTGAAAGTCTCCAAATAATAATTATTATAATAAAATTCAATTTATTTTAGCAAAAAGAGGCAAAAATGCCCAACTACTGAAATAGAAAAATCGCAACTTCTGCTTACGTGTCGCAGTTCTTAAAGTTTGCGTTTCGCAAAATAGTTTTAAAAAATTAATGTATTAAGTTTAACTGTATATTACAGGTATGTGTTTTCAATTATTTGCATTATCTAGTATACGCCTAACAACTGGGACCCCCATGAGAATTCAAAACTTCAGATTTTTGTCTGAAATTTTGCAGGAATATTGATTCAAGAACCCTTTAAATATTAATTATTAATGAATTTTATGACAATTTTAGTTTTATAAAAGTTGATTGTAGGCCACTACAGATTTTTTTAATCGATTTAAGGAATGGCAAAATAGATTAATGATGTGATAATTATCTGGTTAGTTCGCAGCATAGAATCGTATGCAAATTAGAGAAAATTGACGGGACATACTCTTTTTTTGGAGTGAATTATAAATACATAAATCTTTCTTACTCGTCCTTTGTACGCCTTCCTCACCGTTTTTGGATCTCATCCATCTTCGAAGGTTCTTGAAACGAGGTCTTACGCCGATCGAGCACAGCATACAACTTAGAAGTTAAGACAGATTTATCTATTTTAATTCAATTAAACCAAGTTCTCAGGAAATAAGTACTTACATTTATTTATTTTCTGGATTATGTTCTAGAATTTAGTAAACTCTTTTTTTTACTAATACACTCAGTTTTACACTAATACTTTTACTAATACACATTCTGTTACACTCAGTTTTCAATTAAACGATTTAAATTTATGTATTAAATTAATTTTTAATTGAATTGAAATTGATATAACATTATCTCAGCAGTAGTTCACATCTCACAATACTAAGTTCCTAGGAAATTGGGTAGACTCCACCAACTCAGTTTGAATGGTTTATGGTTTGAATTATATGTTCACTTTCATGAAATTTACCTTGATTTATTTCTTTTTAATAATCAAACTAAGTTACAAAAAAGGATATAAAAAAATAAACAATATTAGCTATATTATCAATTTTTTAAAGAAAAATAATTCAAATGTATGATTAATGTATTTATAATATATTCTATTAGCTTAAATAGAAAGAAAATATAAAAATAGACTTTACGGTATACACTTTTTCATCCTTAAATTTCTGGTCTCACTAAACAATAGCTCCATAAGCATTGCACAAAATCAACTGGTTTTTATGTTATGCAAGTCAACATTAGGACTGGAAAATTATAGCCTATATATTGCATAGTTTTTTAAACCTTGATTGAATCACAATCTTAATGTTTTTCTTCATAAACGATAGGTGCTAAATGACGATCTGACACAGAGAAAAGCATTTTGTGATCAATACAAAAGGAAGTGAAACCAATGATAAATGTCAAATTAGCATATCAATCACTTATACATGTCTTATTTCAGGAAAATTAATTTTCGTAGAGGTAGAAATCGCTCAATTCAAAATTACAGTGTTTCTTTTTTCTAAAAATACGTAAAGAGTGGTTCATTTATTTAACATTCTTCCTAATAATATATCACTTAGAAGGAATTAGTCATTGTTATTTAAACTCTAGAAAACAAACAAAAAGTATTATGTAAGCTTATTCACCTCTTACTAGGAGGTCATATTCATTATCTTCTTTGCCTATTAATCAGTTAATGAAATGGCTCAGAAAATAAACAAGTAATATTCATGACAGTTGATTGAAAAATACCTTATAGACTACTCAACCTATTACATTTTGTTAAAAGTAGGGGAATTTTGCTAAATTAGCGTTGTTATTACACTTCCTAGTTAGATATTTTTTTACAAGCAGGTGTGTTTGCTTTAAAAAAATGCTTTGTTTCACTATTTTTTTTTAAATGAAAACAACAACAAAATTTATACATTTTATAATTGATGCATTTATACATTGATAAAATCTTATAGGGTTAAGTTGTTTGTCACTGAATTATAAATTGTAAAAGTTCAAGCTTCTTATTTAATTCAAAAATGAAAATCATTTTAAAGTTCTAAAAATGTTGATACAAACATCCAAAAGGAAAAAACAATAATAATTGGAAAAGGATAGGCGTATACAGTTCGTCATTTCGAGTTAACGGGAGCCAAAAGAACTATCTGGTGTGGGGTTGAGAAGAGTAGGAGGCAAGAGAGGTATTTTAAGTGGTGTAAAGTGCAGGAAAGGACAATGCCCAATAAGATAAATTGTGAGTTCACTTGGTTCGGCCTCATATTCTTGTCCAAATGGTTAGTTAGTTCTTTGAGCATGTTAATAGGTAAAATTTCAATCAGTTATGTTAAAACCACTGTTGATTTAATCAGTAAATTTAAAAGTGTCAATATGAATAAAGATTATAGATTGATTAATATTGATGTTAAGTCCCTATTTACCAATGTATCTGTAACTGGTCTCTTGAGCTTACTCCAGGAGGAATAAGTTAATTATTCCCTCCCACTACCTTCCACCGCTAAAATCGAGTTAATAGTTAATGTGTGGTGAATTGTCATTTTCAATTGGAAAATAGCTTTTATAAACAAAAATTTGGTCCTGGAATGGATAACTGCTTATCCCTTCTCCTGAGTAATCTATATATAGAATTTTTTGAAACTAAAATGTTAAGTTCAATATTGTCTAGTCAATTTAAGTAGTTTAGATGTGTTGACGATATATTGTGCATCCGTCCCATGAATAAGATGCCTTTGTAATAAAATTAAATTCATTAGTGCCAATAATCAAATTCACAATGGAAGAAGAAGTGAGTGGTAATTTGCCCTTCTCAGATATCCTGATTCATAGGTTACCGAAGGAGTTACGCTTTAGCGTATAGAGCAAACCTGCTACTGTAATTGCATATGTCCATTTTTATTCTTCACATCAAAGAAATGTTAAAATTTCTGTTTTTAGACATATGTTTTTTAGGTAGTTAAGAGTTTGCCCCCTGAATTCCTTAATGATGAAATTAACATAACATAAAGTCTATTGCATTGTCATTAAAATACCTCTCCTCTTATATCGACTTAGCTTTAAAGAGTGTTAAAAAAACGTTCTCCAATGTTTTAACAGAATCCCGTTCAATGTCAAATGCCATAGTTTTACCGTATCATTATTCATTGGACCCTCATCCTAGCCTTGCTCGTAAATTTCATTTTAATATAGTTCTTACTTTACTATAAGTAAAGTATAGTGATCGTGAAAAAATTCGATCTCGAGATTTTGACGGAATTACATGTTTTGAGGTCCCAGAAGTCGTTTTATGAAGTTTTTGCGATGATGTCTGTGTGTGTGTGGGTGGGTGGGTGGGTGGATGGGTGGGTGGGTGAGTGTGTTAGCATTGCTTGTTACCACGCTACGGTCCAGAATATTTGATGGATCAAGTTGATGTTTTACACGAAAATGGACCCCATAAAGACGAAGATCCCTATTTTTTGGAAAGAATTACGCATGATGGGAAAGTCACTTTTTTTGCCAAAAACCGTTTTCTTTAAAACATTTATTTCTTCTAAACTGATAACCCCAGAGTTTTGAAATTTTGACATTATCTTTGAGGTTACAAATGGAACAAACAAAAAATATATTCAGAATTTTAAAACAAAAGGAATATATTTTTTTCCAATATAATGTAAAAATTTTGACTTATAATTCAATCTCAAACCTTGTGAGAGCAATAAAAGCCATACTGTTAGACGGAGCAAAATGAAACTATGCCTAAAAATAGAACATTATGTGGAGTATGAGTTGATATGATCTTTTTGAAAATTACGTTCGCTAATGGGGCGTTACAGTACGATTTCTCTTTTCAGAAAATGTTTTTTTTGACGCTAAACGGCTCATTAAAAAAAAATGAAAATTTGACCAAAAATGGAACAAAAAATTAGCAATTCATAAAAAAAAATCATGAAGTTTCAATTACGGGAAAGAGCAATAACGCTATAAAAACTGTTTGTTTATCCTAGACTAAGAGATCACCTGCTATACTTGTTACTTTACTATAACTAAAGTATAGTGATCGTGAAAAAATTCGATCTTGAGATTTTGACGGAATTTCATGTTTTGAGGTCCCAGAAGTCGTTTTATGAAGTTTTTGCGATGATGTCTGTGTGTGTGTGTGTGTGTGGGTGGGTGGGTGGGTGGGTGGGTGGGTGTGTGTGTTAGCATTGCTTGTTACCACGCTACGGTCCAGAATCTTTGATGGATCAAGTTGATATTTTACACAAAAATGGGCCCAATAGAGGAGAAGATCCCTATTGTTTGGGAAGAATTATGCATGATGGGAAAGTCACTTTTTTTGCCAAAAACCGTTTTTTTTAAAACATTTATTTCTCCTAAACTGATAACTCTAGAGTTTTGAAATTTTGACATTATCTTTGAGGTTACAAATGGAACAAATGAAAAATATATTCAAAATTTTAAAACAACGGGAAATTTTTTTTTAATAAAATGTACAAATTTTGACTTATAATTCAATCTCAAACCTTGTGACAGCAATACAAGCCATACTGTTTGACGGATCAAAATGAAACTATGCCTAAAAATAGAACATTATGTGGAGAATGAGTTGAGATATTCTTTTTGAAAATTACGTTCGCTAATGGGGCGTTACAGTACGATTTCTCTTTTCAGAAAATGTTTTTTTGACGCTAAACGGCTCATTAAAAAATAATAAAAATTTGACCAAAAATGGAACAAAAAATTAGATATTCATAAAAAAAAATTCATGAAGTTTCAATTACGGTAAAGAGCAATAACGATATAAAAACTGTTTGTTTATCCTAGACTGAGAGATCACCTGCTATACTTGTCGAATTTTTAATATTTTTTTACATTGTTTACATTGACTTAGAAATTTTTTGAGCGTATCCACTGAGATAAAATTGATATTTATAAAGGAACAATTTAAATTGTTTATTGACTTATATGAGATGTATGAGGAATAATATTGTGCAGGAAAATGGTAACACTCACTCAGTAAAAATTCGTATATATCTTATTTGACAAAAGGGGAAGGAAAATGATCTTATTAAATACTAAGAAGCCTTATAAAATTCCCAGTATAATAATTCTATAAATAACCAAAAATGTAAAAGATAATTCAAAATTATCGTACATCTTTAATTATAAATCATCTTAAAACAACATTTCTTCGCTGTTTATGATGTTTTTCAGAGAAAAAAAGGGTATTTTCCTGTTTTAAATTTGAAAATTTTACTTTAATATTCAATGTAGAAGGACGTCAAGTAAACGATGTAAGAAGTCCACTGGCTATTTGAACAAAAGTCATGTTCTCTTGTAGGAGAATGTTTCGTATCAAGAAATGTTCACATTGGTTTTTCAAAAATGTTATTACTGTTGTAGTTATACTAATGAAATTATTTGCATCAGCTGTGTGATGTACAAAAATAAGCATATATAGTGATATGTCCTTCTAATAGTAACGCCCCTTCTAATAGTAATAACGCAGGCAATATTTTTATAAAAAAAAAACTCTTCCAGAGAACTGGAGTGCAGTGGTATATATAAAATCCAGTGCAAAAATGACATAAAATTTGTATTGGTTATACTAGTAAATCATTAAAAACACATTTCAAACAATACCAATAACACATAAGTGGACAGGAAAAAAAGTAGCGACTTATTCTTGTATGTATATAATGAAAATCATCATGTGGATTGGACTGGAGTTAAAATGATTACTTACGAAAAATCGGTGTTGTTAAGAAATATTATCGAATCCTCTCTGATTAAATATAATAGGTCAAATATTACAAACATTAGTAACGGTTTATTCAAGCTCGACTCAGTATTGAAGAGAGCAATAGCTTCATCTAAGAGGGTTGACATGTAGTAGATCGTTTGTTACTTATTTCTTCCTGTACGAGTATGCCTTTTTTTTACCCCAACAACCCTTTCATGGAACATTGTATGTCCTTTTCCTGCACTTCACACCCTTTAAAATACTTCTCTTGTCTCTCACTCTTCTCAACCCCACATCAGATGTTTCTACATTTTTGGCTCCTGTTGAGGCTGAATCTGACGAAGACCGCTTGTTACGATTGAAAGATAATAATATTTTTTTTCATTTCTTACTGTGGTTTGGACGTTGATTTTTATTTCACGTGTTTATTGTAAAATTTTGTTATGGTATAAATTGTATGAAAATTCAATTCCAACCAGTGCCTGACTTGTGTCCAACAACATGTAACAATGTGGAGAACATACGATACTGCATTCATTAGTGCAACGTAAAGGAGAGATACAACGATTTTTAAAATTTCTATGTGCAATATTATCTTAAAAAATTTACAGTATATAAATGTAAAAGTGTAAGGTTAATTATGCCAAATTTTATAAATCATATCGAATTAATATAGGGGTGCTGGAGATCCAAGAGCCCATGCAAGGTCTCCACTGCTTCAAAACTGAACGTTAATCAATACAGCTTCAACTGTATGTTTTCACAGTTATCATTATGTGTCGCTTGAGGATAACTCAAGAAAAACCCCTGGTTCTTTTACAATGCTAACGGAAAAAACTCAATTAGTTAAGCAAAACATTGTATTTATATAGTGTTTATATATATATATCACTCAAAATGTGAAAAAACGATCAAACTGGACTCAAATCAGCTCAAAAAAACAAACTCAATTTTTCGGATGATCCGTCTTCAGGAGAAAAGAGAATGGGCGACCATGAGAAAGTGCTTGGTCGCCCATTCTCTTTTCTCTTGAAGACGGATCATCCGAAAAATTGAGTTTGTAAGTGGTCTCTTTCTCTGTGTGTTGCTTTTCTTCGTTTTTGAGTTGATATATATATATATATATATATATATATATATATATATATAGTAGCAGTTTGCTTCTCAACGCGAGTACTTCGCACTTCTTCCCTATGGCGACGGATGTCGAAATATCGAAGTAAGTTCTCTACTGACTTTCTGTGTTCTTTCCTATTTGTTAAAAGTTTATATATATATATATAATATCAAGATTTTACAATAAACCAAGAATTCAAAATCAACGTCTAAACCACGTTTCTAATTTCTTGCTGTGGTTTAGACGATGATATATACATTTATATATATTTCGTTTCACAGTAAACCAAAGATACAAAACAAAGAAACGAACCCACTTACTGCCTCTAATTTTCGGTTGAACTGTCATTAGGAGAGTTGAGATAGGGACACCAAACGCACTTGGGAAGCGACGGTTAGAGACCAACAGTGTTGTCACGCGTGCCCGGTTCAAGTCAAGTATGAAAAAGTAACTAGAATTAGGAAGAGCTAAGAAATAGAAAGTGAAAATGGAGAAAATGAGTAAATATCTATATATAAATTCTCTTCGTGGCTCTGTATGTATGTATGTATGTATGTTTGTACCTTATGCATTCGGCCTACAATGGACCTTTTTCAAAAATTCTTTTGCAAGGCACTTTCAATAGGTCTTGGGGAGGTTTTAGGCTATTAAACTCTGGGGGGCAGCCTAACCCAGGCCCCCTAGGGCCCAAAAACCTCAAAAATTTGCCGATTTTGAGTTTTTGCATTTTTTTGTCAAGAAATATGGCGTCTACGGCCTTAATGCATAAAATATGAAATGTTGGAAATAAAAATCGAAAATCAGAGTTGTGGTTCAGGTAATATCCCAAAAATATTATAATAGATAAGATTTCCTGTATAACCTGTTTGTTTACATTTTGACTTTAATTGATAATAGCGGCCGCAGGTAGGTTAATCTTTATGATAATATTTCCACACGCTTAGTTCAATTCGAAACAATCAGGTACCAGAAATTCTTGAATGATCTCTAATTTTTTGTTACAAATTTCACATTATAATTTTTAAACATTCACATTATAATTTTTAAACATTTTTCATCACAAATTTCACATTTTAATATTCAAACGATTTTTGTCACAAACTTCATAGTATAATTTTCACATTAACATTTTAAATTAGACCTAGATTCCTATTTCTTTGTAATGAGTTCACAATAAAGTTTTTCAATTATAAATTGCAAAAATTAATTTTTTGTCACAAATTCAACATTATCAAACAAATTTTCATAAGTTTCATATCATAATTTTCAAACAATTATACTTGCATCTATATATAAATTCTCTTCGTGGCTCTGTATGTATGTATGTTTGTACCTTATGCATTCGGCCTACAATGGACCTTTTTCAAAAATTCTTTTGCAAGGCACTTTCTATAGGTCTTGGGGAGGTTTTAGGCTATTAAACTCTGGGGGGCAGCCTAACCCAGGCCCCCTAGGGCCCAAAGACCTCAAAAATTTGCCGATTTTGAGTTTTTGCATTTTTTGTCAAGAAATATGGCGTCTACGGCCTTAATGCATAAAATATGAAATGTTGGAAATAAAAATCGAGCTCTATCTATATAGAAATTCTCTTCGTGGCTCTGTATGTATGTATGTATGTTTGTACCTTATGCATTCGGCCTACAATGGACCTTTTACAAAAATTCTTTTGCAAGGCACTTTCTATGGGTCTTGGGGTGGTTTTAGGCTATTAAACTCTGGGGGGCAGCTTAACCCCGGCCCCCTAGTGCCCAAAAACCTCAAAAATTTGCCAATTTTTAGTTTTTGCATTTTTTCTCAAGAAATATGGCGTCTACGGCCTTAATGCATAAAATATTAAATGTTGGAAATAAGAATCGAACTCAATGTTATTTAATGATTTTTTGCTCTAGGATGCTTTTTTCATAGCCTAGGTACCACTATTCTCCTGAAAATGTTAAAAAACGTCCAAGGGACTCTAGATCATGAATGAAGAATCGTAAGACAAAAATGCATAAAATAATATTGAACCCAATTTTTATTTCGATCATTTCATATTTTATACTTAAAACTTCTAGACCCGGGCAACGCCGGGTATTTCTGCTTGTAGATAATAAAAACTTAAAAATAATAATGAATAAAATTATGAGGAAAATAACTGAAAATAAAAAAAATCCAGAAATATAAATAGTAAATAATAAATACTTAAATAATAATAACAATAATGAGGATGAGGATGTATATATATATATATAACAAATTCAATAATATATCAACCGTTGGATAGAATAGGTGTATAATGTAATCGGGATTCGGTCAATTTTCCAGGATCAAAATCAAACTCTCAATGCCGACGTTTTCTGACTTCTGTAAGTTCATAAAAATGTTTATTGCTTTTCTATTACTTCTACTTGTATATATATTTTTGTTTTTTCACAACTGTAATATTCCATTTTGATGTTAGTTATATGTTGATGTTTATATATGATTTCTTGTCATCCTTTGTTTGTAGGCCTATGAAAAAGGTTTTAAATAAAACCCAAACGTCGGCATTGAGAGTTTGATTTTGATCCTGGAAAATTGACCGAATCCCGATTACATTATACATATATATATATATATATATATATATATATATACGAGTTCGAGATTAACAAAGAGCAACACACAAAGTAGGGAAACACACTTACAGACTCAAATTTTCGGGTAATCCGTCTTCAGGAGAAAAGAGAATGGGAGACCAAGCACGTTGTAGGCGCAACGGTTTCTTGCCGTTGCGCCTACAACGTGCTTGGTCTCCCATTCTCTTTTCTCTTGAAGACGGATTACCCGAAAATTTGAGTCTGTAAGTGTGTTTCCCTACTTTGTGTGTTGCTCTTTGTTAATCTCGAACTCGTATTGTGTCCAGTTTGGATCGTATTTCGTTTTATCAGTGAAATATATATATATATATATATATATATATATATATATATATAAATATCATCATATCTATCTATCGTATCTATCATATCTATCATATATAAATATATGATAGATATGCACGTCTTTCTGATACGCATGTTTTGTTGAATACGACTAAATATTTTCTGTTAATAAGTTTCTTCTCATTAACTTCAATTTGCCTAAATATGGATTTTTCGTTGTGAGAATAACGGTTGAGGTGATCATGATTCCTGTCGACTCGTTTCGATTGGCTTCTGCAATCATTTTCAAGACTTAAACCAGGGTGGAATTATATATATACTTGTAAATTTTTGAAGCAGTTCTTTAACAAATACATTATTGAAAATAACACCAAACTTAGTTGGTACCTGTTTCTTAAAAAGTTTCTCAATTTTTCTAAATAACGCTTTCGTTATTTTGTCTACAAATTAAAATATATCTCCTAAGGATCGACATGTTTCGAATATCAACATTCATCTTCAGGACGTGAATTACTTCTTGGGTGAATTTTCTGGTTTATTCTATATGTAAAGTGAAGACAGTGGGGTTGATTTTTTTGAAGTTTAAGATAAACTGGTCGTTAATCCTCTGGGGTGAGTGGCCTCGTGGTCTGAGTTACTACCTGTAAGTGTTTCTGGATGCCTTTGATGTTAATTAAACAGCATTAAAATTTTGCTTCTATTTTTTGACCTGAATATTTAAGAGTGGCTTCAGTTTTTGAATTAATATAGCTCCTAAAATTCTCAGTTTATGGTGGTTACTTTATTTTGTATTTGTAACTAGTATCTCTCGGGTTAATTTAAGGTTATGTTTCATTATAACTACTAAGAGTATGGTGAGCCTTCTTGATAGGTAGGTGGTAGTCTTACCAATGTACGAGTGTTTTTGGGCTTCAAATCCTCAATAGTACATGTATATCGTACTCTAGATTTCTTTGCTAGTTTTTCCAATAAAACCTTTTTCCAATTATATCCTCACCCCCACCATCTCCAGAATATCTCTCACGCCTATCCTACAGACCCTCCCCCCCCCCCCTACCATCGCAATTTTCTCTCACACAGGAACGGACACTATCCTGTTCCAAATGACTGCTCTTGATCCATCAAAAACTGTATCTACCGTTTGGAGTGCACAAAATGTGATTTGTTCTACTTTGGTCAAGCATCCACCAAGATTAGTCTCCGTATAAACGGTCATAGAGCTTCCGTCAACAATCACTCCCATCTTCCCATCGCCATTCACACAAATAGCCACGGACTTCCCTTTAATGAATGCACAGGTTACACATTCTGCGACAAATTCCCTAGGATTGCAAAGATCTTACTGTACGAGCCTCTACGAAGACCATATCTGGCTGCTCAGTGCTCGTAACTAAAGAGATAATGATTCAATTGTCTCTTTCAATTCTTCATTGTCTTTGCATTTAGTTATTATGTTATTATTCTTTTTTTATTATTAAATTATTCTCTTTTTTTATTATTTTATTATTTTATTTATTAAATATTAATATTATTATTTGTATTCTAAATAATATTTTAAGTTTTATTTCAAAGAGAATAAAACCGTGTGAGTGTCGGTGGTACAACTGACTGGGAATAGGATGGACGTGGGTAAGGGTATGGAGTACATCTGTTTCATATTAGAAGGCCGGTACATTTCATTGTTATTTTTTTTCCCCTAAATGTTAGGCTGAGCCTTTACATTTGCTCTAGGACTAAGTGTAGGAAACATATTGAAAATATAACACAGAGAACTATAACGAAATTATAAACAAATATAGGAATACGGAGAAAATAGAACTTCTTTATATATATATATATATATATATATATATATATATATGTGTGTGTGTGTGTGTGTGTGTGTGTGTGTGTGTGTGTGTATAAGTAAATTAAGTATGTACTTTTCTCCGTATTCCTATATTTGATATATTAATGAATGCAATATTACCGTTTGGAGTGCACAAAATCAACAATTCATTTGGAGTGCACGAAAAATTAAGGGTTCTTAACCCTAAATATTTAAGTATACGCTTAAAGGCGTGGGAGAATGACACTAGAGGGCGCTGGACCTTCAAATTAATTAGAGATGTCCGATCATGGATTGAGAGAGGTCATGGAGAGGTGGGATATTACCTCACGCAATTTCTGAGTGGACATGGTTACTTCCGCGCCTACCTGTGCAAGATAGGGAACACCAAACATCCGAGTGCCTGTATTGTCCAGCGTTAGATGATGTCGAACATACATTCTTTTCTTGTCCCAAATGGAACAGCCAGAGGAGAGACTTGATACAAAGAATAGGCATATTCTCCCCAGAAACGATCTTTGAAAAAATGATCCGGAGTTCTGGGGCATGGAATATAGTAGATGGCCTAGTCAGAACGATATTGACTACGAAAAAGCGATACTTGGAAGATCTTGAAGGATAATAAAGCAAGTATGCCTCACCTAAGGTAAGCTACGACCAAGCCTGAAGTAATGTGGAAAACAGTTCCAGGCTAGGTCCTAGGTAAAAAAGGGGGTGTTTTAGTTGGTAGTCTGGTTTATCTGGGAGCCCAGCAATATGTGCGTAAATGCATTTCACCTCCTTACCAAAAAAAAAAAAAATTAATTATTATTATTATTAATTATTATTGCAAGAAGGGATCTGATGAACAGATTTTTCCACATCCTACGACGAAAAAAAAAAAAATTATTATTATTATTATTATTATTATTATTAATTATTAATTATTAATTATGTATTATTTATTATTATTATTATTATTATTATTATTATTATTATTATTATTATTATTATTATTATTAATTATTATTATTATTATTATTATTAAGCCTATTGGTGGACAGCGGATATCGCTAGAATGCGCAGTGACTGCCTCAGAGCAAGACGTACAGCGCAAAGAGGAAAGAAAAGATGGGGGAAGCACCCTCAGAAACAGAAGCCTATAAAATAGCAAAGAAGAAACTCAGGAAGGCAATAAGATCTAGCAAAATAAAATGTTGGAACAATCTCTGCAGTTCTGTAGACAACGACACCTGGGGGTTAGGATATAGAATTGTTACAGAGCGGCTTAAAAAGCATAAACCTAACGTGACCCTCGACCCAGCTGTTTTGATATTAAGACGTGTACCCAGCTTTCCAGCCATATCACGGATAATAGCAGAACAGTTCGATGCTTTTTAACGTGAAAGCTCTTTCGCCGCATCTCGGGGGCACCAAGATCTATCTGGTGATAGAACCATTATCAGCTCCCGAGATACGCCCGAGGTGGACCGCACGGAGGCGAGCTTCCACGACCCAACATCACAAACATTACCAAACAAACTACAACACTATGCCAAAAGTTACCACTTACCAAGAAAAGCCACAACCAAGATAAGAAAAAAAGAGTAAAGAAAATAATCCTCCAGTAAAAAACACTCAGAAACCAAAGCCAAAAGAAAAACCCTCAACCACAGTAGGTGAACAAAAACACAAAAGAAAAAACCCTCTATTTAAGGCCACGAAGCGCTGGATAACCCCACAACGGCACTTAAACCCTAGAACACGTTGGGCGGCGTGGCTTCTGGCGTCCTTCGTAGTCTTCTTAGATGATAAACAAAATCAAGGAACTCCTTACGACCTTGAGTTAAGGCTCCCCGGTAAGTCTCTGCAACCAGCTTCCCAGTTGACATCTCATATGCATACCTTTCCCTTGCATATCTAGGGCACTCCTCCAGGATATGGCCCACACTCTCCATCGGAGCCCCACAACAGCAGCCTGGGCTGTCACGCCTTTTGAATCTAGAGAGGTATGCAGCGAAGTCCCCGTGCCCACTAAGAACCTGAGCCAGCCAATGCTCAATTGGCAGGTTAGACATACGTATCCTCGCCCCCACACTTGGCAAGAATCTATACGTCCACCTACCAACCTCCCCCTCGTCCCATCTTACCTGCCACAACCGCATGGCCCATCGTTCGAGCTGACTTTCCCTGTCCCCGACCTCTTCCGGAGAATACACCATCCATCTAGGTTCATAACCTCTCTTAAGGGAAAACAGCTCTACTCTATATTTTACCTTTATGTCAATGGGCGTACGGCCTGCCAGAACCTGCGTCGCCAGAGCAGAAGTCGTACGATAACCCTGAGTGACTGCCAAAAGCGCCCTGCGCTGATGCGAGATCAACGGCCTGCAATGTGCCGAGTTGAGGTCCGGGCCCCAGATAGGTGCGCCATACAACATTATGGCCTCGCATATGGCTGTATATAGCGTGCCCCTGCTTTTAGCACCTATTCCCCAACCCGGCCCTGAGAGCCTACTAACTCCATTGAATCTTGTGAGGGCTCTTCCTGCCATTTCATTAATATGCCTGGTAAAGTTGAATCCTTCAGCTATCAGTATGCCTAGATATTTAGCCTCAGTGTTGAAGTTGATTCGTGTTCCTTCATAGAAAACACGAGGCATACTTCCCCGGTTCAACTTCCCTTTCAGCATCAGTGCAGAGCACTTACTCAGGGACAACTGCACCTTTGCGTAGCGGCACCATCTGCTGACTATCGAGAGAGAGTGGTTGGACAGCTCCTCTATCTCTCTCCTGGATCCGGCGCAGACAACCAGGACCAAATCGTCCACATAAGCTATAGGCTTATGTCCGGCATCCAGGAGCTCAATTAACAGTACCTCAAAAAGGTATGCCCACAACACCGGGCCCAGCACCGATCCCTGCGGGCACCCCCTTTCAACCACTCTACTCACGGTGCCGCTTCCTGTCCTGACGAACACAGATCTGTCGACAAAGTAACTTTTCACCAGCTTTTTAATATTACCCGGAACCCTCGACTCTAGGACCTGCCTCAACATTGCTGGTCGCCATGCATGGTCAAAAGCGCCCCTAATGTCGATAAATAGACCCACTACATATTTAGTCTCTGCAGACTTGACCAGGCTTCTAAGTCTCCACAGGGCGTCGTCAGTGGACTTGCCACTCATTGATCCGTACTGACAGCCGCTCTCAACTGTTTGCAAACAGGTTGTCAGCGAGCCGAGCATCAACCTCTCTAGGCACTTACCCATACAGGGCAACAAGCATAGAGGTCTGTATGACGACGCCCTGGATGGGTCCTTATCGCCGCCCTTGACCAGCATGACGACGTCAGCCATTTTCCATGCTGTTGGAAAGTACCCCAACTTGAAGCATTCTCTATATATTTGGACTAGTGCCTCCCCAATAATGGGAAAAGCCTTTTTAGCGTATATAGGTTGGAGCTCATCTGGGCCCGGAGCCTTAAAATTGCCCTGCTTAGTGAGGGCAATCCCCACGTCTTGTGAGCTCCACTCACACTCCTCACTTGCACTTGTAACCTGAGAACATATTTCTCTTGTAGAGCGATGGATCTCCACTTCATCGTCGGCTTCATCTGGGGGATAACACCCCTCCAACAGCATGGCCGCCCTTTCTATGAGACCATCAGTATAATTGTCCCCGCGTATTAAGTCACATGCCGCTCTCTCCACACTCACCCTCCCATACACAATCCTGTAGGGTAAGCCCCACAGGTTGGACTCCGATTCAGCCACGAATTTGCGCCATGTTTCCCTTTTCGCTTTATCACAAGCTTTTCTAAATCTTTTCCTGGAGGTTGTGAAATTTACATAATTGGCTCTTCTAGTTGAATGGTCCCTGTCTCTCTGGTACTTCCTCCTAAGGCGGACGGCTTCCTTTTTAAGCTTAGACAGGGACTCATTCCACCATGGCACCCTCCTCTTCCTTAAACATCTATAACCATTAACCTTAACAGCTGTATATTAAACACAACCTCCGTTAACAATTGGATCTTGAAGTCCAGGTCCTGTGGGGACAGGGCCTCAATACTCAAGTAATCCCTTATGCTGTTGTACTGCGCATCAAGCTCGTTACAGAAACTTGGCCAGTCAACCCCTCTCACCCTAAGCCTGTACACAGTCTGTGCGGGTCTGGCGAGTGAAAGAGAGAGGACTATCGGGTTATGGTCTCCAAGGGGCAGGTCATCCACCACCCTCCAACTTGCAACTTTTTCAACTATCTTGCTTGTCACCGCTGTTATATCTATCCAGGACCTACCATTGGGACCCTCAAAGGTAGGACTGGACCCGGGGTCGTTGACAACAGATAGTCCGTGTCTCCGGAAGAGGTCGAGGACCTCATTACCTTCATTTGTGGCCCTGCCGGGGCCCCAACCCATGTGCCGAGCATTGAAATCGCCCATTAACACTATTTCTTTGCCTCTCAGGCATGTCAGGGCTTGTTCCAATATGGGCAAGGTGCTGTTCACAGTCTCTCCATACTGTCTGTAAAAGGAGATCAATGCAAACTCGAAGCCAGGTCCTCTGATCACGCACGCCGTTACATATTTCCCAGAGGCCTGGCTGACTTCACAGACATCAAGCCCCTCGCCCATAAACTTTATAGCCGTCAATGGACTATTCCCCACTCCGCACAGCAGCTTGCCTCCCAGTCCCGTCCCTTTAGCTTTGCCATAGTTCCAGGGCTCCTGCAGAACCACTGCTAAAGCATTTATGCTATTGCCAAGGGCCGTGAGTAGCTCGGTCACAGACCGCGACTTGCCAACGTTCTGTTGGATTATACTGATCTTATCCATCTAGTTTTGCCTTCATTAACCGCAACTCACGCTTTCTAACCGGACAGGACCTGGCAAGGGCCCCGTGATCTTTGTGAGGCAGGCGGAGCCTTTTGCAGTTTGCACAGACGAGCCTCGTCTTATCCGGGCAGTCTCGGGACTCGTGCTCACCTGCGCAGTGGCCACAAATGGGGGCGCTACTGGCACACTTTGTTGCAACATGCCCAAAGGCCAAACACCGGAAGCACTGGCTGACCTCATTATATTTGCTGATAGGGCATACCTGCCAGTCAATTCTCAGGCTCTCTCTATTTAGAATCTGTTCGGCCTTTGCCCTATTTAGGGCGCATATGATTGTTACCTTCTCATACGTTTTGTTGCCAGTTCGGAAGAGCGGTTTCACGTCCCCCTCCGCTATCCCGTCATTGTTGGCAACCAGTTGAGACTCCAGCTCTTCGAAGGTGACCTCTGAGGGCACTGCTCTAAGTTGCATCCTAGGGGCTAGGGGTTTTATGCCTCTCACCTCTACACCACAATCAGTGTTCCTGATACCTTCACTTAGCTTAGCTGCCTCCTCGGGGGAGTCAGTAACAATCATTATGCCACCCTTGTTCAGCTTCCTCACAGTGTTTACCTTTATACCCAGAGTCGAGGGATTGATTTTCTTTTTAATAAGTTCCTTAATCTCCGCGGCAGGTTTTTCGCCGTCTTTGTGACAGGCAATAACGACGTTCTCCCTGGGCGCAAGGAAAATATCCTTTAAGGAACGGGCCTTCTCAGGAGGACTTGGGCCGATCTCTTTTCCTTCCGTTTTCCTCTTCCTTCTTTTCCTTTTGGACTGGGTCCACTCAGGTGGTTCCTCCCCTGAATTGTTGCTCCCAAAGGAATTGACCCAGCTGCAATGAAACATATCGTAAGAACATTATTTCCCACACATAGACAGGTCGAAATGGAAAAAATGGAAGATGGCCAGGAAAATCGCTCCCAAGAAGAGCACACACCTTTTACAGTAGAAGACTTGGAGGAAGCAGTGGCCTGCCTGAAAAAGCGAAAATGCCCCGGGCCAGATGGCATTCCCGCAGACGTTTATGCGCAGGTGGCCAAGTGTGCACCTCGCATGCTTCTAAACATGTATAACGCATGCATGACGACGGGTTACTTCCACACTGATTGGAAAAGAGCAAACCTAGTGCTGATTAGTAAAGGCAAGGGCGAAAAAGATAGTCCGTCGGCCTACCGACCCCTGTGCATGCTGGATACGGCAGGGAAGCTTTTTGAGAAGCTAATACACAAGCGGTTGCAGGCAGCATTAAGAGACGTGGGTGGACTGTCTGAGAGGCAATTTGGCTTTCTCCCGTGAAGGAGTACGCTGGACGCCGTGAAGCTAGTAATGAAATACGCCAGTGTTACTGTCGAAGGGAATCATTTCTCTAGGCCAGTATGTGTTGTGGTAACCCTAGACGTTAAAAATGCCTTTAACTCCATGCGATGGAATCTTCTGTTACATGCTTTGAGAGGAAAATTCAGGGTGCCCAATTACCTGTACCGGATAATCTGTAGTTATTTAGAAGACCGAGTACTTATATATAACACCACCAGAGGGAAAATGAAGCAGGCTCTCAGTGCTGGAGCTGCACAGGGTTCTTTTCTGGGACCAGTTCTCTGGAACATCTTTTATGATGGTGTGCTAAGGATACAAATGCCCGATGATATTCATATAGTGGGCTACGCTGATGACATTATATTGGTCATCATAGCAAGGAATGAGTCCCTGGCTCAGCTAAAATTAAACCACTTGGTCGGTCGATGGTTGGATGGTGGATCATGGTCTGACTTTAGCCACCAATAAAACAGAAATAATGGTAATTACGAGAAAGAGAACCCCAGTTTGCACAGATATGATTATCAGTGGTGTAGAGGTGCCCGTGAGAGGATCTGTTAAATATCTCGGGATCACCATTGACAGGAAAATGTCGTTCTGGGCGCACATATGTAGAGCTGCAAACAAAGCTGCTGTTGCCACAGCCCAGCTAAGTAGGCTCATGGCTAATACTGGAGGGCCAAGGCAGTTAAGGCGCAGATTACTAATGTCTGTGACACAGTCCATAATGCTGTATGGCGCTGAGGTCTGGGCTGACTGTCTCAGACACGAGAAATTTAGAAGGATTGGCGCCTTACGAGTAGCATGTGCCTACCGCACTGTTTCCGAGCCAGCAATATTGGTCATTTCGGGAATTATTCCCATCGACTTGCTGGCCCAAGAGAGAAAGACTGTAGGTGAAAAATCGGTAGAAGACCGAAAAGCGGCAAAAGAACAATAACCCTGAGGAAATGGAAAGAGAGATGGGAGCAAGAGTTAAGGGGCAGGTGGACTGCAAGGCTCATCCAGGACCTCCCCAAATGGTTGGGCCGGAAGCATGGGGAGATTAGATTCTACTTAACTCAGATGCATACTGGCCATGGGAATTTCGAGAAGTATCTACACAGGATGGGTAAAGTTGATAGCCCTCAATGTAAGCACTGTAGCTCGGGGGAAAACGACGATGCAGAACATACCTTCTTCTTCTGTGCTAAATGGGGAGTGCTGCGCCAGGAATTAATAGCATCACTGGGTGAGGTCACTCCAGAGACCATCGTTCAAAAGATGCTCCTAAACGAAAATAATTGGTCAAAAGCAGCAAACTTTGTAGAGGCGGTTCTCCATCATAAGAAGAACGAAAGTGGTGTGAAGCAAGGGCAATGATTGAACGAATGGGGACAAAAAGGTGAATCCTACTCAAAAGGACCGAGGCACCGGCACGAAGTAATGTGCAAACGGTTTCCGTGTCGGGTATTAACAGGAAATAGGATGTGGTTTTTTAGTGGGTCGGGACCCCCAACCCCACATACCCTAAGCAAGACGTCTTGCTAAGGGATCTGATGAACAGATTTGTCCACATCCTACGACGAAAAAAAATTATTATTATTAATTACTAATTATTATAGTAGTAATAGTAGTAGTAGTAGTAGTAGTAGTTTTTTTTTCGACGTAGGATGTGGAAAAATCTGTTCATCAGATCCCTTATCAAGACGTAGTAGTAGTAGTAGTAGTAGTAGTAGTAGTAGTAGTAGTAGTAGTAGTAGTAGTAGTAGTAGTAAGTAGTAGTAATAATTTTTCTCCCCAATTCTACATTTATAGATTCTCAAAAAGTCTAAATTTATTCATTTCCGTATTACGTATATCTATATAAATAAAATAATGATTTTGTCTGTACATTGCTTAGAACTGACTCAATTCAAGTTTTCTTTACGTTTCATACATTGGAGAAACCGAATCCACCCTTAGAAACATTTCTGTCGGTTTGTCTGTTTGTCCGCAAAACTTTGTCACAAGTAAACTCAGCTACCATAAGACATATAAAGCTGAAACTTTTACAGTAGATTTGTGTGGGTCTAACTTAAAATATAGGCTCTGAATTGATTGAAAATTCAACGTAGAAGTAAAGTTATGGACGTTTAAAGCAAAAACGTTTGTCGCAAGTAAACTCAGCCACCATAAGACATGGCGAGCTGAAACTTTGACACTGGATTTGTGTATGCCTCTAAATAGATTCATAATTAAGTACGGAAACGAAGTTATAGGGCTTTAAGCGTATTTTCCTAACTTCACAGACAAGTTTGTTTTGAAAATACACAGGTGAAGAAAGTAGGTATTGTTAGTTGATTTTAATTTCATTGGAGCATATGAATATATTGCGTATTTGACATCTTTGAAAAAGTGTTTCCCAGAGTTGAGGATGTACTATCTATTACGAATAAATAGTTTTGTAAACGAACAATTCTCAACTCTTAATACGAACAGGCAGGAAAAATCAACAAACAAGTTCTTACGCTATATCATACCGAGGAAAGACCTTACAAGTCAGTAAAGAGATTGGATTAGTGATGAAGAAGCAGTTCATTATCTAATTGAATTTCTTGACTCTGAATTTATTTCTCCTGGACTGCCTGCTCATGAGTAAAAACTTAAAGTATGAGAACCAATCATGCTGCAATTTAGTAGCAGTAACAAATTTCATGTTAGGAAACATGAGTGCCCCAAAACTGTGCAACGGGACACGACTCTGAGTTCGTGCTCTACACAGATATGCCATAGAGGCGGACATAATGACTGGATGTGGTATTGGGGAGTCTGTGTGTATACCACACATACCATTGATTCCGAGCCACTGTCTGTTTACGTTGAAATGATTGCAAAGTCCGGTCAGAGTCTATTTCGCAATGACGTTAACTAAGTCGCAAAGGGAGACTTCATCTAACGCAGGAATACAAGGTAGCGAAACCAAGTTTTTCTCACATGGTCAAATGTAGTTTACTTGCTCAAGGGTCAGAGGTTCCAACTCTTTCTTCTACCATGAACCTGAAGGACAGACAGCTAATGTAGTGTATTTAGAGGCATTTGTTTAACACTGTAGTAATAATGGTATTTTCTACTGTTCTATAATTTCTAATGACATTTTGAAATACCAAAAATGACGGAACTTCTGATTCCGTCAAAGACGTTACGTTTGCTATGTAGTATATATAACTGTAAACTTTTTTTTAATTTAATATTTGCTTAATAAATACACTGGTAATAATGTAAGGTAAGGGACCAGAGTAGCCCAGTGGCTTGCGTGATCGCCGATGACAGTAGTGCAAATGTATTATAAATAAATGTAACAAACAAATATATTTTTGAATTTAAAATGTGGATAATATAAAAAATGGTAATAAAGTAAAGGGATCTAGCCAGGGTAGCCAGTAGCTTGCTTGCTCGCCGATGACAGTAGTGCAAATGTATTATAAATAAATACAACAAAAATATTTTTTTTAATTTAATATTTGCGTAATATAAACACTGGTAATAAAGTAAGGTATGGAACCAGAGTAGCCCAGTGGCTTGTGTGCTAGCTTTTGACTGGGAGCACGTTAATTAGAACTAACTCATTTCAAGTTTTCTTTACGTTTCATACTTCAGAGTAGCCACATGTACCCTTCGAATAATTTCTGTCTGTTGGTTTGTCCACAAAATATTGCCACCATAAGACATATAAAGCTGGAACATTGATTGTAGATTTGTGTATGTCTAACTTAAAATCTAATCTTTGTATACAGAGGCATTTGTTTAGCACTGTACTAATAATGGTATTTTCTTTTATTCTATAACTTCTAATTGTAGTATTCGTATAATACTATAATTGATATTTTGGAATACCAAGTATAATAGAATTTTTGATTCCGTCAAAGACGGGTACGTTTGCTAGTATTTCTTAAAAAGAAAGAGACATATTTCTACTCCTTGGAAAGCCTCAGTGGTACTTATCTCTTTTTCTACCAAAGGTAAAAGCCTCTGGAAAAGAATATTTTATAGGTATAAGTTTATAAAGTTTATTACAATCAGTATATGAGTCCAATGGCAGCGCTACTACTTTATAGCCTTCAGAATTGCTCTCCCATCCGGGAAAGGCTCTTCAAAATGCTTGTTTCAGTATGTGTGTTGTCTGTCGCCTTATGTATATGGCGTGTTGAGAGAATGTGGTCACACGTGGGGACGCTGCAACTCAAGTGCTTGCATGAAGTCAGAAAACTCTAACAAGAAATGTAGTTATATTTGTAAACAATTATTTCCAACAAAACTGAACCCGGATTCATTTTAGCACTATTCGATTAGGTGATGAATACATCATTCAAACTGTTTATATATATCAAAATAATATTGAAAACCAGAATGACTTCTGCATTAACGACCTTTTTGAGTAAGTGTCTTTTTTCCTAAGCACTTTTCGATGTTGCACTGTCAACTGATAGAGTAAATGACTTAGCGACATAGAAGATGCCTTTATCTGCTTTAGGAAGTCTACTGAAGAAGATTGCTATATTCAGATGCTATAAAAGGCGTATAGTGTTGAGCAGTTTGTCTAGCAGATAAGTGGGGGCTGGAATTTGGCCAATTATAGGTCTGAGAGGTTTACCATCCTTGTTGGTCACACATTCCCACAGCAATACCCAAGTCCAAAGTCTCCGGCTAGTACAGGTGGTACCATTTTTAGCGTTAACACTTCTTTTTATTTTCTTTAAATGCTTCTAAATTTCTTCCATAGAGTTCCTAGTAATAACCTTAAATTCATTTTTATCTCAGAGGTTATTATTCATCTCACAAATGTACCCATCGGTGGGGATACATACATAGAACGAAGATTTGTCAGCTATTCTAGTTATAATTGAGTTATCATATATTAGGCTTCATTTACGAATATTAGAGGCATTGTGTATTAAAGAGAAATGATCTTCACTGAACTGCCAAGTTAAAGATATGTTTGTTACTATTAGTTCTAGAATATTGATCCTAGATTTAAATCTATGAATAAGGATTCTGTTAGTTGACCTACTGAGCGCTGAGACGCGCTAGTGAGTTGCGTGGTTCCTATCTTTTATCACTTGTTATCACTGTTCAGTTGTAGTCTTGTTTTCTTTACTTTAATTCTTTGTATTATTATTTGAATTTAATCTAGTTGTTGTAAACTTTTACTTTTATAAACCTAAGATAACCGGAGATGTTGAAAGCATGTGTTAATTTAATACATGTATTTTAGTGTCAATAAACGAATTGTGCTGGTATTGAACTATTTAATGTTATTAATGATTGAGATAAAATTTTGTAATTTACATTACAGAAGATATCTTAATATTACCAGTACTATCATCGGTATTCTTGCTATGAGGGAATAACTATATTACCTAGGGCAATAACTGTTGCATTAGGATTTTCTCTAATTAATTTAGATTTCTCTTTAAATCAGTCTTGGAAACTAAGGGTTAGTGCTGTGATGGCGAACCTATGACACGCGTGTCAGTGCTGACACGCAAGCCATTTTTAGTGACACGCATTTTCAAAAATAAAAAAAATTCAAATTCAAATATTCGTCTCCCTTAACAGTAGAGTTTGTTATTAATAATAATATTATTTCTTACATAAATAACAATTAATAATTGGATTCTGAAACAAGATGAGCATGCAGAGTGCAATAATATTGCGTAACAAATATATATAAATTGAAAATATTTAAATATATTGTTTTAATATTGATATTAATATAAAAATGTATCAAGTAAATTTTATATATATATATATATATATATATAAAACTAGAATTTAAAAAGAACACATAGAAAGGCAATCACTGAACTCACTACTATATTTCGATGTCCTCGTCTTCAGGAAAAGAAGTGAATCGCTCCAAAGGCTGATAACGACTGACTTGGCGTTCGAACTGAAGCACTCAAACAGTGTAGCCAACTTTCGGAGGATAGGTAGACAGGGAAGATAAAGAGATAAAAGCCAAATAAAAATTAAAAAATGAAAACATTTAACTAAAATAAAATTAAAAGCTGATAACAACTTTAAAAAAAAAAAATAAAATAAAAAAAAATCAACGATTGAGGTTAAGCCCAGGAGCCGATCTACCGCCCAGAAGACTAATAAGTGCTTCTTCTGAAGCTCTCAGAGTAACTTTCGAATTAGTCTGATCAATCTGCCTCAGGACCTGTACACGGAAACAGTCATTAAAACTGAGTCCGTGAGAACTGGCATGAGTAGCAACGGGAAGGTCACTGCGTTTGCCAACGGATGACCTGTGATTATTCATACGCAGGCTTAGCTTGGTGGAAGCCAAACCCACATAAAAAGAATCACACTGGGTGCAATCCAAACGGTAAACGCAGTTACCAGAGGTACAAGAGGTCTTGTGAGAGATAGGGTAGGTGCGTTTACTATGGACAGAGGTAAAGGAAGGAACAGGATTGATGATAGGACAAGTAAGACATTCACGACGTCCACATTGAACCATACCACCAGCAGTTTTTGGAGGCTTAGGAGAAGAGACTACTTCCTTCAGCCATTAGTCCGCAGTCAACCTTCCTTTTGTAAGGATTCTTTTAATTTCCTTCAGATCCTTAAAGATTTTTCTCCCCCATCAAACCTTGTTCACCCCCTCCTCATGGTTACCATGGATGTCACATCCCTATACACTTCTATTGAACATTCTGAAGGCTTGGATGCGCTCCGTTACTTCCTAGATCGAAGAACTCCACCCCTCACTCCTGATGGGATGTAGCATGAGTTAGATCAGTTCCTTACGTCATTTAATTCCTTCTCTTCATTTATTTCCTTTACTCATCAAGTGTCCAATAACCTTATTACATTTTTGGATGTCAGCGTCACCTACGATGGGGGTCATCTTTCTACATCTGTCCATATCAAGCCTACTAACGCCCAGCAGTACCTTCACTTCAATAGTTGCCATCCCTCCCACGTAAAAAAAGCTATCCCCAGATCATTGTCCATACGCCTCCATAAAATTTGTAGCAGAATAAAAGATCGTTCCTTCCAAATAGATTTATTGAAACAGAAATTTTCTGACCGAGGATATCCTTCTAATTTCATTAAAAACCGTATAGTCCCTGCAGACGTTCATCATAATTCAGGTCCTAGGAGGGATCTCAGTGACTCTAATTTCCTCATCACCACTTATTTTCCTGGTACTCATAGGCTGGGTGCAGTTGTCAGGGAGTTTTTCCCTATACTTTCTTCTTCCTCCTGTACTTCTTCAGTCTTTAGTGAGGCACCTTCCATTTCCTATCGCAAACCTGCTAATCTTCAATCTATCTTCTCTCATATCTCTTCTTCTAAGCCTCCAAAAACTGCTGGTGGTATGGTTCAATGTGGACGTCGTGAATGTCTTACTTGTCCTATCATCAATCCTGTTCCTTCCTTTACCTCTGTCCATAGTAAACGCACCTACCCTATCTCTCACAAGACCTCTTGTACCTCTGGTAACTGCGTTTACCGTTTGGATTGCACCCAGTGTGATTCTTTTTATGTGGGTTTGGCTTCCACCAAGCTAAGCCTGCGTATGAATAATCACAGGTCATCCGTTGGCAAACGCAGTGACCTTCCCGTTGCTACTCATGCCAGTTCTCACGGACTCAGTTTTAATGACTGTTTCCGTGTACAGGTCCTGAGGCAGATTGATCAGACTAATTCGAAAGTTACTCTGAGAGCTTCAGAAGAAGCACTTATTAGTCTTCTGGGCGGTAGATCGGCTCCTGGGCTTAACCTCAACCGTTAATTTTTTTTTATTTTATTTTTTTTTTATAGTTGTTATCAGCTTTTAATTTTATTTTAGTTAAATGTTTTCATTTTTTAATTTTTATTTGGCTTTTATCTCTTTATCTTCCCTGTCTACCTATCCTCCGAAAGTTGGCTACACTGTTTGAGTGCTTCAGTTCGAACGCCAAGTCAGTCGTTATCAGCCTTTGGAGCGATTCACTTCTTTTCCTGAAGACGAGGACATCGAAATATAGTAGTGAGTTCAGTGATTGCCTTTCTATGTGTTCTTTTTAAATTCTAGTTTATTCAGTTCGAAGAATCGTTTCATCTAATTAATATATATATATATATATATATATATATATATATATATATATATATTATATATACGAGTTCAAAATTCAAGAAGAGTAACACACAGAGTAAAGAAACACATTTTTTAGTTTATATATATATAAAGATCTCACATAAACACGTGAAATAACAATCAATGATCAAACCACAATAAGAAATGGGAAAACAAGACTAAGATCTTTCAACCGTAACAAGCGGTCTTCGTCAGAGTCAAAAACCCCTCAGTTGGGTTTCTAACCCTGACGAAGACCGCCCGCCACGGTTGAAAGATCCCAGTCCTGCTCTCCAACCTCTTATTGTGATTTGATCATTGATATACATATATAAAAAGATAAGTAAAAGTATATATAAAAAGATTGTTATTTCACGTGTTTATGTGAAATCTTTATATATATATATATATATATATATATATATATATATATATCAATGATCAAACCACAATAAGAGGTGGGAGAGTAGGACTGGGATCTTTCAACCGTGGCGGGCGGTTTTCGTCAGGGTTAGAAACCCAACTGAGGGGTTTTTGACTCTGACGAAGACAGCTTGTTACGGTTGAAAGATCTTAGACTTGTTTTCCCATTTGTTATTGTGGTTTGATCATTGATATATATATATATTACTTGATTTTCTAGTTTAAGTGTCAATGAAATGTATAAAGTCTCTAAATGTAAATTATTTGTTTCATAATTTTGGTTTTTGTATTTTGAAATGGCATTAAACAAATAATTGACTTACAAAAATTAAAAATATTCCTATTTTTTTTAGTTTTTACTTTTGTGCTGTGTGACACGCCACGAAAAATATGTTTCGATTTCTTACAAAATTTGACAAACCGAACTCAAAAATTCACCATCACTGGGCTATCCATACAAGCATTGTGCGAAAACTTGATCATTGACAAAAATTTTAAATAATTAAATAAAATCTAAACCAAAAATCTGAAATGAACTACCTTGGTAGCCCATATAAAAAGAATTCTCTTTAAACCATCCAAAAGTAATGCTAAGAGTTATATTATAATAAAAGGCATTTACATTTCACTGCCCAAGACTGGGCTTCAGTCGCTCAAATGTCACAGATTTCAAATTTTCTGTTCAAAAGGAAATATCAATTTATTATATTACCCGTGATAGCAACTTTATAAGTGCTCCTCCAGGCTTATTGAATTAATCGACTTATTCTCTCCTAATTTAAGTTTTATTATGTGCAAAAAGGGAATAGTAACATAAAAACACAGGAATTACAACCCAGAAAGTAAATATGTATCACTAAGTATTGCAAAATACCAAATTACAAGTTTTGTATAAAAGAGAGGTTAACATCAACAACCCTCAGTTGGCATTATCATCTCTAGCTTGATGAACCGTTTGCAAACATTTAGGAATTTAATCAATCATATTTATTTAAAAATCTGAAATGGTTTCCACTCCATTTACTAAAAGTAAACCTACAATCGAAATGATAGACAATTATAAGTAATTAAATGATCGGAATATGAATAGAATTGTATTACCTATTATGTTTAAAATGAATTCAATGGTTTGTCGTTTGAAATAAAGTCTAAGATTTGAAACTGAAGACCCTACCCACCTATTAGATAATGTTAAAATCTCGAGGAACTTTAAATACGGGGAATTTCACATGACTGATATCTATTACCTCTGGTTCAAACTATCGGAACCGAAAGAACATGACTTTCACAGGATTCTACCTTTTAGTCACTGGACATCACCATTGTACATATGAAACATTGGTTCTGAAACCTCGTAACACATAAAAATCAATCAACCATCGACAAAGAGTTGTTATTCATGATCACTGTAGTTAAGTTGAATTTAACATTTATTTAGCTTGGGAATTAGTGGAAAGCTAATTTTTGAGACAGGCAGAATTAAAAGTGAATTAATTTGTAGATTCATCGAGATATTTCAGAAATGTTCTATTATGGTAATATACTTTAAGTATAAGAAAGTAAGTTCTAGTGATTTATTTTCGAAAGAGAAATATTATGGAGTTTTAACATAAGTAAGAAAGATGTATAGAACAGAGTGGAGGAGCAGCTTTAGTGTTATCAAGATCTTAGAATTAATTTTTAATAAACAATAAAATTTAATCATCGATTCATTGGACAATAAATAACTTAACACAATAATTTAATTGTATGGCTCTTTCATTTATTTAATTAATCATAATTAATTATATATATTAATTGAATTTGTCACAGGGAACACATCCATTCATGTTAGACTGTTAACATTTAATTATTGCTATGATGTTTCACTGAAACCACCCTTCTATTGCATATAGCTAACTGCATATGAAACTAACTACACAGTTTACAGAGTTGTGAGGGGGGGCTCAGCATTTAAACTTTAGAAATCTAGATTTTAATAGCAATAGAAAACAGAATTATAAGTTTTCTTCTGCGAAGAAAAGATCTGAACAAATTATTGAAAGATTTGTGACGAATTGGAAATATTTAAACTAATTATTTAATATATAGTACGATTCATTTTAAAAGACGTGAATAGCTACGTCATTCTTTATCCTCAAATATAAATTATTAAATTGATAATAGATCATTATCCTCATTTTTAAAATAAATTCACTACTAATAAATTACTATTTTTACCGCTCAAATTTTAATAATATTAAAGTAAACAAATAATTACGGATGGAACTTACTTTTTACAATCCAACAACCATATTAAGATAATAAAAATGTTAAGTTTATAGAATGGTCAGAAGAGTAGACAAATCTGTATCCGTTTTGATGTAAAGCGTATTTTCCATGATGGAATATTGCCCAAAAAGAGTCCAGTATTGACCACAAGGTCAAGATACAGTTGACTATTTATCTGTCAATATCATTAGACTATCAAGCGGTATAACCATTTTGTAATCGCAAGCATGGTTTCAAAATTGAGGATATCAACCCACCCACCCTCATACACATTCAGAGATCATCAAGAAATATTCATGGGACCTGATGTTAGTATACTACATAAATCAATTTTTCACTATAACCTCAATACTTCACTTACAGTAAAGTAAAAAAAATTATGATATAAAATATTTAGTACCTCCAGAAGTTACTTATAAGGCTGAATATGAATTAACAAAAATAAATTTTGATTAATAGATAAAACAAGACAGCATAAATCCAGCACTGACTACCCTCTCAATCTTGAATAACACTGTATTGTAGAAAAAAATTACCCCTACCTCCGACTTTTTAGGTAATAAATTAAATTTTGACAGTGATTCCACGGATGTGACAAACTGTATTTGGTGAAAACAATTGAAAGATATCTACACAACTCATGAACATTTTGATTTGATTTTCATACATGTAAGAAAAGTGATTTGGAACAAATGTAATTATCGTATTGGGGGCACTGCTGTTACTGTTGCCGCCAGAAGCAAAATTAATTTTATTTATTTATAAAATTAGGACTCTACATATATTACTAAAAGAAATAACAGCTTGCATATTTGAACATGCTGTAATGTTTAATTACTCCATCCTGAAAGAACAAGGAAGGAAGCTATATTATTTCGATATTTGCAATGAATTAGAAAGAACACAAATATTTAACATGATTACTTACATAATGATCAAAATATATTCAATCATTATTTAATAATAATTAGAGGTAATAAAGAAGATATTTTGTAAAATCCTTTAATAATTACAAATAACTCAATATTTACGCAAGGCACATTACAGTTTAAATTTAAGTCACAAAACATGATTTTGAATAGAAAATATCTGATACAAAACTCTGTATTATACGCATCAGTCAATTCAATATAAAAGTTCAAAATTGGATAGAAATTGCGATATAATGAATATATAAAGTAATAAATTCAGTAACATTTAAACATGTAAATGTAATGTAGGAACAAATTTAAATTAAAACATTATCACATTAGTCAATTTCAAGGTCAATTTACATTGACTTGTTTCTATGAATCACTGTACCAAAAATTATCTATTTCCTCAAACAAACAAAAAAAATATATATTTAAAAAAAGTAAGGACAATAGGTACCACTATCACATTAAACATCCTCACTTAATCTCTCATTTCGAAACTAGTGAACAAAATAAGGAATCATAGGTGCAAAATCAAGACTTCATAAATATTAATAAATAAAGAATGCCAAAACAAAGTTTATTTACATTTCTGTAGTTGTAGGAACAAATATATTTATATATATAAGCCAATATCACAATGCTCCTGCATGAGCAAATATACCAATTCAGTTTACTTATTTCATTTCACCAATTCAGTATACCAGTTCGTTCAACAACTTCCAAATATCACCTTCAGATCAACGGTTTTCGAGATAATTACGTGAACTATACTTACTTAAAATTTTACATATTTCAACCATATCCGTCCAAAAAAAGCCTGACGGCACTATTAGGTAAGAAGAAAGAAAAATTAGTCAACATATAACATAACTGAGAGGCTGTATATGACACATTCCATTTGATATACTAACCCCCTAGATATGAAGTATGAGAAAAGAGAATACACTTTATTTAAATCCGTAATTATTTTTACTATTACATTTTAGATAGTTTCTTAGTTTAAATATAAAAAAAAAAATATATTTGAAAATTCATTTCAGCCAAAAATATAATTTTATAGACAGTAAGATTAAAGTATACTAGCTAGAATGTAACTCTCAGGTAACTGAATACAGAAATAATAACAAATGATGAAATTGAGTAGTAATTTAATTGTGCCACAATCAAATCATGTAAGATATGGATCAGTTATTTTTGTTTTTCCGTTGACTTCCATGGTGTATATTAATGTCAAAATACAATGGCTTATGGTAAACCAACCACCAGTATTACTTTTGACCTCTATATAAACAGAGCAATTACATAGTGGCATAAATGACCGATGAAAATTAACGCTACTTCATAATTCATGAAAAATCATTTTCTGATTCCAGATTTACAATGAAATTACTGAACTGGGTAACATTTAGATAAATACACCTTCGAACCGAAATTTATACTGAAACAATATAGTCAATTCGCTAAATTCTTATTCATATTATTAAATCCACTAACGCAGCGTTTCTATACAATGCCAACCCGTCATCGATGCACGGTATCAAAACGGTGGTTCTTTACTTTTTCCCGTAAGACTGCATAATACACTTGAATTAACTTATTGGGAGTTTATATTGTAAAACAAGTCATATGCTAAAACAGGGGTCGGGAAACAATGGATCGCGAGCTAGATGTTGCTCTTTTGACGGCCGTATCTGGCTCGCTGACAAATCCTTTCCGCACGCGCGAGCCAGCGACTAGAAAGCCAGTTCGCAGTCATTTCAGTGGGAAAGTGGCAAACACACATGTCGTTGTGTCTATCTATTTATCTATCTATTCATCAATCACAAAGGCAGCGCAGATCGGGTAGTGACATCTATGAAGCGGTCAAATATAAAGCGGCACTTCGACACACGCCATGCTGCATTTGCATCGAAATATCCTGAGGGGGACAGCAGGAAGAAAGCATGTCAAGAACTTCTATCGAGTGCATGCTAGTCAGCAGCAACTCCTTGTTTGGACCCAACAACGTGACTGCAATTCGGCTAGCTTTGCTGGTGCTTTAGAGGTTGTGAGAAACAGAAAGCCATTCACAGATGGGGAGTATGCCAAAGCATTCATGCTTGATGTTGCCAATGAACTTTTTGACTACTTTTCAAATAAAGACAAAATAATGAAACGAATAAAAGACATGCCTCTGTCGGTAAGAACTGTTCACGATCGTGCCATCATAATATCAAATCAAATTGAAGCAATTTCTAGTGAAGGACATAAATGCGACCACATTATTTCTCTCGCTTTGGATGAGTCAACAGACGTAAGCAAGTTATCCCAGTTCAGTGTGATTGCAAGGTATGTTGTCGGTGACACACTAAGTGAGGAAAGTTTTGCTGTTATGCCTATGAAAGAGACAAGAAGAGGGAAGGATTTATTCAAGTCGTTTACTGAGTTCACTAAAGAAAAAAAATCTACCGATGGATAAACTTGTTTCGGTGTGCACTGATGGTACTCCATGCATGGTGGGGAAAAACAGAGGATTCGTAGCGCTTCTTCGTGAGCAGGAAAAGAGACCCATCCTAAGTTTTCACTGCATCCTACATTAGGGGGTGCTTTGTGTTCAGCTGTGTGGAGAGCAGCTTGGTGACGTGATGTCGCTGGTCATTCGGGTCATCAACTTTATTATTGCCCGAGCTTTAAATGATCGCCAGTTTAAAACACTGCTGAATGAAGTTGGGAGCAATATCCTGGTCTGCTTCTGCACAACGTGCGTTGGTTGTCAAGGGAGAGGGTACTGAGCCGTTTTGCGGCTAGTCTGAGCGAAATCTGGACTTTTCTTGAAACAAAAAATGTCAAGCATCCCGAGTTAGCCGACACTCAGTGGCTCCTGAAGTTCTACTTTCTCGTGGACAAAACTGAACATCTAAACCAGCTAAATGTGAAAATGCAAGGCGTTGGAAACACAATCTTATCCTTGCAACAAGCAGCGTTTGCATTTCAAAACAAACTTGAACTCTTCATCGCCGACATTGAAACAGGTCGTTTAGTTCACTTTGAAAAATTGAGTGAATTTAAAGATGCATGCACAGCAAGTGACCCTGCTCACCATCTTGATCTTCACCCAGTTAGCAAGCTTCACATCTAATCTCCTGTAATCATTCAAAACGCGCTTTGGAGAATTTCGTGAGCTCACTCGTCTTTTTAAGTTCATCACCCATTCACACGAGTGTGACGTGGACAGCACTGACCTGAGCTACATCCCCGGTGTCTCTATCAGAGATTTGGAGCTACAAGCTGCTGACCTGAAGGCCTCAGACATGTGGGTGGATAAGTTTAAGTCACTGAATGAAGATTTTGAGAGACTTGTACGACAACAAGCAGAATTAGCAAGCCAACACAAGTGGTCAGAAATGAAGAAAGTTCAACCTACAAACTTGGAACGCGCTTCCCATCATATACTACACACTGCAGCGTGTGAGCATTGCTCTACTAACAATATTTGGCTCTACATATGCATGTGAGCAGTCTTTCTCACATCTAAAAAACATCAAGAGCAACTTACGATCACGTTTAACGGATGGAAGTCTCAACGCCTGCATGAAGCTTAACCTCACCACATATCAACCAGACTTCAAAGCCATCAGCAAAACCATGCAGCACCAGAAGTCATGGTAAGAAATACTCATTAATACTTAATTAATGGTAAGAAATACTCATCATTAATTAGCAACAGCATAACAAAGTTATTAAAAAGAATCGAAGACTTATTGTACTCTAAAATTGTTGAAATTACATAAAATGCACACATTTACTTGTATTTTTAGTTTTAAACATATTGTAAGGCTCTCCTGGAATTTTATTCAAAAATATGTGGTTTTCATGACTCTCTCAGCCAAAAAGGTTCCCGAACCACTGTGCTAGAAGAACAAATCTCACATGATGTACTAATTTTTGAATAAACTTACTAGATACTTTTCGGGCTATTTTTGTTAATTCCACGGAACAATTTAGCTGATTTTAAAAGAGTAAACCAATCAATAAATAATCATATTAGTTTCATATCACTGAAATTTGAGGTGCTACTCAAATATTTTGAAAAAACTGAAATAACCAATCACAACAAAGCTTGGTAAGGAATAAACCTTTTTGTGAATGTAACATGTAAGTAGAATCAGAATTTCCGGATAAGAATTCATAATTGAACAGCCGAGTGATGAAGCACTTTAAAGCGATACGACAGAATAGCATTAACAGGATTTAACTTAAACATGAGATATTCAAGTTTGGAAGTTTCTTCACACTGGCTTTTCTAAACAAAATTTGAAAATAAATATCACCACACTTCCCATAAATATTCTTCTATAATATGTTATTAAATACTTCTATTTTCGTACCACTTGTGAGCATGTAGCGTCAGTTTCCACTATACAAATTAAGAACTGATTACTGTTTTATTTTATAAATAATCCATAAAAAAAACTGTCACGGGGTCATTGAGCAAAAATAATAACAGGGAAAAAATTAGGAAACGCTGCAATACGGTATAATTCGTAAAAATAAAGTAAACGAAAATAATGAATGCGTTTATTTTATCTTCACTCTTTCTTTTGTATATTTTTTGGGGTACACATGTATACCCTAAAAGGATGACTAATATTATTTTTTTTTAAAAAAATAAGTAAGATTCAAAAACAAAATAACAACTAAAAAAAGATAGATTTCACTATTCTTGGTTCTGATTCTCTTTCTTTCTGAAACATAAGACAGACAATACATTACACATACATATAAACAAACATATACAATTACACACTATATTATCATATTGATTTTATAATACATGCCCTTACATAAACGTTTAAACGATTACTTATAAATGTTATCAATTCATTGGTAAACACCACCATCTTTGAAATGAAAATTCATTCAGCCAATTTTAACATTTCTTGCTCAATAAACGAAACGAACTGTCACTCTAGATAAAGTCAATAACCGTAATATATAAAAATGTTTTCACAAAGGTAATCAATCAGCAGCTCTGTCATCATAACTTCGACAATTATGTTGTAAGTATCATTCCCTAAGTTTCCTATATACAAGAGAACTGTCAATGAAACTAAATTTAATTAATTAATACACAAGGTATTAATTATACGCAGCAATATTAAAGGTTAGTTGCGATCGAAGATGGACAATGTCCGAAAGCGCTCCAACGACTCCAAGATCATCTTACGAGGTATGACGGTTTGCCATATTAATAATATAATTAATATACATTTGATTTCAATACCACTTACCTCGCCAGTCCAAAATACATGTTCGAAATATTATGAAGTTAACTTTGACTTCATACAGTGACTTCACTTCGGATTCAAACACATTAAAATGACTTAATTTTTCGAATGTAGATTCAAGAATGTTACCAAGTCCAAAAATCTGGAGTGGCCTACACTCTACTTTACTATAAGTAACTTAATGTCAAATTTCTTAAAATTATGTTATAAAACATAACGTCTCATTTAACCATAACATAAATATCTAAATGGGATATAATTATTAGCATTTCATTCGTGAGGTAGTACAGATAGTGATTGAAGGACATATCAATTTATAAGCTTATTTTTGTACATCACAAATAATTTATTATTTGCAAATAATTTCATTAGTATAACTACAGCAGTAATAACATTTTTGAAAAACCAAAGTGAACATTTCTTGAAACGAAATATTATCCTACAAGAGAACATGGCTATTGTTCAAATAGCCAGTAGATTTCTTACATCGTTTACTTGACATCCTTCTACATTGAATATTAAAGTAAAATTTTCAAATTTAAAACAGGAAAATACTTTTTTTTTTTCTCTGAAAAACATCATAAACAGCGAAGAATGTTGTTTTAAGGTGATTTATAACTAAGATGTACGATAATTACATTTATTAATCTCTAAACGAAAGATTTCAATTTTGAATTATCTTTTACATTTTTGGTTATTTATAGAATTATTATACTGGGAATTTTATAAGGCTTCTTAGTATTTAATAAGATCTTTTTCCTTCCCCTTTGTCAAATAACATATATACGAATTTTTTCTGAGTGAGTGTTATCATTTTCCTGCACAATATTATTCCTCTTACATCTCATATACGTCAATAAACAATTTAAACTGTTCCTTTATAAAATCAATTTTATCTCAGTGGATTCGCTCAAAAAATTTCTAAGTCAATGTAAACAATGAAAAAAAATATAAAAAAATCGACAAGTATAGCAGGTGATCTCTTACTCTAAGATAAACAAACAGTTTTTATAGCGTTATTGCTCTTTCCCATAAGTGAAACTTCATGATTTTTTTTTTATGAATTGCTAATTTTTTGTTCCATTTTTGGTCAAATTTTCATTATTTTTTAATCAGTCGTTTAGCGTCAAAAAAACATTTTCTGAAAACAGAAATCGTACTGTAACGCCCCTTTAGCGAATGTAATTTTGAAAAAAAATATCTCAATTCATTCTACACATAATGTTCTCTTTATTGGCATAGTTTCATTCTTGTCCGTCAAACAGTATGGCTTGCATTGCTCTCACAAGGTTTGAGATTGAATTATAAGTCAAAATTTGTACATTTTATTGAAAAAAAATATTTCCTGTTGATTTAAAATTCTGAATATATTTTTCGTTTGTTCCATTTGTAACCTCAAAGATAATGTCAAAATTTCAAAACTCTAGGGTTATCAGTTTAGGAGAAATAAATGTTTTAAAAAAAAACGGTTTTTGGCCAAAAAAGTGACTTTCCCATCATGCATAATTCTTCCCAAACAATAGGGATCTTCTTCCCTATGAGGCCCATTTTTGTGTAAAATATCAACTTGATCCATCAAAGATTCTGGACCGTAGCGTGGTAACAAGCAATGCTAACACACTCACCCACCCACCCACCCACACACACACAGACATCATCGTAAAAACCTCATAAAACGACTTCTGGGACCTCAAAACATGTAATTCCGTCAAAATCTCGAGATCGAATTTTTTCACGATCACTATACTTTACTGATAGTAAAGTAAAAAGGTAAAACTAGAATGAGTTAAATCAATGAGTTAATGAGGCACACAAAATAAAATATAACGTACTCCCACTCCATACTCACAATCCTCTGATTTTTGAAAAATATCTCATACATTCCTGAGAACAACCATGTTGATTGTTTTGAGACAATCAATGAATGTCTTGACGTTCCCTTATTCCTCATTAAGTTTCCTAAGAGAGGTGATCTAAGTTTCACTACTAATGTACTGTTCCGTCATCCAACCAAAAAGTTAACTATTTCATATTTCATACATACATTGGGAAAGTGTTAAACGTATGTAAACGGCTTGTAAACGTATTATAGTAAAGAGCGTAAATATCTTAATTTAATCCTTATAAAGGCTTCTAAAGTGCTGCAACAAGGTCCTATTAATATCTGTTCAATACAACAAATTTTAAAACTATTAATGCACTGACTGCGATCTGATATTACTAATCTAGACGAATTATTAAACCCTCTCCGGCTAGCTGTTTGGATCAGTCAAGGCAAACAAGACCATCCACTAAGAGGTCTTAGCAAGTAGGCTGATTAAGTGTTTTATTTTTTCTACTGTCTCTAAGGTAAGGTATGGAATATCTCATCTCTTTAACTGGTTTAAAATCTCTTAACATTGTTAACATCAAATGCTAAATGCCATCTTTACCATTCCTTAATGCTACTCATTTAATTCTATATAGCTGGTGATTGTTCAAAACTACTTTACTTATCTATTTTTTAATTCAAGTTTTTAAGTGAAAAATTATTATCTATGAAAAATTATATTCGGCAAAAATACAAATTTCAAATACCCGTCACACAATATAAATTATTTTATTGACCATTACTTTTAGCAGAAGTTAAAATCTACTTGAGAAACAGCAATACCTTTTTTTATGAGGAGTCAAAGATTCTTGCCCACTGTCACTATTATCTGGTGAGTCGTTTGATGATGCCGACGACGATATCGACGATGAAGAAGAAGTTGTGCATGAACTTGACGAATCTGAAGCTATGCCTGTATCAATTTTCAAATCTACTCTATCTGCGACGGCGGCTAGTTTTGGTTTCTCTTTCTGAAAACAACGAATCGATACATTCAAATAAGAAACCCACTTCCAAAAAGTATTCAAATAATCAAAACGGTTTTCCAACCTAACTTATGAAAAATAAATGATCGAAATATAAATATATATATAAACTTTTAACACATAGGAAAGAACAGGGAAAGCACTACAGAACTCACTTCGATATTTCGACATCCGTCGTCGTCAGGAAGAAGTGCGACGTACTCGCGTTGAGAAGTAAACTGTAACTGGCCTCCAGAGTAACTCGTGGAACCACCGCAATTCTATATATACGTAGGTGTATTACGCAATCGGGATTCGGTCAATTCTCTAGTTTCAAAATCAAACTCTCATTGCCAACTTTTCGGTTTTATTTAAGAACATTTTTCATAGACGGAAGTAAGAATTTTTTAATTAGAAAATGAAATTTACATTATGTAACTTCAATATTCAACTAACAATCTTGACTGGTCAAAACTTTCGACTTGTGTAGTCGAATATGTAATCATTTTAGCTTCTGTTCAATTTATATCATGATTCTCATTATTTATATTTAAGAATAAGATACTACTTTGTTCACCTCTAGTTACGTTGTATTGATGTTGTTTGATGGTGTTTTTAATGATTTACCAGTTTGACCAATATAAATTTCATAACAATTACACGGAATTATATAAATACCGCACTACGCTCCAGTTCCCTAGAAGAGTTTTTAATTAACACAACTATCTAAGTTATTACGATTAGAAAGAACTATATTAAAATCCAAATTTCGAACAAGCTTAGGAAATGACTGATGCTACGGAAACTCTATGACCTCGAATAGGATTATGTTACGTAATTTAAGAACGTGTTTTTAGCACCCCTTAAAGCTTTATCGATATAAGAGGGGAGGGGGGGGGGGAGTATTTTTACGATAGCGCAATAGAAGTAATGCATTTAATCTCATCATTAAGGAATTCAGGGGAGCAAACTCTTAACGCCCTCAAAAACGCACATCATGGATGGGAACTATAATAATGACATAATGTACATATGCATAATGTAAAATGACATTTATAATGTACATGTGCATGTACATTTTCTATATACAATAAAACGTAACGTTTGAAAGGCACCTTTATTCATAGATTTTGGACACATGCACAATATATCTAAACCATTTAACTTGACTAGCAAGAATTGAAGCTAACATTTTAGTTTCAAAAAATGCAATATATAAATTAATCAGGAGGGGGTGGGACAGTGGCGTAGCAACCATTTTTGCCACCCGGGGCCGTAAGATTTGCCCCCCTCCGTTAACTTTCAAAATTCCAGAAAGTCGTCAAAATATTTATTTTCCGTTATTTATTTTGCTGTTATTAGTCCCAGTTTCTCATGTTCCTATAGGCCTCGTATACATATTTACAGTCGTCATCAAAGAAAACCAAAGATTTCTAAGAACAAAACCGTATAATGCAAATCATAAAAAAAATGTTAAATTTAATTAACAGGCTATACAAACTGGATAATCAAGCAGAGGAAACCAACAACATTTTCACTAATGTAATATGTTTATACATTAATAAAAATAAAATACCGCTTTAAAAACGATATATACATATATATACGCAGAAAAATCACAATAAATAAATACGTGATACAACCAATGAAGTACAACAATGGAAAAAGGAAAGTTAAACTTTGAAACAACTTCCAAACTATTTTTTATATCATTCTGAGAAAAAAATTGTTATCTCAGTTGTTTTCAGTAGTGGTGGTAAATTATTAAACAGACCTGTCAATAATGGTGAAAGAAAAGAAAAGGAAGGTTGTGTTTATAGGATTCCTTGTTGAGGTTGTGATTCTTCATATGTTGGACAAACGGGCAAAAGTGTACTTACAAGAGTGAAGCAACATAAATATTCTATTAGGAGGCAAGAAGAGTTAAGTGCTTTGTTTCAACATATTAATTTAAACAATCCTTCCATAAAAAGGGAAGATTCCACGGAATTGATATTTCTCTTGTCTGATGTTGAAAGAAACTTAGTAGAAATTGCCCTAATTAAGTATCATTTTGAACAACTAATTAATATAAGTCATGGGCTATTTAGATTAGATGAACTCTTAATTCAAGGCATAGTTGAGCAAATTGGACCTGTGGGTGATCTTCGAAATGTACGAGTATCTTTGGACATGAACTCAGACCAGATTGTTGATTTAAGTAATATAGCTTAATGTTTTGTTAAAATTTATTTTTTAATTAATATTTAATTATAATTAAACTTCTTACTGAATTGCATTGTTGGACCTGCATTTTTTTAATTTTATTGGGTATTTTTTCTTATCAAGTTATATTGTCATATTGAGTTTTCAGTTTTGTTACCTTCCTTCTCCATTACTTTTATGCTAGCTTCTCAGTTTTTACTTTGCTCTCTGATGACATAAATTGAAAGGACTCAGAGCATTTATTTCTACTTTTTTTCCTTTTTCCATTGTAGTTTAAAATTCATATATATATTGATAAAAGTATCGACCATGGAATAGAAACAAAACTATAGTTTATGGGGACTCAGTTCTTCAGGTTCGAGAGTGTCGCGTGTTCATTCGGACTACAGTTATTGTTAAAAATCCACAGACTATTTTTCTTTGTCAAATAATTGGTAATGTAATACAGTGTCAAGTGTTTATTCAGACTGCAGTTGTTGTTAAAAATCCACGTACTATTTTTCTTTGAAAAATAATAAATACAGTTCAATGAACAAAAGAGACATAGAGAAATTAAAAACACAAACTTACAGTCTCTAATTTTCGGTTGAACCATCTTCAGGAGAGATAAGAGAGGGAAACCAAGCGCACTAGTACAGAGACGGTTGGAGAACAACAATGTTGCCACATACACGCCCGGTCACAGAGAATAAGGTAGACAAGAGTCAATTTAAATTAAAATAGGAATATGAAAAAAAATAGTAAACACAAAAACAAATAAAATAATAAAAAATGAAAACTGAGGGATGAACAGAAGAAATGATACATAAATAAATAAAAATTATGGACTAAGCTTTAATAAAAAATAGAGAATAAAACTTAAAATAAATTAAATAAATGAAAAACATATAAGATGAAAGCATAAAAACTAGATGCAGAGACAAGAAACTAATATAATGAAGCATTATCTCTTAAGATTAAGGCCAGGAGCACTGCGCGCATTGAGCAACCAAATATGGGTTTCTTCGGAGGCTCGGAGGGTGAGGTTTTTTCAGTCAGAGGGGATTTGTCGCAGAAACTGTAACCTGCGACAGTTCAGTTGTGTCACGTGTTTATTCAGACTACAGTTGTTAAAATCCACATACTATTTTTCTTTGTAAAATAATTTGTAATGTAATACTTAGTTTTTCTGTTTCAAAATTTATACTTCTGCCTATGAAAAAGGTTTTAAATAAAGACCGAAACGTTGGCAATGAGAGTTTAATTTGAACCTGAAAAAATGACCAAGTCCCGATAAACTTTAGTTTCGTATATATATATATATACATAATATATAATCAATGATCAAACCACAATAAGAAAATGGGAAAGCAAGACTAAGATCTTTCAACCGTAACAAGCGGTCTTCGTCAGAGTCAAAAACCCAACTGATTCTGAACTGGTTCAGTTGGGTTTTTGACTCTGAAGAAGACCGCTTGTTACGGTTGAAAGATCTTAGTCTTGCTTTCCCATTTTCTTATTGTGGTTTGATCATTGATTGTTATTTCACGTGTTTATGTGAAATCTTTTTATATATATATAAGTTTCAATAATATATTGACCGTTAGATAGAATAGATGTGTTCTCTAATCGGAGTTCGGTCAATTTTCCAGGATAAAAAATCAAACTCTTGTTGCCAACGTTTCAGTTTTATTTAAAACTATTTATATTTAAAAAGTGATATTACTAATTTATATTTATATTTACAAAAGTAATATTTATTCTGGAGTGTTGTGCTGAGTTTTAATGAAATTTGATTTATTTAGTTCCCTTGAGTGAACAGTGTTGAGGTTATTTGTAATGCTATCTTATTAATCTAGTCGAAGGTTTTGTCCGGTTAACATTGTTGTTCCTTTATATAATGTAAATTTCATTTTCTTAGTTAAAAAAATTCTTACTTCTGTAAGTAATATTGTTTTATGTATCTCTGAAATATTTCTAATTGTAATATTCATAAGTTGTAACAATCCATTTTCATATTGTGTATATGTTTGATGTTGATATGTGATTTCTTATTATCCTTTGTTTGTAGGCCTATGAAAAAGGTTTTAAATAAAACCGAAACGTTGGCAACGAGAGTTTGATTTTTTATCCTGGAAAATTGACCGAACCCCGCCCCGATTAGAGAACACACCTATATATATATATATATATATATATATATATATATATATAGGTGTATAATAAAATCGGGATTCGGTCAATTTTCCAGGATCAAAATCAAACTCTCAATGCCGACGTTTCGGTTTTATTTAAAACCTTTTTCATAGGCATCTTCTCCATATACTCTTCTTATCTTCTCTATAAGAGGAGATAAGAAGAGTATATGGAGAAGATGCCTATGAAAAAGGTTTTAAATAAAACCGAAACGTCGGCATTGAGAGTTTGATTTTGATCCTGGAAAATTGACCGAATCCCGATTTTATTATAGAGGAGATAAGAAGAGTATATGGAGAAGATGCCTATGAAAAAGGTTTTAAATAAAACCGAAACGTCGGCATTGAGAGTTTGATTTTGATCCTGGAAAATTGACCGAATCCCGATTTTATTATACACCTATTCTATCCAACGGTTGATATATTATTGAAATTATATATATATACATATAGGTGTATAATGTAATCGGGATTCGGTCAATTTTCCAGGATCAAAATCAAACTCTCAATGCCAACGTTTCGGTTTTATTTAAAACCTTTTTCATAGGCCTACAAACAAAGGATGACAAGAAATCATATATAAACATCAACATATAACTAACATCAAAATGGAATATTACAGTTGTGAAAAAACAAAAATATATATACAATTAGAAGTAATAGAAAAGCAATAAACATTTTTATGAACTTACAGAAGTCAGAATTTTTGAATTAGAAAAATGATGAAATTTACATTATGTAAAATGAAGTAACAATAGATAGTTAGTGAACTAACATCTTAACTGGTCAAAAACTTGGACCAGACTGATTACAATTACATGTAAACCGAACGCTGTTCACTCAAAGAACACAAAAAGGAACTAAAGAAATTAAATTTCACTAAAATCAACTTAACACTCCTGAATAAATAGTGTTCAAATTGAAAATGTCACTTCTATGATTAACTGAACTTAGATCTTTTTTAATATATAGCATTTCGAGGGTCTTTCTTCTTTGCTCATCTTGTTCTTTATCTACTATAATTGCTTCTTCAAAATCGAATATGTGACCTTCGTTTATGGCATGGAATGTTAAAACAGTTGCGTTACTTTTATTAGTTCTTATTGAATAAGAATGTTGATAAAGCCTTTCTTTTAAAAAACGACTTGTTTCTCCGTAATAACGCTTGTCGCAGTCTTTACATTTGATCGCATAAATGAGGTTACTTTGTAACTCCTTTGGTATTTTTTGTTTCAAATTTGAAAATAAAGGGCAATTCAGAATACTGAACTATCACTCCTCTCATGCTATGAACCAAAAATTGAATTGCGTTCAAAATTTAGCTAAGAAGGTTGTTGAAATTAAGAAAAGGGTAAAGTCATTGTTGCAGAAAAATTGTTATCCAAACAACTCAATTGAACGTTATTGGTTTATATATATAAGACAACAACCAGAACATTCCAATCAAAATCATGCTGAACTTGAAGTTTTAAATAAAAAGTATTTCAAATTTCCGTATGTTGAGGGCTTATCACAATCAATTAGAAAAGTTTTCAAACGAAATGTACCTGAAGTTACATTGGCATTTTATAACAAAAGAAAAGTCAAGTCTTTATTTTCAAATTTGAAACAAAAAATCTGGAGTGGCCTACACTCTACTTTACTATAAGTAACTTAATGTCAAATTTCTTGAGTATATAAAACATAACGTCTCATTTAAGCATAACGTAAACATCTAAATGGGATATAATTATTAGCCTTTCATTCCTGAGGTAGTACAGATAGTGATTGAAGGACATATCATTTTATAAGCTTATTTTTGTACATCACAAATAATTTATTATTTGCAAATAATTGAATTAGTATAACTACAGCAGTAATAACATTTTTGAAAAACCAAAGTGAACATTTCTTGAAACGATTTATTCTCCTACAAGAGAATGGCTTTCGTTCAAACAGCCAGTAGATTTCTTACTTTAGTTGACATCCTTCTTCATTGAATATTAAAGTAAACTTTTTAAATTTAAAACAGGAAAATACCCTTTTTTTCTCTGAAAAACATCTTAAACTGCGAAGAAAATGTTGTTTTAAGGTGATTTGTTAATTAAAGATGTACGATAATTACATTTATTAATCTCTAAACGAAAGATTCAGATTATGAATTATCATTTACATTTTTGGATCTTTTATATAATTATCATACTGGGAATTTTAATCTTTAAAATAATAATAATAATTAGCTTTTTAGTATTTAATAAGATCATTTTCCTTCCCCTTTGTCAACTAACATATATACGATTTTTTTCTGAGTGAGTGTTATCATTTTCCTGCACAATATTATTCCCCTTACATCTCATATAATACAATATACAATTTAAACTGTTCCTTAGGAAAATCAGTTTTATCTCAGTGGATTCGCTCAAAAAATTTCTAAGTCAATGTAAACAATGTAAAAAAATACAAAAAATTTGACAAGTATAGCAGGTGATTTCTTAGTCTAGGGTAAACAAAGAGTTTTTATATCGTTATTGCTCTTTCCCGTAATTGAAACTTCATGATTTTTTTTTCATGAATTGCTAATTTTTTGTTCCATTTTTGGTCAAATTTTCATTATTTGTTAATCAGCCGTTTAGCGTCAAAAAAACAATTTCTGAAAAAAGTTATCGGACTGTAACGCCCCATTAGTGAATGTAATTTTGAAAAAAAATATCTCAACTCATTCTAGACATAATGTTCTATTTACAGGCATAGTTTCATTATTGTCCGTCAAACAGTATGGCTTGTATCGCTCTCACAAGGTTTGAGATTGAATTATAAGTCAAAATTTTTACATTTTATTGAAAAAAAAATATTTCCTGTTTTTTTAAAATTCTGAATATATTTTTCGTTTGTTCCGTTTGTAACCTCAAATATAATGTCAAAATTTCAAAACTCTAGGGTTATTAGTTTAGGAGAAATAAATGTTTTAAAAAAAACGGTTTTTGGCAAAAAAAGTGACTTTCCCATCATGCATAATTCTTCCCAAACAATAGGAATCTTCGCCTTTATGAGGCCCATTTTTGTGTAAAATATCAACTTGATCCATCAAAGATTCTGGACCGTAGCGTGGTAACAAGCAATGCTAACACACGCACCCACCCACCCACCCACACACACACAGACATCATCGTAAAAACGTCATAAAACGACTTCTGGGACCTCAAAACATGTAATTCCGTCAAAATCTCGAGATCGAATTTTTTCACGATCACTATACTTAACCAAAACCAGTAAAAATACCAAAGGAGTTACAAAGTAACCTCATTTATGCGATCAAATGTAAAGACTGCGACAAGCGTTATTACGGAGAAACAAGTCGTTTTTTAAAAGAAAGGCTTTATCAACATTCTTATTCAATAAGAACTAATAAAAGTAACGCAACTGTTTTAACATTCCATGCCATAAACGAAGGTTACATGTTCGATTTTGAAGAAGCAATTATAGTAGATAAAGAACAAGATGAGCAAAGAAGAAAGACCCTCGAAATGCTATATATTAAAAAAGATCTAAGTTCAGTTAATCATAGAAGTGACATTTTCAATTTGAACACTATTTATTCAGGAGTGTTAAGTTGATTTTAGTGAAATTTAATTTCTTTAGTTCCTTTTTGTGTTCTTTGAGTGAACAGTGTTCGGTTTACATGTAATTGTAATCAGTCTGGTCCAAGTTTTTGACCAGTTAAGATGTTAGTTCACTAACTATCTATTGTTACTTCATTTTATATAATGTAAATTTCATCATTTTTCTAATTCAAAAATTCTGACTTCTGTAAGTTCATAAAAATGTTTATTGCTTTTCTATTACTTCTACTTGTATATATATTTTTGTTTTTTCACAACTGTAATATTCCATTTTGATGTTAGTTATATGTTGATGTTTATATATGATTTCTTGTCATCCTTTGTTTGTAGGCCTATGAAAAAGGTTTTAAATAAAACCCAAACGTCGGCATTGAGAGTTTGATTTTGATCCTGGAAAATTGACCGAATCCCTATTCTATCCAACGGTTGATATATTATTGAAGTTTATATATATATATATATATAAAGATTTCACATATACACATGAAATAACATCAATGATCAAACCACAATATGAAATGGGAAAACAAGACTAAGATCTTTCAACCGTAACAAGCGGTCTTCGTCGGAGTTTAAAACCCAACTCGATCATATATATATATATATATATTAGAATACGTTGGCAGCAGGTCTTCTCTCAAACATATGTTGTTAAAATTTGCAGCAGCTTCTGCACTCACTAACTTTAAGCTGGTGGCCTCGATCCTTCGGGCGATTTTTCTTTCTTCTGGCTGCAGTTGCCACAGCATCTGTCCTAGAGACATCTTCAATATTACACGAGCTTTCGACCATAGGAACATTGGTCATCTTCAGGTAGAGCATGCCTTGTAGTAAACAGCTTAAATGCCAATCAGGTTGACTAATTCGAACCAATCAGAGCGCAGGGTTAAGGCTGCTGCTCTGATTGGACCTCATGCTCGGCTCCAGGCTCCTGCTCGTCGGAATTACATACATGTCCTTGACCTGGAGGTTTATAGAGGGGTTCCTTTCCTTTATGTACAGGGCTTCCAATATTTGTAGCTTCTCCGCATTCTGTTCCGCCTGTATGATGGCAGTGCCCTGCACCAGCATCTCCCTCGTCAGCTGAGTGTTGTGTTTTTCCTGTGTATGTTTCTTGGGGGCTCCCAAGATGACCAATGTTCCTATGGTCGAAAGCTCGTGTAATATTGAAGATGTCTCTAGGACAGATGCTGTGGCAACTGCAGCCAGAAGAAAGAAAAATCGCCCGAAGGATCGAGGCCACCAGCTTAAAGTTAGTGAGTGCAGAAGCTGCTGCAAATTTTAACAACATATGTTTGAGAGAAGACCTGCTGCCAACGTATTCTAATATAAAAACTCACGACAGGGCAGCACGCGACTCTAAAGACACATTAGAGTATAGAAGGAGGCTGGTTGCGAGGCAGTTACAAATAAAAAAGGACCAAATTATTCATCTCCGTCAACATCTGGAGGAGGTCAAACGTCAATGGTCAGCCCTAAATATTGAAAATGACTTGAAGAACCGTGTTGACCAGCAGATCAACCTTAATATACAACACCACAAAGAGACGACAGAAGCTAGAATACAGCGGAAACTTGTTAGACTGAACGGAGGGTCGCTGAAACAACCTGTCCCACCTGAAGGCTTCATAAACCTAACGAACAGAACACTGACCCCTGATGAAGAAGAAGTTCTTAACTTGGGCCTTAATTGTCATTTTTTCTCCAAACCTCCCACGTTCGGTAAGAGGTTGGAAATAGAAAACCTGATGGATAATATTCTTAGTCTATCGAAAGCTGAAAAAGTTAAGGTACTTGAAGGGATCAAGGAAGAACTACTGAGAGAGGCAAGGATTGTAAGAGGACACACCAGGAGTAACGTGTTAAAACAAAGGCATCGCAACGCGGTTAAGTCCTTAAAGCAAGACCCGAACATCGTAATCAGAAGAGCGGACAAAGCAGCAAGCTACGTCTTAATAGCCGCAGAGGAGTATAACACTAAACTCAACTCAATACTTAGTGACAAAAGCAAATTTAAGGTAATCACAAGAAACCCGGTGGAAGATATCAAGAAAAAGACGAATAAGGTGATTAAGCAGGTAAATGCAAAGGTGGGAAGAAAACTGTTGCCCCCATTGGTCGGTGATTTTGGATTGGGATACTGTTATGGAAATGTCAAGTCACACAAGCCTGGTTTTCCACTACGCCCTATCATCAGCCAGATACCAACTCCAACCTACCGTCTCGCAAAGCGCATTAATGAATTGCTGTCTCCCTACGTCCCTAAGGAATTTAGCCTTTCATCATCTGCAAACTTCCTAGACCTTCTGAAAGGCACTAACTCCAAAGGCATAATCTCCTCACTGGACGTGGAGTCACTTTTTACAAATGTGCCCGTTGACAGGACCATCCAGTACATCCTGAAAGAAGTTTATCCTGAGAACGAACAACCAAAATGTGATATACCAAAAGCAGCCCTGAAAACTCTGCTGGAGATCTGCACTAAAGAAGCCCCTTTTCTCTCACCTGATGGCACTATGTACCAGCAGATTGATGGAGTTGCCATGGGGTCGCCCTTAGGGGTACTATTTGCCAACTTCTTCATGGGATGCATAGAGAGGGAAGTATTCTCTAAACAGAAAAAACCGACCATATATGCCAGATATATCGATGACATCTTTATCTTAACTAAAGAAGAAGAGGAAGTTGCGGCCCTTAAAAAAGCCTTTGAAGAATCGTCTGCATTAAATTTCACCGTCGAGCACGGTGCAGACGGCCAGCTTCCATTCTTAGACGTCCTTGTTAACCAAGTAAAAGAGGAGTTCTCAACAAAGGTCTACACTAAGGTCACCAACCCTGGGCTTTGCCTCAATGGCCTTAGTGAATGTCCCGAGAGGTATAAGCGCTCCACTATCTCTGCTTACGTCAGAAGAGCACTAACGCATAGTAGTGATTGGGGAGCAGTAAATGAAGAGTTGGAAAGGGTGACTCAAGTTCTAATCAACAACGGATATTCCAACAAGCAAGTCCAACAGTCTATTAAGTACGAGATGGATAAATGGTACAGCAAGAATGACAATAACATTACCCCCAGTAAGGAAACTATAAAATTATACTACCAAGCCTACATGAACACTGAATATAGGCAAGACGAAAAGGCGATTCAAAAGATTGTTCACACCTACGTAACACCCAAGGATGAAAGCAGCCGGATTAGTCTGATAATTTACTACAAGAACAAGAGAACAAGTAACTTACTGCTGAAAAACAATCCTCAGAAGAATACCCCGGAGCTTCAGCGCAGTCACCTAGTGTACGAGTATACTTGCACCACAGGTGAATGTGAAAGCCTGCCTTCCAAGTACATTGGGATGACTGCGACTAAGCTCTCTAGGAGGCTAACTCTTCATTTAACTGCGGGAGCCCCAAGAAACATACACAGGAAAAACACAACACTCAGCTGACGAGGGAGATGCTGGTGCAGGGCACTGCCATCATACAGGCGGAACAGAATGCGGAGAAGCTACAAATATTGGAAGCCCTGTACATAAAGGAAAGGAACCCCTCTATAAACCTCCAGGTCAAGGACATGTATGTAATTCCGACGAGCAGGAGCCTGGAGCCGAGCATGAGGTCCAATCAGAGCAGCAGCCTTAACCCTGCGCTCTGATTGGTTCGAATTAGTCAACCTGATTGGCATTTAAGCTGTTTACTACAAGGCATGCTCTACCTGAAGATGACCAATGTTCCTATGGTCGAAAGCTCGTGTAATATTGAAGATGTCTCTAGGACAGATGCTGTGGCAACTGCAGCCAGAAGAAAGAAAAATCGCCCGAAGGATCGAGGCCACCAGCTTAAAGTTAGTGAGTGCAGAAGCTGCTGCAAATTTTAACAATATATATATATATATACACGAGTTCGAGATTAACAAAGAGCAGCACACAAAGTAGGGAAACACACTTACAGACTCAAATTTTCGGGTAATCCGTCTTCAGGAGAAAAGAGAATGGGAGACCAAGCACGTTGTAGGCGCAACGGCAAGTAACCAACCCGGCAACAGCCAGTGCTGTCAACCGTACCCGGTCTTAAAGTATAAAATTAGGAAAAGATATAAACAGAAACTCAGATAAGCAGTACTGGTTGGGTAAAACTATAAATAGGTGAAAAATTATAAACAATATAAGATGAAAACAAACTATAAGAAACAAAAATAATGATAGAGAAAAGAAGAATAAATACAATACAAAAAACTTGCATTGGTTGTTTTAGTAAATAAAAGATAGAGACTGAATAAAAGGGTAAGTATGGGAAACTAGTTAAGAATAAGAATTTAGAAAAATAAAATAGGATAAAACAAACTAGTAGTAAGTGAAGAACACAAAATAGATATAAACAAAATATACGAAAGAGGAAAAAAGAAATAAGTACTGGAGAATAAAGAATACTGGAAAAAAAGTACAAAAAAAAAATTATCTTTTAAGGTTAAGTCCAGGTGCACTGCGCGCCCCGTGCAACCAGATGTGAGCCTCCTCAGAGGCTCTAAGGGTCACGGTATTATCACCAGGGGGAATCTGACGCAGAATCTGCACACTGAAGCAGTCGTTAAAAGACAGACCGTGGGATTTGGCGTGTATGGCGACAGGTAAATTGGAGTTGTTGTTAACGGATGCTCTATGACCGTTCATACGGAGACTGAGCTTGTTAGAGGACAGTCCTACGTAGAACGCATCACAACGAGTACAGTCCAATTTGTAAACACAATTTTTGGATGTACATGAGCAGTCCTTAGCAACAGGGAAGGACTGGTTATGGGAAGATGGAGTGAAATGTGAAAGGGGGTTGAGAAGCGGTTCACTCCATCTTCCCATAACCAGTCCTTCCCTGTTGCTAAGGACTGCTCATGTACATCCAAAAATTGTGTTTACAAATTGGACTGTACTCGTTGTGATGCGTTCTACGTAGGACTGTCCTCTAACAAGTTCAGCCTCCGTATGAACGGTCATAGAGCATCCGTTAACAACAACTCCAATTTACCTGTCGCCATACACGTCAAATCCCACGGTCTGTCTTTTAACGACTGCTTCAGTGTGCAGATTCTGCGTCAGATTCCCCCTGGTGATAATACCGTGACCCTTAGAGCCTCTGAGGAGGCTCACATCTGGTTGCACGGGGCGCGCAGTGCACCTGGACTTAACCTTAAAAGATAATTTTTTTTTGGTACTTTTTTTCCAGTATTCTTTATTCTCCAGTACTTATTTCTTTTTTCCTCTTTCGTATATTTTGTTTATATCTATTTTGTCTTCTTCACTTACTACTAGTTTGTTTTATCCTATTTTATTTTTCTAAATTCTTATTCTTAACTAGTTTCCCATACTTACCCTTTTATTCAGTCTATCTTTTATTTACTAAAACAACCAATGCAAGTTTTTTGTATTGTATTTATTCTTCTTTTCTCTATCATTATTTTTGTTTCTTATAGTTTGTTTTCATCTTATATTGTTTATAATTTTTCACCTATTTATAGTTTTACCCAACCAGTACTGCTTATCTGAGTTTCTGTTTATATCTTTTCCTAATTTTATACTTTAAGACCGGGTACGGTTGACAGCACTGGCGGTTGCCGGGTTGGTTACTTGCCGTTGCGCCTACAACGTGCTTGGTCTCCCATTCTCTTTTCTCCTGAAGACGGATTACCATGTGTTTCCCACACATGGTTACCACGTGTGTTTCCCTACTTTGTGTGCTGCTCTTTGTTAATCTCGAACTCGTATTGTGTCCAGTTTGGATCGTATTTCGTTTTATCAGTGAATATATATATATATATATATATATATAAATTGCAACTTCAAAATGATTTGTATATTTTTGTAGAAGTAATTGCGAGGCCACATGATTAAGAGTGAAAATACATCCATTTAATATTGCCTTGATATAACAAAATAATTTCATAATTTCAAACCATTTCTTCGGAAACTCGTAGAGTGAGATCTTTGCAGTGAGATCTCATTTCCAAGAAGCTCATATTTCATTGCTAAATGCGCGTAGTGCACCTGGTCTTAATCTAAAGAGATAATGTGTCATTTAATCAGTTCCTTGTCATTGCATTTAGGTTTTATATTATTTTTTTCTAATATTTTTTTTTATCTTTTATTATTTAATTATTTCAATTTTTATTATTGAATCATTTTATTTATTTAATATATTATTCGTATTCTCTTTATTATTTTATGTTTTATTTTATTCTATTTTTTATGAAAGCTTAGTCCGTAACTTTTATGTACGTACCATTTCCTCTGCTCATCCCTCAATTCATCTTTTGTCTATTTATTCTTTTTTCATATTTCCTAATTTAATTATAAATTGATTCTTGTCTACCTTATTCTCTGTGACCGGGTGCATGTGCGGCAACATTGTTGGTCTCGAACCGTCTCTGTACCAGTGCGCTTAGTTTCCATCTTCTATCTCTCCTGAAGACGGTTCAAATCGAAAATTAGAGACTATAAGTGTGTGTTTGTAATTTACATATGTTTCTTTGTTTGCACTGAACTCTATTTGTCTGTTTCAGATCGTATTTTCATGAAATATATATAATACATATATAGAAGGTCAATTTAAGTGAATAGATTTTTGAACAACACAATAAAAGTTTTTCTTATGAATTTTTTTAACTGTTTCTGCAGTTCAAAAAAAGATGACACTTTAATAAAATTAGTATATGGAATAATAAGGCAATTGTAACAAATTAAATTTTAAGTATATTTTAATTTTTGTCCTTTATAACAGGACTCTTAAATAACTGTTAAATTTTAATTTGAATCCTTTCCAAAATCTTATCTCTCAATGACCGAGATTTTTATTTGATATCATGTTAGATTAAACAAACGAGAAAAAAAATACTTCGTTGGAAGAAGTATTTAAATCTTCATCGGTACGTAACAATTTCAAATATTTTTTAAACTTGCAATGTCTCAAAGAATCTGAAAACATTTCAGACTCTGCTTTGGAGATACGCAAAAGACGTCTTAAGAAATTGAGAGAAGACTTCAAAACACATTTTAAGGACTAAAACGTAGCAGCAGCAGTTGAACCTTTCTTACTTGAATTCCCAACTTAAGACATAGTTGAAGATAGTCTTAGCAATGTGAACAGAATTTTGACAAAACAAAAAAATAGACTGAATAACCAGAAATGTGGTGAAAAAACAATTAATTCTGAGGACTGAATGAATAAAAATTCACAATAACAGAAATAATACAAATACAGGAATAATACCGTAAAGAACTATATATAAAGCATGTTTATTGTCTTCTCAATTAAAAAATTACTTACTTTTAAAACACGATACCATTTTCGTGCCAATTTGGGTCTACTCCTTAATGTTTTGTGCCAAACAACTGGAAAATTAGTTTTACTACAAAAATTCTGTGTTACAGCTATAGTTGAGTCTAAGTTAAGAACTACATGCCACCATCCTCCAGGTACGAACACAGTTTCTCCTGGTTTTTGGAGGATCTCGATCTAAAAACAGGAAAAAAATAGACAATGGACATAAAACGGGGATTGCCTTACAAAACTAAGAAGATTATATAACTTTATATCAGAAAACTAATCATACAATAATGCATTTGTTTACTAACATTAATATTTACGGCAATCGTTTCATTGAAATATTTCTGAATAAATGAAATAATTTAAAGCAAGTTCAGGATACACTATTATAGACTAGACTTGAAACTTCGACCATAATACTTTTTTAAAAAAAAAAAAAAAATAAACATACAGGTTTACAGTCTTCCGGCCAGGATGGCAGCAAAGTTTTCGGATAAATAGCAGAAAACCAAATAATAGCTTCATCTTTTTGTTTTCCACCTTCTAAACTGGTCGGACGAAGTAATTCTCTAGGCGTGTGTGTAGGAAATAAGCACCATCTTTAAAATATAACAGAGAATAACACATCAATACATGATTATTTAACCAACTGGTATAGTTTGAGTTTCACACAATAAAAATCGTAAGGTCTCCTCTTGGTGAAACCAAAACAATGATTTACGACTCAAATGACTTTTAACTTTGATAATATATTTAATGCACTAAATAAATTAAATAAAATTTTGATTAATTAAACTAAACTAACTCAATTCAGCATTAATGATCTTACCTCTTATGTCCTGATACCAACGCATTCCACGCAGATGTTCCAAGAGGGTCTATATGGATTCCAGTACCTGACCTTGCTGGGCCCATCACAAACCATCTATATGGAGGACGTCTTTCCTCACCAGCATACCGAAATAGATCATCTCGAAAGTAAAGAGGTATATCATAGTCGTCGAGAAGTTTGCACCTTCTCTTATCCTACAATACCATACACTTGCAGTTTAATTTATATTAAATGCCTTGTAAACCAGATTAAAAATTGAAAGTAGAGAAAATTAACTATCATATAATGTACTTATAAATTAATTAATAATTATTTTGATTGAAATGAAGGAAATATATGTACCTATTTTTCCCAAACTGATATTCAAAATATTCCATATAAAGATCACTTACATGAGAAAGACAATTCGCATATATAATCCAAATATTTGTTTATAAAATGCACCATTAAAAGGAAAAGAACAATCCAAGACATAAGGCCTTACAAGGACTGCGATAGTTACAAGTACAGTTACATTTTTGTCTCTTAATTCAGTTTTCAAAAGTGTCACCAAATCAATAACAACATCATTATAAAAATGGAGTTAACATAAGAACTTATTAACAAACAATCTTTAACAGGAGCACATTTAAGTTTTGTTAACAAGATAAACATTATTTATAATGTTTGAATCTAAAATGGAATCAATTTAAGGGAGTTAAAATACGGATCAACCACTTCGAATGTTCATAACTAACAAAGCCACTAGAGCCAAACTAACAATGGGCAATCTAAAAAAATAAAATGAGTTATTATTTCTGTTTATACGTTATTAATTAATGTACCAAAATTTCAACTTCTCATATACGAGGAACATTCCGCAATTACAGAGGTAAGCTTATGTAATTTTTTTTTTGTTTAAGACTCCCCACTTCCCAACATAACCTCAACCAATATAATAATTTAGACCTAACAATCAGTAACGGAACAAAGAGGGCGCAAGGAGAGGCAGTTGCCCCGGAGCTCAGGGTCATGGCGGCGCAATGTTGCTCTCTGAAAAATCGAAAAATAAATGTTCTTCAGACACAAACTGTTAACTACTCTAACCATAAACCTCATAAACGGAACCAACAGTGGAGAAAGGTAATTTGAGAAACGGAAATCATACGTTGCTATGAATGTGGTTCCACTAATCATCTTATGTTCCAATGTGACAAATTAAAAAAAAAAATACAAAACTGTTGCCTCACATGCTATGCTAAAAATAAGTTTGACAAATAATTAAGGTCCTTATAATAATATATAATCCTTATAATAATATAGTCCATGAATAATAATAATTAAGGTCTTTATATTAGTGTAGGAAAAGTGAAAAGAGTAGAAATGAAAATTTTGAGGCATACAGGTGCAACCAATGACTTGATAAGCAGTAAGTATGTGAAAACCTCATATGTACATAAATGAATAAGTATGGATAAAGATACCTTTAGAAGAATTTTTAATAACGTAACCTTATTATATGTATAATCTTTAAATATGTATTATTTACTTGTATGCTATGCTTCTATGTTAATTTGAAATGTTAGTAGTGTTATATATTTCCTCTCATCCTTCATGAATGACTGTCGCGGACAGACATATGATAATACAGTTTTTTCTCCAGCTCAACAAAGCGTTGGGAGAAATTGAAGAGGGCAGTAGGGCTGATTGTAAAGTGATCCTCTGATACACGATGGAGTGCCAGGCGCGATGCTGTACATGTTTTGAACACGAAGTTAGAAATTTGATATTTCTAAATTGTTGGAAGATATGGCAAGTAATACCCCAGCATCAATTGACACGAGAAGTGACGCTAGTTGCCTGCTCCACATGTACACTTTCAGTTTTTTTTTTACAATGTTGCCGTTCTGGGACAATATCTTGATTTCTATTGTCAGAGTCAGACTACAGACTACTTAATTTCTATTGTCACAGACAGAAGAGACTACAGTCTCCTAAAATAAACTTCAATGAAGCTCGGGTTGGCATCAAAAATTTGGAACGATATTTTGTAAGTATGTTGGATTCTCTTTGTAAAAATGCTATTATAAAAGGTGAGGAAAAATGTGCAGAATCGAAGATTAACGTTGATTAACAGAAGAGGGTGTGTCGTAAGAAGAAAATAACGGGAGAGAGAGATACAAAATGATCCTCCAAACGTGAGGGAAGAAATGCACATCAGATTAAAAGTCATAATACTGGACAGACTACAAACAGAAATGCGAGATCGATTTACATGGCTGAGCCATTTATATGGACAGCTGGTATTCCTCTTTGGAGACTGAAAGTCTCATTGAATCAAAGGAGGACATGATGGAAAAATGCAAACTATGCGGCTGAATACGAGAATGATTTTGACCGAGAAGAGCTAGATCGTGAAATTACAGACTGTCGAATGTTAATGCAAAAAAGAAAGAACAGTGCTTTCAATATTACTAAAAAACTAATTGAACTGTTTAAAATTGTAATATCTTATAGAGATAACCTCTTCCCTAATGTGCAAGTGGCATTGCGCATAACTGTTATCTGTGGCTTCCTGTGAGGAGTTCAAGTTCTTTCAGCAAACTTAAATTGATCCAAAATTTCCTCCGGAGCACAATGGATCAAAGACGTCTCAGGATATTGGTATTATTAAGTATCGATAATGAAGAATTCGAACTCAGATGTTTATATTGTGATAGACAAATTTTTGAATGACAAGTCTGGTCGCGTGTCACAGTTGTATGAATTGGAGAGAAGAAATTTTATATTTGCGTTTTTTTCCAATTTACATATTTTCAGTATATAATGCTAATTGACCATTGGTGGCTGAGTTTGGGAAAGCTAGGTCGAGGTTTTCCTCCTCTCTGGGTCATCACCTCGGCACACCACTAACAATAAACTAGTTTTTTTATACCTGATGCACAGAATCTTTGTCTTGTTTTTTGAGCAACTTTTCTATAAATTCTTTAACCTCCTCATTGCTGCTGAAACTTTTTCCACGTGATACCTCCTTGAGTGGACCAAACAAATGAAAATCCGAATAGTAGGGAGGATTAGGCAGTATCTCCCACCCCATTTTTTCCTATGGTTTCTTGGGTTAGCAGGACGGTGTAAGGGCGTGTATTGTTGTTTAGTAACAGCATGTATTTCTTTTGAGATCCTTACTCATTGCTTGTTTTACTTTGTTCATCTACTGTTATTGCAAGCACTGTTTCTTGTATTCTGATTATCAAAATAATGACAAAAGACGATACCTTGGGCATCTGAGAAAAACGTTAACACGTTTTTCCCGCAGATGCTTGGGTTCTGAACTTCTTTCGGGCAGGTGAGCTGTTATGCTTCCGTTCCATGCTTTGTTTTCTGGGTTCTAGATTCAAAATGGAGACCAACATTTCATCACAAGTTAAAACAATCACATTTTAGAAAACAATCACCTTATCTTTCATAACGTTCTCTTAAGTCAGTACACATATTGAGTCTACTCTGTGTTCGTTTTTGTTGTATCTAACCTTTCGGGACCCACCTTACATCTGTTTTACTGAATTTGAGTTTATCCACTGATAACTTCATGAACTGTGCCAACACCCTTCAAGTTGAATAAATCTGTCTAGTAAATCTGACAAATAGGACAGGTTGGGAATATTCTAAACAGAGCTTCAAGTATTTAGGACAAAATACCTCTTCCAGTGGTTCAAAAATTTCCTCATCATATTTATTATCACATATACTAATTTTATGTAAATAATTTACGAAAATTTAATATTCTATAGTAGGTAGTTTAAATCTATAATTACCTATATTTAATTACTATAATTAAATTTATATCATTTTCTACAACGCAATTTCAACAAAAATCTATAATTCATCCTCCTATACGGTATATTTGTGTTTAACTTCATTAAGATCCGTCAAACGGTGTGATATACCGGTTCATAATTTTTTCAGATTCAATCTTAAATTAAACTTTTATGCAAAAGTCCCTTTACTGTTATCGAAAAATTATAATTTTTCCCTTCAACTTTTGCTAATATCAGATCTATACTAATTACACTTCAGTTTAGTAGTTCAAGAGAAAAAAAGTGGAAGCAAAAAGTTAGTGTCTTTACTAAGATGCAAAAAAATGTGCCTAAAAAGTATACATCACAGCTTCACTAAAGGACTATTTTTGGATACAGCATCAATTGGATACATCAAGCGGTGGAACCTGAAGCATGTCCACAAAACTTTTGGATCGTATCAAAGACATCATCTAAAAAAACAAGACTCTGGAGGCCTCAAAACGTGTAAATCCGGCAAAATCTCGAAATAGAATTATTTCATGATTACTATATACTTAACTTATAGTAAAGTAAAAAATCTGACGTAAGACGTAACATGGCTTTCATTTAATGAATTTATTCATTATAAATATAAGCTATTTCAGAAATCAAATCCTTTTTTTTTTTTAAAAAAAAAAACCAAATTCTTAGCTGTAATCTTGACCAGAAATTAATTAGAATATCCCCACTACTAATTACAACTCAAACACATATAACTTTCATTAAATGGAATAAATAATCAGGAAATTCATTACTAATCAATGAATTCATAAAATAATTTTATCAATTCGGATTAAATTCAATATTTATTTCATATGCTTCACTGGTTTCTGTTTTACACCAGTATAAACTTAAGCAGACACTCTGTATGTCAATTTATCTATTTTTAACGAATACAAAGGTTAGTAGTAACCTTTAAACCTCTTTAATAAAGGGTTTAAACCAACGTTGGTATGGCTCGAGCCACTCAGAAGAGCCTGTCGGACATTAGAGAAACTCTCTAAAAAGGTAACCAAGAATGAAATTGGCATAACATTTTTACAAATATGTTTGCAAGAAGGATTGCTACCAACCTTCACTTAAGTAAATATATATATACACGCACGCACTCTGCTGGCCACCCTAGGTTAGCTACTAACTACAGAGAGAAAAATAACTAAAAAGGAACAAATAAAAGCAAAAAAAAAAATAACAGAAGGAGAAGAATATTAAATGAAGCAATAATAAATTTAAAAAAAAAAAATTAACGGTACAAGTTGAGGCCAGGAGGAGAGCGGGCTTTGAGAAGACAGATAATTGCCTCCTCTGAAGCTCTTAAAATAACCCGAGAAGACGGTTCAGTGATCTGATTAAGGACTTGGACACGGAAGCAGTGATTAAAGTCCAGTCCATGGGAATTAGAGTGGATAGCAATAGGAAGGTTTTTGCGTTGACCAACAGAAGCCCTGTCGCCATTCATACGTAAGTTGAGCTGCGTAGAGGCCATACCAACGTAGAATGCATCACACTGGGTGTAGTCCAAACGGTAAACGCAATTAACCGAGGTGCATGAGGTGTGGGGAGGACAAGGGTAGTTAATCTTACTATGGGGGGGGGGGGAGTAAAAAAAAGGATTAGGGTTGATGATACATATATACATACAAGAAAAAGAATAGGAATAAATGCTCTTAGGCCTTTCACTTTGTCATCAGAGAACAAAGGAAAAAAACAAAGAAGGTAACGAAAAAGTTATCCAGAAGGAAGGTAATGAAACAGTTGGAAAATTTAAGTTACAAAATAGCTTGTAAAGAAACAAATACCCAATAAAATTAAACAATGTAAGGCGAACAGTAAGAAAATAAATAATAATAACAACCTAATAGAAAAAAATATATACAATTTCTAAATATAATTAATTTATATCTTATTTTTATATCAAATAGAAAAATAATAATAATTAAATAAACGAAACAAGAAAAAATAAATTAAACTAAACATTAAGCTATATGATTAGAAACAACCATCCGGTCAGAGTTCATCTCCAAAGACACACATCGAAGATCACCTACAGGTCCAATTTGCTTAACTATGCCATGAATTAAAAATTCATCTAGTCTAAATAGTCCATGACCTATATTGACGAGTTCTTCAAACTGTTAATTAGGGCACTTGCTACTAAGTTTCTTTCGACATCAGAAGGCAGAAATATAAATTCCTTGGAATCTTCCAATTTTATGGAATGATTGTTGAAATTAACTTGTTGAATATAAATAGAATATTTATGTTGCTTCACCCTAGTAAGTAACGTTTACCCGTTTGTCTAACATATGAAACACCACAACCTCTACAAGGAATTCTATAAACACAACCTTCCTTTTCTATCTTTTTCACAACAATTGACAAGTCTGTTTAACAATTCCCCATCACTACTAAAAACAACTAAGATATCAAATTTATCAAAAGTCCTGGGAAGTCTTTTAGAGGACGACTAAAGGAACAACCAAAAGATTTCTATTCCTGAAGGGTTCATTCTAAATTCCAGTTCCCAAGAATTATTTAGTTTTCTTCAAGACATTATAAGTTTCTTTATGGAGAAATTCTTCACTACACAATTTGAATGCTCTAAGAACATATTTCTAACAAACATTAGAAGGATGAGAGGAGAAAAAATGAAGATAAGAAGGAACATGAGTAGGTTTTCTAAAAATACTGAATTTAAGATTGTTCCCATAACGGTGTAAATATAAATCTAGAAAAGGCATCTAGATACCTAGATACCTTTATTTAAGGGTGTTCAACAAATCTGCAACACATTCACTGTCTGGCCAAACACACAAAACATCATCTACACATCGAAGCCATATAGTATTGCCCGGCAAAATTGTAGGAAGAAATTTCATTTCAAAACATTCCATAAATACATTACTTATATTGGCGATAGACAATTTTCCATAACCAAACCATACTTTTTTCTATAAAATGTACCTCTAAAAGAAAAACAATTATCATCAACACAAAGACAAATTAATTCTATAAGAACAATCACAGAAATAGGCATACTAAAATTTCTTTTATCTAATTCCGATCTTAAATAAGTCAGCAAATCCTCTACAGGAACGTTTGTAATAATAGATTTCGCATCAAAACTCACCAAAGTACAGTTGTAAAAGGATAAATAGTTCAATTATCAAAACAAGGTCCAAACTGTTATTTATATGAATCTGGGAAATAGTACCAACCAAACAGGACAAAACGTTAACCAACAATTTGGATAACTTAACTTAAAACCCACAGATCCACTCGAGCTAACGATGGGTCTAACCGGGTTCCCATCGTTGTGTGTTTCAATTAACTATACATATAACGCAAACAGGGCGATCTAGCAGTAAATTCCTTGTTATTCTTAAAAATATTTTTTTAATTTTGTAATAAATGAACTATTACACTTCTCGGTGGGGTTAGAATTCAACACTTCATAATTAGTAAAATTTTCCAATGATTTTTCATCAAATAACAAAGGAACCACTAAAAGTAATAAGAGAATTGAAAAATATTCTTAATATATACGTTAATGTAAAGTGTTATTATATGTGGAAGATGAATTAAGTGCTCATTAGATATGTTCTCAAAGTCAGTTCAAAATAACTCAAAATTAAAACACAACACCCAGTAAATGTATTAGGTTGTTCATTTATCTTTCTACGTATTAGTCGAAACAGTTTTCAAATAGGCCTCTACGATCCAATCTAACAACGTTTCTTGAATAATATTAACATGTATTAAAGATATTTCGTAAAGGAAAATCTTTCACACATGAAAAAATAATTTTAAGTTCTACTGATTGTACATATCTTACTTCAGATTAACTTAACTCGTATCATCCGCCAGTGACTAAAACTGTAAAATACCAAACTATCAGTTCCATTAACTTCTCAATCCACTATAACCATGCTTTTTTTTCATGTGGGAAATTAAACAAATCTTGTGCACTACATCCCTTGGAAAGTACGTAAATACTTCGATTCTGAGCCTGCACGTACTCGTCAAAGATACCATACTCTTGCAAAATTAAGATGCCAATGAAGAACCACCAGTTTATTTAGTATTTTCGGAGCCCATAAAAAGGGTCCATAGGTCGTTAGTTCATGGCTGCCGATCAATTCCCAAGCCTATTACTACTGTTGTTCCATTAACACTATATTGTAGACATTCAGAGCAAATAATTATTAAATATACATCATGTCCTTCAGATTATAATTTATATGATTATTTATATTGTATACCAACATTGTTTATAATATATAAACAATGGAACTATTCTAGATGTTTAATGATAGGAAGACATAAATTACCTCTCCAAAGCCACTGTCAAAAATATACAACGGGCTGTCGTCATTAGTATTTTCCATGTAATCTATGAAGTACTTCATTTTTATTTTAACGCTATAGCCTTCATTATCCTCACCACATTTAAAGCGTTGATTCCTATATTTCTTCTTCAGTCTCTAAAAAAAAAATATTACCAACACTAAGTATCCAAATAGAAATAATTTTAACCTCTCTGATGGTTAAAAGTAATGAGGGCAATTTTCGATGAATCATTAAATTTATACAGGCAATCAACGAAGTTAAAATTTGCAATTCCTACAACAAAGAATAACTAATTCAACTACATGTTAGTATTGCTTAACTGCAGTTAAAAAAATTAACCTCCATGAAAAAATAGAATAACTCGTGAAAAAGTAACGTGCTAGCAGAAAAGTTAATTTTTCTTTTAACTGAATCATACGAAGTTAGATGTATAAACAGAACAGTAAAACGTACACATTTATGACATCTTATGTAAGTACGATTATACGTAGCTGCAAATTTTAAAAAAGAGGGGTACTTAATATTTACAATCAGATAACATGCATTACTTCTCATGTGCAATAATATTAAGCATCTATTCGTTTAAGAAAGTCACAGGGCTATATATGACTCCTCTTTATTCTTTCCTTTTGTTTTTAAGATTTAACATCGCTTTTAAAGCTTTTTTCGAAACACAGTCAACACAAAAAAAGTTATGAAGTTAGAAGAGATTTTGAGAGCACTTTATACGTAATTTCTCATATCCGCTCTTAGATATATAACTGGAGATCATGTCAAGTATTACCATCTGAACCTTGTAGATCTAATGACAGCAGCATGAGGTTCAAGAAGATGAATACTTATAAAGTTCGAAACGACATCGTTTTAGAACACAAAGAATAAATATCAAATTTTGTGGACAGTTCTTCAAATCTGCAAGAGAAAATTATATATGACAATAGAAAATAATAGTCAAATGATTAGACAAGTTCAAAATTCAAATAGTATATTCATTATAGACTCACAGAGAGAATTCTGTTTTATTCATCTTCCAGAGGTTAACTAAATTTTAATACGTTTTAGAAAAAATAACCATGCTAATTTCTATAAAGAGTATCCACCTGACTGTTCAGTTGCATATATATTAGGACTGTTATAAATGACTACACTTACATGAAGTGTCCACTTTTGGGAAGCATTCCAATTTTTCTGAACATTAAGAATGACAACAGGGATGGATGGCTTCTCATAGAGACTTATAAAATCTTCAGGTGAAACTTCGTCAACGTTAACACGTTTACAAGTGTCATTCACAATCTTGAACCTTTCAAAATAAACTGCGAATCCGAAGTGAGTCCAAGAGAATGATAGATTCAACTCTAGAAAGAAAACACAAATAGAAATCGCTGCAACAAATATTACATATTCAACTTTTAAAAAAATCAATAACTTGAAAAAAATTATGACCAATATGAGCCACATGAATCACAAAATTATGACTGCCATGAAACATCAAAACAATATAATGCACTCTTAAACTTCAGCACTACCTAATTAAGCTCCTGAGCTTTCAATGGAGAGTACTTTGAACACAACAAAGGTTCATATACAATTAGAGAATCACTAAATGAATTATTTATTTACAGTAAACAAATTCAACTAAAAATGTTTGGAACTTATATACCATGAACAGTACATATATACTAAAATAAACATACTCATGAATAATCAGTCAGATTTCCAGGTTCAACCAAACACACTAATTAATGTTACGATTATAAGCAATCGAAGAAAAAAAGTTTGAAAACCAAACCGTAATAAGAGGCAATATAACACACTAAATCTAATAAATAAACTGCCATAACACATACTGATTGTAATAGAACAAACAGAGATAACACAAAGGTTCTTAATAAATTAACAACTTTGATAAAAAGATAACAGTTCAAGTTAAAAGAACAGATTTGTACAACTTAAACCAATTTTTCTGTAACAGGCAAACAGTACATTACCATAAACTGGCTTACCCCATAAACTTACTGGTCGGAATGGTCCTCCTAATTCATTTGAACAACATGAATGATACATAGTTACATGCGTAACTAGAAATCAATAACTTGGCTACATTATAAGAAAAACATGATATAAATTAAAACTTGTCGTCTATACGCCGGTCACAAGTACCCAAGAAAGTATTCTAGAATAATAAATTCGAGTAGTAACTGTCAGGGAATCTAACTTTCAAATTCTTAGTTTAAGCAATAAATTAACCATGAGCACATTAAATTCCGCCATCACAAAACTTTACTGTCTAACACAACTGTTACTACAGTAATGTAACAGACACGCAACTGAAATTGGAGGGCTCAATCGAACTTCAGTCAATGTAACGAAACCAAAACCCTTAAAGACATATTTCCCGAGTTCCACAATATAAATTATAAACTATCGTCCTTCGTCATACTCATAAGCATGGATATGCTTAATACCTCGGAAATTGTTTCAATGGAATTATAAATCAAACTTTCAATCACATGGCCTAACCCCTGTTCCTAATTTGTTCAGAGAAAAATAAGACTCAGGAAAATCCGTCGGATCACTATCCTACCAAATGATAAATTATGTCGTGAGAAAATACCTGGTCGAGATTTGCGTTTGGCATCTCGAATCCTCTTCTTTGTTCGACGGTCCAAAATAATAGAACCATTAGAAACTGTGATACTCTCCATTTAGTCCCACATTAAAAAAGGTCAGCATTTAATCTCATAATACGTTACCATATCAACAGGAATATACTTTAAATTAAATTTACCAGCTGATTAAACCACTTGCACCTAATCCATATCAACAAAATACTACCGCTTCCAGTGTAACCTGAGCTACCAAAAATATGACATCAGGTTTGTTTATTAAGCGAGTGCATGTTAAAAACATATTGTTATATGTCAGCAATTTAGACATTTACTATAGTAGTTAAAAATCAGAGTGAAAAAAATAGACAAGAATATTTTGTTTGATATATAAGAAAAACATTCTTTAAGAGATTTTAAAGATTGATAAAAATTTATAAAATTTCGGAAATCAGTCTATTTAATCTAATTATCTGTAAACACCCTTATAACCTTATAATAATTACGTTCTGAACCGCAAAAAGTTCTCTGTGTTCGATAATTTGAGGGATAGTTGTGGAAAATAATTGAAATATTAAGATCGTAGTGTTTGTCATGGTATGATAATTTGAAAACTGATTTTTGGGAAGAAATTTGAAATCTGTGGACTGTAGTTTATTTCAACAGGTAGCCCTCATGTCATATTATCTTAAATGCATACTGTATATTCTGATTCTTTTGAACAATTAATATTCATAGAGTGAATTTCCTAAGATAATTTTAGATTTATGAACAAATAACTAAAAAAAAAAAATTAAAAATCTCATGACACAGCATTAAAAAATGACGTTATATTTTTAACTTTTTGGTACCAAGTTAAAAAGTTCTTTAATAGTAACTAAAATTATGAGTTGTACAAAATGCAGAATAGGCGGCAAACAGACAATGGCGGCTTGACATAAATCAGGTATATTGACGGTTTGTGTATCAATATATTGGAATCACGACCTAATCGATAAGTGTATGACGTCATGATCGTAAATGGATTGAATTTATTTAAAATTAATTTCTTTAATGCGAAATATTAAAAAATTAAGAATAAAATAATATAAAGGTTATAAAATAGGATGGGAGGTATAAAATAGTAAAAGACAATGTGTATACGAGATACTATTATAAAGTTTGTTGAATGGAAATAAAAAAAGAGATGGCTCCAAAGAGATAGTATGACTAACCTTATTCCCCGTTCCAAGGTTGCTCCTCCTCTTGAACATCCCTTGAACGAGAAGGGTAGACATGTGCCGCTGCTCTCCTTCCAAATAAGCTTTCATCAAATTGTCAGTATCAGAATGAACCTGTCTCCAGATGTACTCCGCGAGGTACGAGACAAACTGATCTCTGGCCGTTCGATTAGACAGACTCCTTTTTATGGCAGGCCATGTTCCCTCAATTGCATAAGTATGCACTTCATTTTCAGGGTTTTTAAAATGAAGGGAATGGTTGACTGTAAGATGCCTGAAGCGCTCATCTGCTAAACAATCGTAGGACTTCCAACAGTCCGAATATATGGTGGTTCATGGCAGTATAAAAGTCCTAATAACGTTTAACAGACTTTCCTTATCCCTTCTTTCAACAACCTTGAAAAAGAACTTTTTCGAGCCCCTTTCCACCCCACCAAAAACCCATTTACCTTCTACTGGCCTCCCACGGTTAGATTTACGTTTTCCAAACTTACTCTCATCTATTACAACTATCACGCCAACTCCTCCTATAGGTTCATTCATTCTGAAACATTCTTCCACACTTACTTTCCTAATAAAACTATGCCAATCACACACCGTATGGGAGGCAACACCCAATTCCCGTATAATAAACTTGTGCTTGATGCGGTGAACCAAAAAATAAGTCAGTAGCAAGATGTTAGTAATTGACATCTTGCTACGCTCAAAGCAGGAACCCGACCGAACACTCTTTTTTACATGATGGGCAGGGGCAACATTCGTCCTACACAACCATTGAAATTTATCACATTTGTCCGAACATGGTTTGAGAGACATGCTATTTCCACATTCAGGACACACATACTCTCTCGCAATCAATCCCAGATCCATGCATACATTAAGCACACATTCTGCACTAGCATTCCTCAAATCAGTAAAAAAGAACAAACTTAAACGTTTCATACCCAAAAAAAGAAATAAGCTGGCTAATTTGGAAGCAACGGAAAAAAAAAAGAGGCACAAAGCAAACCACATGGAGCGTGTAAGAAGGTTATAAAGAGGTATTTAGTTACTGTTTTTGCCGGTAGTTTGAATAATTGATCAATTAAAATGAATGATTGCAGTCGAATATTGACAAGCTCAAATGACGGACTGACTCCAATATTAATAGTAGATATCGATAGCCAACCGTTTGTCTCCCGGCTGTCACAGCTGTTAGTCAGCCGCCGTCTTGCACACTATTCTGCATTTCAGCCAATCACAATATATCTTGAGAGAATTTTTTGCCATAATCCGCGCTTTGATTTAATTGTAATTAAGTGACCGTTTTATTAGTTGTGCAATTGTAGATTTTCCACGGAATTTGTATATCCTTAGTCTATGTTCTCATGACTGGTAATTATTTCATCATCGAAGTCCCTTTTTTTTTATCAATAACTCATGAAAATCCTAAAAATGTCTTTTAATGCTTTCAGGTTTTCATGCGTGAATTTTCTTTTGATGTATACCAAATTACTGAACTTTTGACACATTCTGAGTTGTATCTACTGTAAACGAAACAAATTCGAGAAGTTGTACGTCACAAATATATAGGTCAGAAGCATACGATTTCTCACAGAGAGCCACTTTAATGATGTTCAAATGATACTACTTATTATAACAATTTTCGTTCATAACGGTTTTGAAGTGATGCCATTCTGCATAATTTTGGATAAAATTATTGTATTTGTTTGATTTGTTTTTCAACTAATACTCCTTTTTACTTGTATATGCCAGGGTACTCTTTCCAATTTGAGTCCTGGTGCGGTGATACTACTAGACCAGGGGTTTGCAACCTTTGTTATCACAACAGCCATTTTCCCTCCATTTTAGAATAAGAAAAATAGTTTAGAACCGCAAAACATTACACAGCTTATAGCCTTTTAACAGTTTTAATTTTTTTAGTTTTTATCTGTTATAATTATGAAATACAAAAAACAGAAGTGCAATGAGCATGTGTAGGTCTATTTTGAAATAAATTAAACAGTGATCTATGCAAGCCCATTTGAATCATTACCATATTTTGTGTAAAATTCAAATAAAAACCAGGCCACTTTAATGTAAACAAAAATTGTAGCTGCAGCTTAGCCATTTTAAAAAATCAATATACAATTCTTAATACACCGTCATTAAAGTGGCATTATTGTAACTGAATTGCGACTATTGTGTTTATATATTCTTATACATTTAGAGTCATTTGTCTTCAGTTATTTAGAATCACGTTATTTTAACTCGATTATACCCACATAACCTACTCAAGTATTATTAATAGATTTTTAAATTATTATTGAGAGTTGGTTCTACAAATATTTAATATGAAGCAGAGAACGAAGCGTTTGTTTATTTATAGTCGTCATGTCATACTCCATATTAAAAAAAAATTTGCAATATATTACTGTTCTTTAATTAAATTAAACAGCCTACTGGGAACAAGTGGTTGTTGTATGATAGTGCGTTCAACAAAAATCGACTTTCAATAGAGTATCACTGTTTATTTGCATATGAGAAGTTAGTTGATACACTAAGAAGTATCTAGTAACTTCACATTAAATTGAACTTTCGTTGTTTTTAAGATTATGGATTTCTAGAGGCAGTTTGATATCATTACATTCCTCTTAAATGCCTTAGACTATAAGGTAAGTGATTTACTCGTATCATCTGCATGACCGTTTGAAAGAGAGAACAGGGAAGGCGTTGTCGGAAGACACTGCACTTTTATATCCTAACTAGCAAACGTACCCGTCTTTGACGGAATCAAAAATTCTATTATACTTGGTATTCCAAAATATCAATTATAATATTATACTAATACTACAATTAGAAGTTATAGAATAGTAGAAAATACCATTATTAGTACAGTGCTAAAAAAAAGCCTCTGTATACAAAGATTAGATTTTAAGTTAGACATACACAAATCTACAATCAATGTTTCAGCTTTATATGTCTTATGGTAGCAATATTTTGTGGACAAACCGACAGACAGAAATTATTCTAAGGGTACATGTGGCTACTCTGAAGTATGAAACGTAAAGAAAACTTGAAATGAGTTAGTTCTAATTAACGTGCTCCCAGTCAAAAGCTAGCACGCAAGCCACTGGGCTACTCTGGTTCCATACCTTACTTTATTACCAGTGTTTATATTACGCAAATATTAAATTAAAAAAAATATTTTTGTTGTGTTTATTTATAATACATTTGCACTACTGTCATCGGCGAGCAAGCAAGCTACTGGCAACCCTGGCTAGATCCCTTTACTTTATTACCATCTTTTATATTATCCACATTTTAAATTCAAAAAAATATTTGTTTGTTACATTTATTTATAATACATTTGCACTACTGTCATCGGCGATCACGCAAGCCACTGGGCTACTCTGGTCCCATACCTTACATTATTACCAGTGTATTTATTAAGCAAATATTAAATTAAAAAAAAGTTGACAGTTATATATAATACATAGCAAACGTACCCGTCTTTGACGGAATCAGAAGTTCCTGTTTTGGTTTATTGCCGTGTGCCTATTGCCTTTCGGCTATACCACGGAGGAATCAGAAGTTCCGTCATTTTTGGTATTTCAAAATGTCATTAGAAATTATAGAATAGTAGAAAATACCATTATTACTACAGCGTTAAACAAATGCCTCCAGCTTATACACTACATTAGCTGTCTGTCCTTCAGGTTCATGGTAGAAGAAAGAGTTGAAACCTCTGACCGTTGAGCATGTAAACTACATTTGACCATGTGAGAAAAACTTGGTTTTGCTACCTTGTATTCCTGCGTTAGATGAAGTCTCCCTTTGCGACTTAGTTGACGTCATTGCGAAATAGACTCTGACCCGACTTTGCAATCATTTCAACGTAAACAGACAGTGGCTCGGAATCAATGGTATGTGAAGTATACACACAGACTCCCCAATACCACATCCAGTCATTATGTCCGCCTCTATGGCATATCTGTGTAGAGCACGAACTCAGAGTCGTGTCCCGTTGCACAGTTTTGGGGCACTCATGTTTCGTAACATGAAATTTGTTACTGCTACTAAATTGTAGCATGATTGGTGCTCTACTTTAAGTTTTTACTCATGAGCAGGCAGTCCAGGAGAAATAAATTCAGAGTCAAGAAATTCATTCAGATAATGAACTGCTTCTTCGTCACTAATCCAATCTCTTTACTGACTTGTAAGTTCTTTCCTCGGCTTCATATAGCGTAAGAACTTGTTTGTTGATTTTTCCTCCCTGTTCATATTAAGAGTTGAGAATTGCTCGTTTACAAAACATTTATTCTCAATAGATAGTACATCCTTAACTCTGTGAAACACCATTTCAATGATGTCAAATACGCAATATATTCATATGCTCAATTGAAATTAAAATCAACTAACAATACCTACTTGCCACACCTGTGTATTTTCGAAACAAACTTGTCTGTGAAGTTAGGAAAATACAGCTAAAAGCCCCATAACTTCGCTTCTGTACTGAATTAATAATCTATTTAGAGCCCATATTTTAAGTTAGGCACACACAAATCCAGTGTCAATGTTTCAGCTCGCTATGTCTTATGGTGGCTGAGTTTACTTGTGACAAACATTTTTGCGTTAAACGTCCATAACTTCACTTCTACGTTGAATTTCCAATCAATTCATAGCCTATATGTTAAGTTAGATCTACACAAATCTACTGTAAAAGTTTCAGCTTTATATGTCTTATGGTAGCTGAGTTTACCTGTGACAAAGTTTTGCGGACAAACCGACAAACCGACAGAAATTTTTCTAAGGGTGGATTCGGTTTCTCCAATGTATGAAACGTAAAGAAAACTTGAAATGAGTCAGTTCTAAGCAATGTACAGACAAAATCATTATTTTATTTATAAAGATGTGATTTAATTATTATTTATAATAATATTATTATAATTATTTATTTATTATTATTATAAATTGTATATTGTTATAATAATTAAAAAAATTAATTTAATATTTTAATTATTAATATTATTTAATTTGTGATTTAATTTCACATTAATTAACATTTAAAATTCCTACCTGTTTCTGTTTTTAATATTTGTTTATCTTACCTGCATAGAATATTCTAGAAGTTATATTTTATTTCAAAGAATAATTGATTTACTTGGAAATGAAACTTGGAGATATACATGGTTCAATAAATACCAAAAAGAGAAGCATAAGCAAAGAGAGTCAGGAATCAGCAGGTTCAAATTACGAATACAACAGTATAGTAGAACCTAAGAATGCTAACCTAAACAAACAAATTAAAAATTATATTAATGTAGACAATGAAATAGTTCCAACAGGAAAAATATCTCGTTTTTTAATTGTGAAAAAGAAAGAAGGAACGTTTCACAACACTTCACCTTTCTTTATACACAAAAGTATTACAGGAATTATTGGAAAAGTTGGCAACATAAGAAAATTAAGAAGTGGCACACTGCTAGTAGAGACTGTTAGTGATTCTCAAGCAACAAAGCTTTTGAACCTCAGTCTAGTTGGCAATGTTGCTGTGGAAGTCGAACCACATCAACAGCTTAATACCTCTAAGGGAGTTATCTTTTGTAGAGATCTATTGAATTGCACAGCAGAGGAAATAGAAGAAGAACTAGCATCACAGGGAGTAGTAGGTGTTAAAATAATTACTAAGAAAGTAGGAGAGAAAAAAAATGTGGCCTTCTATAACTTTAAAGTGAGGCCTTATATTCCACCTCCAATGAGGTACTTTAAGTGACTTAAGTTTGGGCATATTGCGATTTGATGTTATGAGGTTTATGAAACTTGTAACTGTGGGAGGCCAAAAGATGACCAAACACCATGTGTAATGCCCCCAATATGCGTAAACTGCAAAGGTAAACATTACTCCAGGTCACGAGAATGCCAAGAACTCATTATCAGAGAGAAATTCAAAGAGTTAAGATTGTCAACAAGTTGTCTTATAGGGAAGCAAAGAGTTTAGTAACTAGTCCTTCATATGTAAAACCACTTATTTCATTTGCTCAAAAGGTTTCAAAAAGTTACTCTATGCCAGTAAAAGAAGACTCACCGACGAATAATACACTGAAGGGTAAACAAGTAGAAGAAGAAAAAGAACAAGGACTACCTTATTGCACAAGGACTACGTCTAGCACTAGGAGCCTTCAGAACGATCTCATCTATGGTAAATCACTGTATATTTTAGCAGGGATTATGCCTCAGAAATATAGACGAGATATGCTCACCCTTACTTATATTGAAGGTCTAAGATCAAAGCCTAACCACTTTCTCCATAGCAACTTCTTAAACGAGAATGAATTAGACCAATATTCTCGTCTTCAGACCCGGACTCGACTATTAAATATCAGACGGAGAGAACTGATGAAGAAATTCGCCATCAAAAAAGTGAAGGTTCTTCCTTGTGAAGATTCAAATCATCCTCCCTGGCTTTTACTAAAGGCAAATATAAATTTAGATCTAGGGAAATATCAGAAATTTGACACTTCATGACATATTTATAAATATCTGTTCAAAGCTTTGCTAAATAAAGACAGAAAATATAAACACATGTATACAAATGGACCTCGTACCCCAGCTGGAGTAGGCTGTGCGATATATGTAGACAACTCACAGAGGTCATGGGTCCTGCCTCCTGTAACTAGTGTTTATACAGCCGAACTAATGGCCTTATATAAAGCTATCAATTATTGCCATATAGAATCAGACTTAAAGTATTTGATTCTTTCAGATTCCAGGTCGGCATTGACAGCCCTAGAAGAACAAAATTTAAAAGATCCTTTAATTATTAAGATATTTGAATGCCTTCATGACCTAAATATTAGGAAAAAGCAGGTGTCATTTGACTGGATACCAAGCCATGTCGGTATTGAAGGAAATGATAAAGCAGACAGAGCAGCAAAGGAAGCAACTAACAGAGAAACTAGAAATATAGTAGCTGTGGGACCGAATGACATCAGAAAGAACATTATAAAAGCAATATGGACAGGGTGGAAAACCGAATGGAATGAAGAAACCACTCAACTTGGGAAAATAATGGGATCAATTGGGACAACAATAAACACTGGAACAGGAAATCGAGAAACGAATGTGATATTAAACCACCTACGTACCATATAGGTCACACGCGAGCCACACATACACGTAGGTAACTGTTATTCAAAGAACAAAGACCCTTATGCCCAAAATGTAAAGAAATGTTGACGGTGGCCTATTTAATTGAAGACTGCCCACAATTAGAGGAAGAAAGGATGTCTGCGGGCATACCATCAAAATTGATAATAGCACTAGTCCCTGATAATAAATATTCCAGTGAAGTGGCATCATTCCTGCATAAGACATATGAAGCTGAAACTTTTACAGTAGATTTGTGTAGATCTAACTTAACATATAGGCTCTGAATTGATTGAAAATTCAACGTAGAAGAGAAGTTATGGACGTTTAAAGCAAAAACGTTTGTCACAAGTAAACTCAGCCACCATAAGACATAGCGAGCTGAAACTTTGACACTGGATTTGTGTATACCTAACTTAAAATACGGGCTCTAAATAAATTCATAATTCAGTGCAGAAGCGAAGTTATAGGGCTTTAAGCGTATTTTCCTAACTTAACAGACAAGTATGTTTTGAAAATACACAGGTGTGGCAAGTAGGTATTGTTAGTTGATTTCAATTTCATTGGAGCATATGAATGTATTGCGTATTTGACATCTTTGAAAAGGTGTTTCCCAGAGTTGAGGATGTACTATCTATTACGAATAAATTGTTTTGTAAACGAGCAATTCTCAACCCTTAATATGAACGGGCAGGAAAAATCAACAAACAAGTTCTTACACTATATCATACCGAGGAAAGAACTTACAGGTCAGTAAAGAGATTGGACTACTGATGAAGAAGCAGTTCATTATCTAATTGAATTTCTTGACTCTGAATTTATTTCTCCTGGACTGCCTGCTCATGAGTAAAAACTTAAAGTCGGAGCACCAATCATGCTGCAATTTAGTAGCAGTAACAAATATCATGTTACGAAACATGAGTGCCCCAAAACTGTGCAACGGGACACGACTCTGAGTTCGTGCTCTACACAGATATGCCATAGAGGCGGACATAATAACTGGATGTGGTATTGGGGAGTCTGTGTGTATACAATGCATACCATTGAATCCGAGCCACTATTTGTTTTCGTTGAAGTGATTGCAAAGTCCTTTGAGAGTCTATTCGCAAACTAATTCTATTTCTATTAGTCTATTGAGGTTAACTAAGTCGCAAAGGGAAACTTTATCTAACGCAGGAATTCAAGTTAGCGAGACCAAGTTTTTCTCACATGGTCAACTGTAGTTTACTTGCTCAAGAGTCAGAGGTTTCAACTGTTGTTCTTCCATGAACCTGAAGGACAGACAGCTGATGTAGTGTATACAGAGGCATTTGTTTAACACTGAAGTAATAATGGTATTTTATACTGTTCTATAATTTCTAAAGACATTTGGGAATACCAAAAATGACGGAACTTTTGATTCCGTCAAAGACGGGTACGTTTGCTATGTATTATATATAACTGTAAACTTTTTTTTAAATTTTTTATATTTGCGTAATAAAAACAGTGGTAATAATGTAAGGTATGGGACCAGAGTAGCCCAGTGGCTTGCTTATTTATAAATGTATTATAAATAAATCTAATAAACAAATATTTTTTTTAATTTAAAATGTGATTAATATAAAAAATGGTAATAAAGTAAAGGGATCTAGCCAGAGTAGCCAGTAGCTTGCTTGCTCGGAGTTTGTGCTCTGCACAGATGTGCCGTAGAGGCGGCCATCATGACTGGGTGTGGAATGTGGAGTCTGTGTGTATACCACCCAAACCATTGATTCCGAGCCACTGTCTGTTTCCGTTGAAATGATTGCAAAGTCCCGTCAGAGTCTATTTCGCAATGACGTTAACTAAGTCGCAAAGGGAGACTTTATCTAACGCAGGAATTCAAGTTAGCGAGACCAAGTTAGTTTTTCTCACATGGTCAACTATAGTTTACTTGATCAAGAGTCAGAGGTTCCAACTGTTTGTTCTTCCGTGAACCTGAAGGACGGACAGCTAATGTGGTGTATACAGAGGCATTTGTTTAACACTGTACTAATAATGGTAATTTCTAGTATTCTATAATTTCTAATTATAGTATTAGTATAATACTATAATTGATATTTTGGAATACCAAGTATAATAGAATTTTTGATTCCGTCAAAGACGGGTACGTTTGCTAGTATATACATAAATGACTAAATTATAATAATAAATGAAAATAGTTTCAAGATGTTTTTTACATAAATGGTGTTAATATGTATGAATTTTTTTGTTTATTTTAATCTATAAAATTATGCCAATTAAAATAAAAAAAATATAACATTAAATTCATAATATTTCCATTAACTAAAAGATATCCATTTTTCATGGATTTCAAATAGAAATGACATTTTACACAGAAAGTGTTTAAAATAAGGTAAGAAATCAGCTGATATTATTTCATGTAGTTCAATCGGCCAGTTCTGTCCTGTAGTCATAGTAGTTAGAATTAAGTTTCGCCAGTATGGATCCAATAGTCATACCATGTCTGGTCAGTAAGTCCGTCAAATCTACAACTTAACTTTTCAATAATATGGACTTGACTTAAATTTTCACTTTAGCAAATATGCTTGTTCTGCTCAATTTTCGACTTTAGTTCCAAAAATAGTTCTCTTTCGCTCTTCTTCAGTTAGGTATTTTTCAGCGAATGCTAAATGCTTGGTTTGAAAATTTCTTTCAATGTTACATTTTTTGTCCTTTGATAATTTTTCGCCATATTTTCTATCACACAGGGAAGCCTGTGTGAACTTCGTTCGGGAAGCAGAACTTCGTTGGTGGTAAGGCAAATGAATCAGCCTACGCAGGATTAAACTAAACTTTCTTCTAAAACTTTTCTTTTTAGAGATTTTTTCATAGTTAGTGCAGGGGTCATACACTCTAAATACAGCCTGTAAATAAAGTCGAACGCTATTGACGTTGATATGATGCATGTTTTAGTTGATAGAAAAAAAATGTCAAAATTACATTTTAAAGTATCACCTCAAATTCCAAGATAACTGTCCAACAAATAAATAAAAAAAAATATTAATATAAAATAAAAAAAACTTATATGTTTTTTATTGAGGCCAAAGAGAGTCACTACAAGGAGGTTGAAGAACTGCATGAGGATCGAGAGCCACAGGTTGCTGACCCCTGTACTAAACGATTTCACTCTGAAGTACATTATTGTGTTATTTTATTTTTATGATCCAGAAATAAATTTGAATTTATGTTATCTTTGGAAATTTATAGCACTCTACTTTTGGATTTCAACCTATCTCTACATTTTTTTTTTTTCAATTAAAATGTAACATAATTTACAATTTATCTTTATTTGGCAAATACTGTCCAGTTGTCATATTCATATTAATACCATCATTGATTTATACTTATGTTTTAAGAAGGTTTTAATGTATTACTGGTTATTTAAAGAATATCTCTACTAAGCAAGAAGCAAGATCTTATCCATCTAACTTTGAAGTCAACATGGGCAATATTTTATCATATATATATGACAAGAAAAATTCTGAATCACCAAGCAGTTGGTGCTCCGTTACTTTCAGCTCATCATCTGAAGATGAAACCAACACCAACCCTGATGATTTTACAATCTACCGGAAAAAGAGTTATGGCATGGATGCCCTGGATGTTTCGGGTAAGCATTTACTTAATTTACATGGAATTTTCATGTCACATTCATGTTTTTTAACTATATATATATAGGTGTGTTCTCTAATCGGGGTTCGGTCAATTTTCCAGGATAAAAAATTATACACTCGTTGGCAACGTTTCGGTTTTATTTAAAACCTTTTTCATAGGCCTATAAACAAAGGATAATAAGCAATCACATATCAACATCAAACATATACACAATATGAAAATGGATGGTTACAACTTATGAATATTACAAGTAGAAATATTTCAGAGATAAATAAAACAATATTACTTACAGAAGTAAGAATTTTTTAACTAAGAAAATGAAATTTACATTATTTAAAGGAACAACAATGTTAACTGGACAAAACCTTCGACTAGACTAATAAGATAGCATTACAAATAACCTCAACACTGTTCACTCAAGGGAACTAAATAAATCAAATTTCACTAAAACTCAGCACAACACTCCAGAATAAATGAAAATAAGAAAAGGGTGAAATTATTGTTACAGAAAAATTGTTATCCGAAGAACTTAGTTGAACGATATTGGTTAAGATATATAAGACAGCAACCAGCACATTCAAATGAAGATCATGCTGAATTAGAAGTTATAAATAGGAAGTATTTCAAATTTCCTTATGTTGTTTTATATTTCATATTTCATATTCATATTTCCTTATCACATTCAATTAGAAAAGTTTTCAAACGAAACGTACCTGAAGTTTCACTGGCATTTTATAATAAAAGAAAAAATAAATCTTTATTTTCAAATTTGAAAGAAAAAAATACCGAAGGAGTTACAAAGTAACCTCATTTATGCCATCAAATGTAAAGACTGTGACAATTGTTACTATGGTGAAACTAGTCATTTTAGCCTTAGCTGGCTAAGCCATAAACGAAGGTCACACGTTCGATTGTGAAGATACAACTATAATAGAAAAACAAAAAGATGAGCAAAGAAGGAAGACACTTGAGATGTGATAGTCTAGTCGAAGGTTTTGTCCAGTTAACATTGTTGTTCCTTTAAATAATGTAAATTTCATTTTCTTAGTTAAAAAATTCTTACTTCTGTAAGTAATATTGTTTTATGCATCTCTGAAATATTTCTACTTGAAATATTCTTAAGTTGTAACCATCCATTTTCATATTGTGCATATGTTTGATGTTGATATGTGATTGCTTATTATCCTTTGTTTGTAGGCCTATTTAAAAGGTTTTAAATAAAACCGAAACGTTGGCAACGAGAGTATAATTTTTTATCCTGGAAAATTGATCGAACCCCCATTAGAGAACACACCTATTTTATCAAACGGTCGATATATTATTGAATCTGTTATATATATACGGTACTGTTTTCTTGACCACAAAATATTAACAAACACTTTTTCTTTTTCTCCGAGTTTGGTCAGGGTTGACCCTAATAAATAAAATTTAATATATAATATATATATATATATATATATAATATATATATATATATATATATATATATATACAATTGTCTTCCTTATCTCGAACACATATATTTAAGACTATTTTTCTTTTTTATCGAGGTTTGGTCTAGCTTCAATAATACAACACCTTTAAGTCGACGTTTCGTCTATATTTGTAGACATCTTCAGGGCTACATCAATACCTTGGTATTGTAGTAGTTTATTTTACCTTGGTATGTAGTTGTTTCCTCATAATAGAAAAATACCAAGGTATATTAATTATATTATAATATTATTATATGTATATTAATTAAATAATGTAATATAATTATGTTTCATGTTATTGTAATTAAATTCTGTATTGGTGTAGCCTTGAAGATGTATACAAATTTAGACGAAACGTCGGCTTAAAAGTGTTGTATTATTGAAGCTAGACCAAACCTCGATAAAAAAGAAAAAAAGTGTTATAATATACAAAAATAATGTTTATCAGGAGTCATTAATTCAGGTCAGTTCTTCAGGTTCAAATTAAACTCTCATTGCCAACGTTTCGGTTATTATTTAAAACCATTTTACAGGCAGAAGTTTAAAATTTTGACAAAGAAAAACTAAGTATTACATTAGAGATTATTTTACAAAGAAAAACAGTTTGTGGATTTCAGCAACAACCATCTAGTTTGAATGGACAGTGAATATTTATATATATAACTAAAAAAAGATAAATCATGATGCGGTTAGTTTCTTCCACTCCCAATCAAACTTCATTGCCGACGTTTTGATTTTATTGAATTTTTACTTTAATATAAGTAAATATAGTGATCGTGAAAAAATTCGATCTCGAGATTTTGACGGAATTACATGTTTTGAGGTCCAGAAGTCGTTTTATGAAGTTGTTTCGATGATGTCTCTGTGTGTGTGTGGGTGGGTGGGGAGTGCGTTAGCATTGCTTGTTACCAAACTACGGTCCAGAATCTTTAATGGATCAAGTTGATATTTTACACAAAAATGGGCCCCATAGAGAAGAAGATCCCTATTGTTTGGGAAGAATTATGCATGATGGGAAAGTCACTTTTTTTGCCAAAAACCGTTTTTTTTAAAACATTTATTTCTTCTAAACTGATAACCCTAGAATTTTAAAATTTTGACATTATCTTTGAGGTTACAAATGCAACAAACGAAAAATATATTCAGAATTTTAAAACAACAGGAAATATTTTTTTTCAATAAAATGTAAAAATTTTGACTTATAATTCAATCTCAAAGCTTGTGAGAGCAATACAAGCCATACTGTTTGACGGATTAAAATGAAACTATGCCTAAAAATAGAACATTATGTGGAAAATGAGTTGACATATTTTTTTTTAAAATTATATTTGCTAAAGGGGCGTTACAGTTTGATTTCTGTTTTCAGAAAATGTTTTTTTAACACTAAACGGCTCATTAAAAAATAATGAAAATTTGACCAAAAATGGAACAAAAAATTAGCAATTCATAAAAAAAAATCATGAATTTTCAATTACGGGAAAGAGCAATAACGCTATAAAAACTGTTTGTTTATTAGACTAAGAGATCACCTGCTATACTTGTCGAATTTTTTATATTTTTTTACATTGTTTACATTGACTTAGAAATTTTTTGAGCGAATCCACTGACATAAAATTGATATTTATAAAGGAACAATTTAAATTGCTTATTGACTTATATGAGATGTAAGAAATAATATTGTGCAGGAAAATGATAACACTCACCGAAAAAATTCGTATATATGTTATTTGACAAAGGGGAAGGAAAATGATCTTATTAAATACTAAGAAGCCATAAAATTTCCAGTAAATAATTCTACAAAAAAACCAAAAATGTAAAAGATAATTCAAAATTGAAATCTTTTGTTTAGGATTAATAAATGTAATTATCGTACATCTTTAATTATAAATCACCTTAAAACAACATTTTCTTCGCTGTTTATGATGTTTTTCAGAGAAAAAAAGGGTATTTTCCTCTTTTAAATTTGAAAATTTTACTTTAATATTAAATGTAGAAGGATGTCAAGTAAACGATGTAAGAAATCTGCTGGGTATTTAAACAAAAGCCATGTTCTCTTGTAGGAGAATATTTCGTATCAAGAAATGTTCACTTTTTTTTTCAAAAATGTTATAACTGCTGTAGTTATAGTAATGAAATTATTTGCATCAGCTGTGTGATGTACAAAAATAAGTTATATATTGATATGTTTTCTATCACTATCTGTACTAATAATCATATCCCATTTAGATGTTTACGTTACGCTTAAATGAGACGTTATGTGTTATATAGTCAAGAAATTTGATAGTAAGTTACTTATAGTAAAGTTGAGTGTAGGCCACTCCAGATTTTTTTCATTTTGTTTTGAATAAAATCAAAACTTCGGCAATGAGAGTTTGATTGGGAGTGGAAGAAACTAACCGCATCACGATTTATCTTTTTTTAGTTATATATATAACACTATTCACGTGTCTCTTGTACATTCAAACTAGATGGTTGACTTTCTCTCCTCTTCATTTCATTATCTTTTAGTGTTACTTATTGAGTGCGTCATTTTAACCTTAACTAAATAGAGCTATGCTTTATTTCCTATAAGATTTAATTTCATATAATTATTAAACTTAATAAGGAGAATTAATTCATTCCGTTCCTATTTAAATCTTTCTGTTACGAAGTAATTATTATGTTACAGGTGTTTTAATGTCTATTCTATTAAATACAAATTATTCTATTAAATACAAATTTATTAGATAAAACATCAAATTCTAGACAATCAGAACTTATTAATTTATATCCTTTTTCAGAAAGTAAAAAAAAGATGTAGTTCAAACCGAAACGTTGGCAACGAGAGTATAATTTTTTATCCTGGAAAATTGATCGAACCCCATTAGAGAACACACCTATTTTATCAAACGGTCGATATATTATTGAATCTGTTATATATATACGGTACTGTTTTCTTGACCACAAAATATTAACAAACACTTTTTCTTTTCTCCGAGTTTGGTCAGGGTTGACCCTAATAAATAAAATTTAATATATATATATATATATATATAATATAATATATATATATATATATAATATATATATATACAATTGCTTCCTTATCTCGAACACATATATTTAAGACTATTTTTCTTTTTTTATCGAGGTTTGGTCTAGCTTCAATAATACAACACCTTAAGTCGACGTTTCGTCTATATTTGTAGACATCTTCAGGGCTACATCAATACCTTGGTATTGTAGTAGTTTATTTTACCTTGGTATGTAGTTGTTTCCTCATAATAGAAAAATACCAAGGTATATTAATTATTATTATAATATTATATATATGTATATTAATTAAATAATGTAATATAATTATGTTTCATGTTATTGTAATTAAATTCTGTATTGGTGTAGCCTTGAAGATGTATACAAATTTAGACGAAACGTCGGCTTAAAAGTGTTGTATTATTGAAGCTAGACCAAACCTCGATAAAAAAGAAAAAAAGTGTTATATATATACAAAAATAATGTTTATCAGGAGTCATTAATTCAGGTCAGTTCTTCAGGTTCAAATTAAACTCTCATTGCCAACGTTTCGGTTATTATTTAAAACCATTCTTCACAGGCAGAAGTTTAAAATTTTGACAAAGAAAAACTAAGTATTACATTAGAGATTATTTTACAAAGAAAAACAGTTTGTGGATTTCAGCAACAACCATCTAGTTTGAATGGACACGTGAAGTGTTATATATGTATATATAATAACTAAAAAAAGATAAATCATGATGCGGTTAGTTTCTTCCACTCCAATCAAACTCTCATTGCCGACGTTTTGATTTTATTGAATTTTTACTTTAATATAAGTAAAGTATAGTGATCGTGAAAAAATTCGATCTCGAGATTTTGACGGAATTACATGTTTTGAGGTCCCAGAAGTCGTTTTATGAAGTTGTTTCGATGATGTCTCTGTGTGTGTGTGGGTGGGTGGGTGAGTGCGTTAGCATTGCTTGTTACCAAACTACGGTCCAGAATCTTTAATGGATCAAGTTGATATTTTACACAAAAATGGGCCCCATAGAGAAGAAGATCCCTATTGTTTGGGAAGAATTATGCATGATGGGAAAGTCACTTTTTTTGCCAAAAACCGTTTTTTTTAAAACATTTATTTCTTCTAAACTGATAACCCTAGAATTTTAAAATTTTGACATTATCTTTGAGGTTACAAATGCAACAAACGAAAAATATCATCAGAATTTTAAAACAACAGGAAATATTTTTTTTCAATAAAATGTAAAAATTTTGACTTATAATTCAATCTCAAAGCTTGTGAGAGCAATACAAGCCATACTGTTTGACGGATTAAAATGAAACTATGCCTAAAAATAGAACATTATGTGGAAAATGAGTTGACATATTTTTTTTTAAAATTATATTTGCTAAAGGGGCGTTACAGTTTGATTTCTGTTTTCAGAAAATGTTTTTTTAACACTAAACGGCTCATTAAAAAATAATGAAAATTTGACCAAAAATGGAACAAAAAATTAGCAATTCATAAAAAAAAATCATGAATTTTCAATTACGGGAAAGAGCAATAACGCTATAAAAACTGTTTGTTTATCCTAGACTAAGAGATCACCTGCTATACTTGTCGAATTTTTTATATTTTTTTACATTGTTTACATTGACTTAGAAATTTTTTGAGCGAATCCACTGACATAAAATTGATATTTATAAAGGAACAATTTAAATTGCTTATTGACTTATATGAGATGTAAGAAATAATATTGTGCAGGAAAATGATAACACTCATCAGAAAAAATTCGTATATATGTTATTTGACAAAGGGGAAGGAAAATGATCTTATTAAATACTAAGAAGCCATAAAATTTCCAGTATAATAATTCTACACAAAAAACCAAAAATGTAAAAGATAATTCAAAATTGAAATCTTTTGTTTAGGATTAATAAATGTAATTATCGTACATCTTTAATTATAAATCACCTTAAAAACAACATTTTCTTCGCTGTTTATGATGTTTTTCAGAGAAAAAAGGGTATTTTCCCTCTTTTAAATTTGAAAATTTTACTTTAATATAAATGTAGAAGGATGTCAAGTAAACGATGTAAGAAATCTGCTGGGTATTTAAACAAAAGCCATGTTCTCTTGTAGGAGAATATTTCGTATCAAGAAATGTTCACTTTTGTTTTTCAAAAATGTTATAACTGCTGTAGTTATAGTAATGAAATTATTTGCATCAGCTGTGTGATGTACAAAAATAAGCTTATATATTGATATGTTCTTCTATCACTATCTGTACTAATAATCATATCCCATTTAGATGTTTACGTTACGCTTAAATGAGACGTTATGTGTTATATAGTCAAGAAATTTGATAGTAAGTTACTTATAGTAAAGTTGAGTGTAGGCCACTCCAGATTTTTTTCATTTTGTTTTGAATAAAATCAAAACTTCGGCAATGAGAGTTTGATTGGGAGTGGAAGAAACTAACCGCATCACGATTTATCTTTTTTTAGTTATATATATAACACTATTCACGTGTCTCTTGTACATTCAAACTAGATGGTTGACTTTCTCTCCTCTTCATTTCATTATCTTTTAGTGTTACTTATTGAGTGCGTCATTTTAACCTTAACTAAATAGAGCTATGCTTTATTTCCTATAAGATTTAATTTCATATAATTATTAAACTTAATAAGGAGAATTAATTCATTCCGTTCCTATTTAAATCTTTCTGTTACGAAGTAATTATTATGTTACAGGTGTTTTAATGTCTATTCTATTAAATACAAATTATTCTATTAAATACAAATTTAATTAGATAAAACATCAAATTCTAGACAATCAGAACTTTATTAATATTATATCCTTTTTCAGAAAGTAAAAACGATGTAGTTCAAAGGATGCAGTGTGAATTGGCGATGAAAGACCTTATAAGGATACGCAGAGAGTGCTATGACAATAACAGTTACGACCCCGGCAGAGAGACCTTATTTGCCCTGTTAGAAAGCGATATCGTAGAATACGTATTTAACGTGTGCGACTCAACCTTTATCTCATCTTCCGAACGATATTTGGCTTTTGAAATCTTCAATCGGTATGGTTATAAGTTTTTTAGTATACAACTTTTTTACTTAATGATTTCAAAATGTATTTGATTGATTATTAGAAATACATAGGTAAACATTTTGTTAATATAAGTATTTTTGAATAACTTCAATAAAGTAAAACCTTCTATTACAACTTACAATTACATGCAAAGTTAACATTTCTTAGTCCAGGTGAAATTTATTTTTTTAGCGAATATTCTTTTTGTTCTTTAAATATAATTCTTTAAATATATCATGCAAGATAACTATTAGTTTGTACTGTTTTTGAATTGTGCCTGGCATATGTGTTAGTGAAGAAAACCAAATAACTGGAGTAAACTTTTACAACGTTTGGTATTGTATGGTTTTTTTGTATGAGTGTTATACCAAAAAAACATAATTTTGTACTGAAATATAATTTAAAATATTAATCGTTCAGCACTGGCCTGTGTGTTTCAAGTTATAATATTGTTAACATATTGACGACACGAAGTCAGTGTACAGAATTACCACAGTTACACAGCTGTATGCAGGCTTTAAGTTATTTCAGAGAATTTCTATTCGAACTGAGGACTTTAGTAAAGAAACTGACACTTATCTTATTTTGATTTTATTTTCAAAATTGAGGGTAAATAATTATTGGCTTAAACGTGTAATTGGTAGGTCTATTTTACATAATGTATAACAGATAAGATTTTTATTTCATTTTTTTTTGTCAATAACATTTCAATCGAAGATTTGCAATTCCTGTATTTGTTGTTTAATTAGTTGCTTCTGAATCTCAAAAGCTTTACTGTGAGATGGCCATATTATACGCCTTTTAAAAGGACATTAAAAATGAAAAATTGAAACAGTCTTGTAACCTGTAGTATTCACAAAATTAACTCTATACTCACACCCTGTAACATCAACCTTGTAGTTATTGACTGTTACAAATTACAGGTATTTCTAATTTCTTTGTCCTAGGCCAAAAAAAAATCATCACAGTCAATTTATTTTAGGTGATCCGTTTAAAACAATTCAATTTGTTTACAAATAAGTAACACCCACTGTTTTATTTGAAGAAATATCCCATCCTATTTAGATAATTCATACTCTTTACTTTACTATAAGTAAAGTATAGTTGTCATGAAAAAAAGTCGATCTCGAGATTTTGGCGGATTGACATGTTTTGATGTCCTTTAAGTCCCTTTTATGACTGTCTGATAAAAAGTCCCTTTTATGACTTTAAATGACTTAAAATGACGTTAAATGACTTAAGTCCCTTTTATGATGTCTGTATGAATGGGTGTGTATCTTAATGTTTATTGAGGCCCTGTAGACTACACCGTTTAATGGATCTAATTCCCATTTTATGCAAAGATCGGTAATACAGTATAGATGTGCCCATTTGTTAGGGGGCACTATTGCATGATGAGAAAGTCACTTTCTTGGCTGAAATGTATTTTTAAAACAACTGAAAAGATTTTTTTAAATAATATGTAACATTTTTGACTTATGATAGATTCTGAAAGCTGGTGAGCACGATGCAAGCCATACCCTTTGCCGGATTAAAATAAAATTATACCTTAAATTAGCACCATATATAAGGATAAGCTCAATCTCTTTTTAAAAATTACATTTAAGAAAATGGGTGTTATGGTACATTTTGTGATTTCAAAAAAATAATTTTTAACGCTAAATATCTAATTGCATGAAAATAAAATTTCGCCAAAAAATCAAAGCTATAATTAGTAATTTACAGAAAAAATATTGAGAAATTTCGGCTACCGTAAAGGACAATTAAGCTATAAAAACTGAAAATTAATCTTGGACTAACTAAGAACTAATAGTTAATATTTGAGAAAGTAACACTTTCGTTCTTTATTACAAAAGGATTCTAATTTTAAGCTAATTTTTCGGTGATTTGATGATCTTGAAATGTTGATAATATGCTCTTCAGTTCATTAAATTAGCACTAATACATAGATATATTACTCCAGAAACAGTAAAATGGATTAAAACAATCAAATGCAAGAATAATTAATATAATCGATGGATCTCCACAACTGGAACTATGACTACTAAATATTAAATAACCAACTTTACTATATACAAGGATAGACAATGAAATTGTTATTGTATACTACGTACTATATACACGAATAAAGCTCCAAACAAATCATTTCAGGCTGTTAGTCAAGTTTACAAAGCAAGCATCATCAGTACTCTGTTATATGCAGCGCCAGTGTGGCCCTACAGATATTTAGAGCAATTAGAACTTGCTCAGAGTTACTTCTTGAAAAGCTATTTCTCTTTAAAATTGAATACTGTCCATGGCATTATAAGGTAAGAGTTCTATGTTGAGCACATCTCAATTAAAATTATGCAACTGATCATCAACTTTATGAACTATATCTATGGTTTGGAGGAAACTAGGTTAGCGAGGAAATGCTTTGATAGTACGATTTGAGGTACGCATTACCTGGATAGCGTACCTATAACGCAACGAGATTGAATTGGGTTTCCCAGGTTAAGCAGTTCTTTGCCATTTCCGATGCTGACAATCAAAATATTCTAACAAGCATGATCAGTAATGAATCAAGAAACACAATCCTTAAGAATTACTCCAATTAATTTAAGCTGGAGGACTTCCATAGAATACAAAGCTCGTCTTACAGTAAATTATATCGAATAATAAACAGTTTCAACCACATAGACACCAGCTATTTAAATCCGGATCACAATTTAATATATAATTATCAAAGAACTCTGGCACAAATAAGAACAACAGGTGTGACAGTCTACACCTATCGTTCAGAGGTATCTTATATAAAATTAAAACTGAGGAACTCTGTGCAGTATGAAATATTCAAGAATATGAAACTTTGGCCCATATATCATAGTATTGAGATGTCTTATCTATGGCCCTCAAAGGGAAGCCTTCTTACCCCACAGCTTTTTCAATAACGAGTGGTTGGATGAAAATAAAACCTTGCCTCTCTCTTAGGTATTGTACATTAACGGCAGACTGCAAATATATTTCACTTTTTTGTAAATATTTTAAAAATTGAAGCTTTTATTTTAAATTGGTAAATAAATGAACAAAAAAATAGCTCGTTAAGAAAGGTTCGAATGTCAATACATCACAGATTTTATTTATTTTGTTTTTTATTTATGTATTTCGTTATTATTGATTATGTATATTATGGCTTGAAAATTCTAGCATATGAACTTTAAACTATGTAGCAATGTAATACTCCTTTCGTATAAAGTTTTTACACTTTAAATACAAATATTATTCTATTCTAGTATATACAGAAATATAAATATTCTATGCACAATGAAATTGTTGTTATAAAAAGTGCCGTGATAGATGGTCCTACCTATGTGTTTATGCAGTTGCTTATCGATTTAGATATAAATCCATCGGGGATACTTCGACTACAATTTCATGTATTTAGATAAATTTTGTTTCAGAGTTACTCCATTAGCTTTTTGATTTTGTAGCAGAAATCGGGTGGACAATCATTGGTGGCACTCCCTAACTATACTTAATCTTTATGATGTCAGAAAGTCACGTGTCCATTGCCGTTGTAGTCGTCTTTGGGAGTTTGTGGGGGAAAGATTTTGGGCAAGTGGGTTTTAATGAGTTGAGAGTTTACTGTGGAATCTTTTTTAGCGGTCTTTTGCATAGTCACGAACGAAGGGGACTTTAAGATATCGGTGAATGATTATGTTTGGGACGTAAAATGGGAGATGTGAGAGTTTTCCAAGTATTTTTGATTGAATGGCTTGTATAAGATGAATATTTGAAGGTTTGGCAAAACCCCAAAGTTCTATAGCATAATCCCAAGAAGGCTTCAAGATTGTGTTGTATATGTTGAGTCTGTCTGTTAGTGTGAGTTTTGATTTTCTGTCTAAGAGTCTTATAAGGCGTTTGTAACGTCTTATAAGACTCTTATAAGACGTCTCTGTTCGTTTCAATCTTGTGTGTGGGTTCCATGTCATGCGTGTATCAAAGTGCAATCCAAGGAAGCGTACAGTGGTTGCTGGAGGTATGGTCTCATTATTTAGGGATACTAGGGAGCATCCCCCTCTATTTTTAATTATTTTTTAATAATTTTTAATTAATTATTAAAAAATAAATAATTTTTATGCGCTAGCGGCGAAGCTACGGTTGAATGAGAAGTAGGGGTTGCTATAACTGGTCTGAAGCTATATTGCAGTCATCATGAGGCTTTATCATACGTTGTCAATAACTTAAAATCTAAAGTTGTTTTTATGAAAGGAACAAATGAAGCACAGTAGGAAAAATATAACACTGGTGCTCACGAGTCCGATGAGACTCTGTGTCACAGTTTAACAATACTAATAATAAACTGTCAGATCCCTCTAAATGTTTTCTATGCGCCTGCCAACATTGAGTAAATGTTCATAAAGTTAAGTCTTACGAAACGTATAATTAATTACTCGTAGCATTGTACCATTGATTCCTGTATTATAAATGCCTGAAAGATGGAAGTAGTTTGAATTTGAAATTTTTTTTTTTTTATTCACCAAGTATATGGGGACAAATCAAGGTTGGCAGACGTGGTTAATTTTGGTATTCGCTATTTTTGGAAAAAAATAAGTTTCCTTTAGACACTCAATTATCATATTCTGACATTCAGTAGTTTTAGTGTAAGACTTATGAGGAGAAATACCCAACCCTGAGACAAATTGTAAAGAACGTATTTTCAATCACGAGTTCAACATGTGAGAGCAAATCTCTCTTTCCAATATGAAATATTTGAAATCTAAATATTCAATTCCGTCTCACTGATGAAAATCTTGATAACAATTTAAGAATATGTCCTCTTATAAAACCAACTACGAAAATTCGGTTGAAAACAAGCAGTGCCAATCTTCCCATTAAATGTAAATCTAACTTTAACAGTTATTTTTCAATATTGTAAAATGTTATTTAATTTGTATTTTTTTTTTGTAAATTTCTTCCAAACAAAATTACCATCTTTTGTTCGCAGTGTAAATGAAAAACATGTAAAAATTTCGAAATACACTTAACTTAACTATATTCATTGCGCCCTTTGTTTATGCAAATATTTGAAATAAGCCCTTTACTACTGAATAGTCGCCGACCCCTGTGTAACGAATTCCTGGAGTGGTGATGCCCAGCTGTTTTGGCATAGTCTGTCTACTTGTTGAGGGCTGGCAACAGGTGGTGGAATAAAAACAAACAGGTGGTCTCTATGGTGACAAGTGGAAAACAGTAGAGAAGAATGAGGAAGATAAGATAGACACTTATAGAGTTTTGGTGGTGCATTTGGTGATGAATTTGGACAAATAGTTTTGGAACTGGTTGTAAAGGAGTCGTCCCTTCTTGCAGGTGGATATTACTGTATCAATACACGACTTTGATATTCTTGTTTTGTCTGTTTAAAAAATTGTAAGTAGGATATACTTATAAGTCTAAAAGAACTCGGCTGTAACAATCGTGGCGTTGTGCCAAAACTTACAATTGCCCAATATATTGTTACACCCTGCTCTAAATCAATGATTTCGAATATAAAAGCTTACATTGCATCTGACATGAATAAATATTACTTTGCTGAAAGTAAGGTATAGTGATCGTGAAAATAATTCGATTTCGACATATTGAAGGAATTACATGTTTTGAGGTCCCAGAAGTCGTTTTATGAAGCTTTTTCGATGATGTCTGTGTGTGTGGGTGAGTATGTATCCGAAGTTTGTGGCCATGCTACGGTCTTTGAAGGGTTGCCCCATATATGACTATGAAAAGACAAAGGTCGAGGCGATAGTTGGAAAAGAGCCAAGAGAGTTTTACGAGGTATCGTTCAAACGTAAAAACGTGAAGGCATACCTCGAGTTCATCCACGAGGTGGGCAGGAAAAAGAGAGCTATTGCAACCCAGCGTTAAAATGTTTGGTAGTGAGGTAAATGAGCCACCTTATACCAGGATTATAACTGCCGTTTTTGTTGTCCCCCCCCCCCCCCCCTGGTACAATTGCGTGAATTAGTTAATTTGATTTTTGGTCTAATGCGCGACGTAGAATTGTGGTGCCCGCCTCCGCGAGGTCCACCTCGGACACCCCAAGTTTTGGGTGGTAAAAAAGGGACTTAGAGGTGACAAAAGGGCAACACGTTAAATCGTCGGCCTGATTTGATCTTTGGTGTAATGGCTGGAAAGCTAAGGTGCACAGCGATCAAAACAGGTCTTTGACGGGTCAAATTGATATTTTGCAAAAAAATGGGCCTTATAGTGTAGATGACCTCTATTGTTTGGGAGCAATTAAGCATGATGGGAAAGTAACTTTTTTTTCCAAAAACCAGTTTTTACACAACATTTTTTTTTCTCCTGAACTACTAATTCTAGAGGATTGAAATTTCGGCATTATCTTTGACACTACAAAAGTAATAAATGAAAAATATTTTCAGATTTTTAAAACAGCAGGAAATATTTTTTTCCAATAAAATGTAACAGTATTGAGCTTGTGAGAGCCATAAAAGCTATACCGTTTGACGGGTGAATATGAAATTATACCAAAAAATAGAGCTTTATGTGGAGGATAAGTGGATATAATCTTTTTTAAAGTTACATTCATCAAAGGGGAGTTCAAACCAAAGGGAGTACATTTTCTGTTTTCAGGAAAGGGTTTTTTCACGCTTAACGGCTAATTAGAAAACATTGAAATTTGGCCAAAGAATTGAATAGAAAATACAAAAAACATTTAAAAAATTCATGTAATTTCAATTACGGCAAAGATCAATAAAGCTATAAAAACTGAATATTGATCCTGGACTAATGGTTTACTTGCTATACTTGTATTTGTTTACATTTATTCACAGTGTTAACATTGACTTAAACATATTTTGAGTGAATTCTCTGAAATAAAATTGATGTTTAGATGTTCCAGCTATAAAGGCTTTGAATTATGCCTAAAAGCCGGTTTTGAATTTGATTTTGAATATGCAAAACTGGCTAATTACTAATATATTTTTTCTCAAGATACATTTACAGCAACCTTATAACAGAGTACAAGACGCAAGAAAAAGTTAACACTCGCTCAAAGTAAACTAGATTTTTATGATTTTGGACAAATGGAAAGAAAAGTGATTTTTATTAAATACTATGAAGCCATATAATTCCCAGTATAATAATTGTATAAAAGAGTAAAAATGTAAGACATAATTCAAAATTGAAAACAATCTTTGAAAATAATAAATGAAGTTATCCTACATGTTAATTAAAAATTATGTTAAAACGACATTTTTCTAACATGTTTCTAGTTTTTCAGACAAAATAGGAATTTTTTCAAGATTTAAATGGTAAACTTTGCCTTAAATCTTTAAAGTACGAGTATGTAAGAGATGCACTGGTTATTGTTCTCCTTGTTTTCCTGTAACAGATTATTCCGTAAGACGAAATCTACACTTTCGCTTTTGAGAAATGTTATTACTGCTGTAGTTATGCTAATGATATTATATGCATCAAAAGTCTGATATTATGTTTACTTATAGTAAAGTTGAGTGCAGGCCACTTCAGATTTTTTTATTGCGATTCCACGATCCCATAGCTTTGTCTCTAGCGTTCTACATGTCTCTTGAAAGTAATACTGTCTTGAAATATGATATTTGCTAATATAGTAGTAATCTAAGTAGTGCACTATAAAACTTACTACCACGAAGTCTAGGAGATAAATACAAAATCTGTATTGGACTACATTAAATTTTACTACAAATGACTGTATTATCAAACTTATGGGTATCACTTTAAATTATTAATTAATTGAGAGTAATAGTACTAGAATAATTTTGTTAATTGAGATGAATGGTTTTGAATTTTGAAATAATGTCTTAATATGTATGCCGTTTAACATTCCTCTCCGAACTCCTTACTTTCTCCATATTACACCATATATCAGCATTCTTCTGTCAATTCATCATATGACTCTGATGATCAAAAGTTATTTTGATCAATACACTGCAGTACTATTTCAGATTTTTACTGTGTTTAGAAGTTGATATATTAGTGAATTTTTATAGTAGTTCTTCTTCAATACATACATTATTACAAATACGGCCATATTTTTTTAAAGACCACTAAAGTAGGGGATAACAGAATGTAATATATATATATTCTTCTTCCTTCTGTACTTGTTCTATCTTCAGAGAGACACCTTCCATTTCCTACCGCAAACCTGCTGATCTTTGATCTATCTTCTCTCACATCTCTTCTCCTAAGCCTCCTAATACTGCTGGTGGTATGGTTCAATGTGGACGTTGTGGGAGTCTTACTTGTCCTATCATCAATCCCGTTCCTTCTTTTATTTCTTTCTATAGTAAACGCACCTACCGTATTGCTCACAAAACTCTTTTACCTCTGGTAACTGTTTAAATTGCACCCAATGTGATTCCTTTTATGTGGGTTTAGCTTCCGCCAAGCTAAGCCTGCGTATCAATAATGACAGGGCGTCCGTTGGCAAACACAGTGACCTTCCCGTTGCTACTCATACCAGTTCTCACGGACTCATTATTAATTACTGAGGTCGTGAAGAAGATTGATGAGAGTAATTCGAGAGTCACTCTGAGAGCTTCAGAAGAAGCACTTATCAGTCTTCTGGGTGGTAGATCGGCTCCTGGGCTTAACCTCAATCGTTAATTTTTGTTTAGTTAATTATGTTATTTTTTTAGTCTTTTTTACTTACTCAGTTTCATTTTTTTTATTTGGCTTTTATTTCTTTATCTTCCTTGTCTTCCCTCCCTCCGAAAGTTGGTTACATTCTTTGAGTGCTTCTGTTTGAACGCCAAGCAAGTCATTATCAGCCTTTGGGGCGATTCACATCTATTCCTGACATATATATATATGTCAGAGTCAGTTGGGTTTTTGACTCTGACGAAGATCGCTTGTTACGGTTGAAAGATCTTAGTCTTGTTTTCCCATTTCTTATTGTGGTTTGATTATATATATATATATATAACTTTAAATTACACAAAGCACGACACAGAAAAGAGAATAAAAAGAACACTTACAGAATTCAATATTTCGAACTGTTGTTCGTCATCAGGAGAGTAGACTAGAAGAGAGGACGAAGAGAGAGAGATCTCCCCACGTCGAAGAACGGAGCGCGAATCATATATATATATACGAGTTCGAGATTAACAAAGAGCAACACACAAAGTAGGGAAACACACTTACAGACTCATTATATATATATATATATATATATATAAACTAGAATTTAAAAATAACACATAGAAAGGAAATCACTGAACTCACTACTATATTTTGATGTCCTCGTCTTCAGGAAAAGAAGTGAATCGCTTCAAAGGCTGATAACGACTGACTTGGCGTTCGAACTGAAGCACTCAAACAGGGTAGCCAACTTTCGGAGGAAAGGTAGACAGGGAAGATAAAGAGATACAAGCCAAATAAAAATTAAAAAATGAAAACATTTAACTAAAATAAAATTAAAAGCTGATAACAACTAAAAAATAAGAGAAAAAAAAATATCAACGATTGAGGTTAAGCCCAGGAGCCGATCTACCGCCCAGAAGACTAATAAGTGCTTCTTCTGAAGCTCTCAGAGTAACTTTCGAATTAGTCTGATCAATCTGCCTCAGGACCTGTACACGAAAACAGTCATTAAAACTGAGTCCGTGAGAGCTGGCATGAGTAGCAACGGGAAGTCACTGCGTTTGCCAACGGATGACTATGCGTTTGCCAATATTATGCCTATACTATTGGCCTGAATGTTCATAGAAGGTTGGATGTCTATTATAAGTATTATAAGTTGGATGCCTTGATGTATAAGGCCTCGAGGATATGAAGGCGGCTGGTATTATTTTCTATTCTTAAACTTGTTACCTTTTCTCTAACATAGTATAGTATACTATATATAGTATAGTATAGGCATAGTACCAAGTTGTAAGAACTTCGATAGCTCTTATAAACTTAATAGGCCTACACTGACAGGACCCCCAAGCAATGTGTATAACAAGTTGTAGCCTTCCACTTGTCATAGTGGACTTGTTTTTTCACAATGATTGTCTATTTCTATTAACCTCTTAATTTTAATCACTTTAATGTCTGTTTAACCTTTGAAAAATTGTTATTAAGTTAATTTAATCTGTTTATACCATATACCTGACGATGATTTCGGTGAAATCGAAAACTTGTAAGTAAAAAAATATATTATTGAGTAAGCTACAAAATTATTTCTTTGATGTCTCTGGGACAACTCCTTCACGAAATCACTCCCTACCAAAGAAAACGAGTTAGAAAACTAGAAAACACCAGCAAAAAGGTCGTGAATGCGGAAGCTGCCGTCTACTTAAATAAAATATGTTTACAAGAGAATCTACTGCCAATATACACTAATATATATATCAATGATCAAACCACAATATGAAATGAGAAAACAAGACTAAGATTTTTCAATCGCAACAAGTGGTCTTCGTCAGTCAAAAACCCAGCATTTGGGTTTTGACTCTGACAAAGGCCGCTTCTTACGGTTGAAAGATCTTAGTCTTGGTTTCCCATTTCATATTGTGGGTTGATCATCGATTGTTATTTCACGTGTTTATGTGAAATCTTTATATATATATATATATATATATATATATATAAATCAAAATATTAAAACGGTCCAAACCGGACAGATATGTAAATGAAAAAAGACAACATACAGAGGAAGCGAGAAAACTTACTAGATCGATATTTCGAACTGAAGTTCGTCGTCAGGGAGAGAGTAGAAAGGAAGAAGAAGAGGTACGTGCGTTCACTTGTACCGGCAGAGAGCGACTAGGGGTTCCAGGCGGTAGTCTCAAGTCCAAGTCGCTCGAAGCGCTGCAGGCTGATCCCCCGTAAATGACACCATTCCACCGTGAGCGAACACGTGTACCGTATAAGACAGAATAAGGTAGAAAGGAGGACAGAAAGGGCGAAGAAGAGAAAGAGAGAGAGAGAGAGAGAAAATATATATATAAAATAAAAATTTAACGTTTGAGTTTGAGGCCAGGTGGGGAGCGGGCAATGAGTAACCAAATGTGAGCCTCCTCAGAGGCTCTCAAAGTTAACCTTTTTTCATCAGCTGCAATTATCTTAAGAATTTGGACTGTGAAGCAGTCATTAAAAGTAGGGCCATGACTATTCGCGTGGATAGCAACAGGCAGGTTACTACGTCACCTGACTGAATCTCTGTGTCCAGTCATGCGGATGCTAAGCATGTTGGAGGAAAGGCCAACATAGAAAGCACCGCACTGGACACATTCCAAGCGATAGACGCAGTTCGTGCTTGTGCACGAGGTGTTGGGAGGGACTTGAAAACTATTGCTGGGATTTGAGAAGAGAGGTTCAGGGTTGATGATGGAAAATCATCAACGGGATTCGATTCTAGGAACTAACTTCCTGCTAACAGGGTTCAACTGAAAAAAGAGCTGGCAAAGTGACATGTTAGACATATTTGAAAGATCTTAATCCTATTTCTGAATTTATTGCTCGTATGGACGTTGATGTATATACTTATAATTACTAAAAATATATATTATACGAGTGTTATATTCATGTTATATACATATATTAACTAAAATTATTCATTATATTTCTTACATTATTCTAGTTTTACTGTAGCATTAATTTCATTTTATGATTTCAGTTACTCTGCCACAGTCATGAACAAAGCAATCGAAAGTGGTCCACATGCTGTCAGTCTCTTGCAGATGGCATTGGAAGAAGATTCAAACAAAATGTTGATAATTCTATATTGTTGTGTAAAAATAGCAACTCAGTTCATTGGCATTCATAATGTGAGTAAAGCAAACAAATTGGACAGGTCTACATTCAATTTTACTGTACATCTATTAATAATCTATTATTATAATTTTAGATAAGTTTTAGTTAATCGATTAATTCAGATAAGGGGAGTTAGCATCTTTTAACAATTATGATGAAAATGTGCTGAATAACTGGAATTCAAAATTGTATTTGGAGTTTTTGTATATTCTGTTTTTCTGACATATTAGAGAAGGAAAAGTAAAAAAAATACTCCAGATCAAACTTGATAGAAATCAGCAAAAATAAATGTCTATTAGAGAGATTTCCTTATAGGTCAGCCTTATCGAAGTCTGAGGGTAAACGAATGCCCGTACCAAACACAAGTTCAGCAGAAGAAGAGTGACTCTTGGTTACAATGTAGGAACGAAGACCAATTAAAACAATGGTAGTTTACTGAGCCTTTAAAGAGGACATCAACACTTGATGCCACCTATGACTTTGTTGAATAAAATTACTTCTATTGTGCTTTCATTGAAATATTCCTCCTCTTATACAAAGAAAGCTTTAAAGGGTGCGAAAAAACGTTTTCAATGATGCAACAGAATCCCGTTCAATGCCATAGTTTTGCCGTATCATAAGTAATTAGATTTACATAATAAGTTTTTTTCTAATTGTGATGACGTAGTAATTTATTAATTAAAAACTCTCCTAGAGAACTGGAGTGAAGCAGTATTTATGTAATTCAAAGTAATTGTTGTCATGAAATTTGTATGGTCAAACTAGAAAATCATTATAACCACCATCAAGCAACACCAATACAACGTAACTAGAGGTGAACAAAATAGCGTCTTATTCTTAAATATAAATAATGAGAATCATGATATAAATTAGACAGGAGCTAAAATGATTTCATATGAAGTTCGGTGATGTTAAGAAATAACATATCAAATCCTCTTTGATAAATTTAATAGATCAACTAATAATAAATATTAGCAATAGTTTATTCAAGTTAGACTCTTTATTAACGAGATAAATAGTTTGGTCTACAAGGGTTTGCTGCTAGAAGATAATTTATTACTTTTTGAATAAATCTTAACCATTTGACTTGATTAGGCAGAATAATTTGTTATCTATTTCTTCCTAAACTCCTTTGTTTACCCTGACTTACCTTCCAGCCTTTTGTTCCCTTTTCAATACCTAACTCTCTTTAAAATACCTCTTTTGTATCCCACCCTTCTGAGCACCAGATATCTTGCATCAGTTGTTTCAGTATCAGTGAAACCCTAACGAAAACAACTTGTTACAGTTGAAAGGTTTTAGTAATTTTTCTGATTTTCTTACTGTAGTGTACACGCTGATTTTTATTTCAAGTGTTTATTTTGAAATCTTGCTATATATATATTTAATTTCTCTATGTTTCTTTGTCTACATTGAACTTTATTTGTTTGTTCATCGTTAGATCGAATTTCATCGAAAATGCATATATATATATATATATATAACAGATTCAATAATATATCGACCGTTTGATAGAATAGGTGTGTTCTCTAATCGGGGTTCGGTCAATTTTCCAGGATAAAAAATCAAACTCTCGTTGCCAACGTTTCGGTTTTATTTAAAACCTTTTTCATAGGCAGAAGTAAGAATTTTTTAACTAAGAAAATGAAATTTACATTATTTAAAGGAACAACAATGTTAGCCGGACAAAACCTTCGACTAGACTAATAAGATAACATTACAAATAACCTCAACACTGTTCACTTACTTCTGCCTATGAAAAAGGTTTTAAATAAAACCGAAACGTTGGCAACGAGAGTTTGATTTTTTATCCTGGAAAATTGACCGAACTCCGATTAGAGAACACACCTATATATATATATATATTTGTAAAAGTTGGAAGAAGTCCTTCATTTAAACATATATTGTTAAATAACGCCCCATATTTGGCTTGTATTTTCTCACACAATTTCTCCGGTTTCCGGAATTCCTTCCTCGTCTCTTCATTAAAACTACATATAAAGCTTCTCACCAATATTGCTAGACGACATGTTTCGAATGTACCACATTCATCATCAGGACAATAATGAGAATAATAGTAGAATTGTCAGTTTATATATATAGAGGTGGATTACTATTGGAATGTTCACAGGACATCGCCCTGGATCACGGAGCATTATGAGGGATAAAGGTAGGGATAAAGGTTGGACTCACCTACTAGCTGGCTAATCTGGGTAGGTCTGTTGGAAAATAGTTTTAAAATTCGACAAGAATTATTAAGTTGGATATTTATGGCTGGCTGCTTTTCTTGAATTATTATTGCCTCTAATAGTTGTAATTTAAAATGTTGTTCCTTTCTCTAGCGATAATTTTCGTGAAATTGACCATCATTTCTCTTGTGAGTTTTGTCTTATGGACTGCTGTTCAGTAATAGCCCTTCTGACGAGGGCAATAGCCTCTTCTAAGAGAGTTGACAGCCAGCGGATAGTTTTTTACTCTTTCTTACTGTACTTCTTTGTTTCCCCAAACATCCCTCTCTGGACATTTGTCCTTTCCTGCATTTTCACCATTTTAAAATACCACTCTTCCCTCCCACTCTTCCTAACCCCTCACGACATGTTTCTGCATCTAGTGTTTCAGTTGGGTTTTTGACTCTGACGAAGACCGCTTGTTACGGTTGAAAGATTATAGTGTTTTTCCCTTTTCATTTTGTGATTTGATCATATATATATATATATAGTACTCGAGAAGGCACACATATTAGACATTAAAAATGCTGTTGATAACAGTCTTTAACAGTAAAGGAGTCAAAATATTCCAAGGTCTCCCTACCTTTCCCAGGCATCCACAAACCTCTTATTATAGAAATGTTTCCATTTTATTAAAAATCTTTTTTCAACACTAAAACATTTTTCTTTACCTTATTTTTCTTACTTTAAAACATCATTCTTATCTTATGACAGGTTTTCCAAGTTATATGACAAAATTTGTTCTAAAACAGAAAGTCAATAACAATGAGAGATACTCACTTTTTTGTCTTCTAAATGATTATACTATACCAGTTACATCTATATAAATATAAGAAATGTTTTCTTTACGTTTCATGCATTAGAGAAACCGAATCCGCCCTTAGAAAAATTTCTGTCCGTTTGTCGGTTTGTCTGCAAAATTTTGTCACAAGTAAACTCAGCCACCATAAGACATAGGGAGCTGAAACTTTTATTCTAGATTTGTGAATGTCTAACTTAAAATATAGGCTCTGAATGGATTAAAAATTCAGTTTAGAAGCGAAGTTATGAACTTTTAAGCTGTCTTAGGCTAATTTCACAGAAATGTTTAATTTGAAAATATACAGGTGTAGTAAGTAGGAATTGTTAGTTGATTTTAATTTCATTTGGGTATATGAATATATTGTGTACTTGAGCTTATTGACAAGGTGTTTCCAAGAGTTCAACATGTACTATATATTCAGAATTAATGGCTTTGAGAACGATAATTCTCAACCCTTAATAATGAACAGGCAGGAAAAATCAACAATCAAGTTCTTACGCTATATCAAACCGAGAAAAGAACTTACAATAGTGTGATTAATGATGAGGAAGTAGTACATTATCTAACTGAATTTCTTGACTCCGTGACTTCTCCTGGACTGCCTGTTCATGAGTAAAAAATTAAAGTAGGAGCACCAATCATGCTGCGATTTAGTATCAGTAACAAATTTCATGTTACGAAACTTGAGTGTCCCAAAAATGTGCAACGGGACACGACTCTGAGATCGTGCTCTGGACAGATACGCCATAGAGGCAGACATCATGAATGGGTGTGGCCTGGGGAGTTTGTGTGTATACCACGCATACTATTGGTTCCGGGCCACTATCCGTTTCCATTCAAACGATTGCAATGTTCCGTCAGCGTCTGTTTTGCAATGACAGTAACTAAGTGGTAAGGGGAAACTGTATCTACTGCAGGAATTGAAGTGAGTGAGAGCAAGTTTTCCTAACATGGTCAACTGTAGAGTCAGTGGTTCCAACTCTTGTTCTTTCATGAACCTGAAGGACAGACAGCTAATGTACTATTTACAGAGGCTTAACACTGTACTGATAACAATATTCTTTACTATTCTATATTTTCTAATAATATTGTGGAATACCATGTATAATCAAATTATTGATTCCGTCAAAGACGGGTACGTTTGCTAGTCTGATATAGTTTAAGCGACCATTAAAATTATTATTGTTGAATTTGTTTATTTTTTATCCATGACTAAATGTATTTACTGCTTAGTTCCTAATTATTTATCTGTTTTAGATACCCAACCGAGTAATATTGAATTTATTAAGGAAATCCGATATCTGTTGTTCCACCAAAGTCCTTATGAAATTTCAGGTCATGATACTGGAAACAATAGAATTTAAGGTAAAGTTACATGAAATTTTGTTGTGTCTGCTCATAGGGTCAATAATAATCGTCTATTTCTGTGTGTTTAGTTATATTCTTTTTAGGACGGAAAATGCAAACAATATATTTTTTAAGTATATATTTAATTTACTATAGTAAAGGATAGGAATCAAGAAAAAAATAAATTTCGAGATTTTGACGGCTTTACACTTCTTGAGGTTATACGAGCGAGGTTATACGTGTGTGTGTGTGTGTGTGTGTGTTTTTGGCTGTGTATAAAGTTTATGAATACGCTACAGGCCACAGTGTTGGATGAGTATCTCAAGAAAGCTTTTTAGTGCTGTTGAGTTGAATAGCTTCTAGGTTGAAATATTGTCTCATAAAAAGTCCCCTGTTAAGTCTATTTAGTGTTTTAGACACCATTGTTCTCTCCTAAACTACTGTTTTCAGACAGTCAAAATTTTGCAGTTATTATAGAACTTAGACAAATTATTATAATATGTGCCTGAAAAAACTTTCAGAATTATTTAATAAAACAAATGACAGTTTTGGGAAAGATATAGACTTATGATTGAATCTTACATCTTGTAGTTAAGACGGTGGTCAAGCTGATTGACAAATGATAATAAAACTAAACACAAAAAGATTGGCACTATTACAGTTTCGAGAAATTACTTCAAAGAAAAAGTTATTAAAGTGCATTTTTTAAATTTAGAAATTTTTTTTTCTTCAATAGGCCTCCCATCAAAACACTGACACTGACATCCCTTCTTCTACATCCCTTAAACTAATCCCTCCTCATTAAATTTTTCTCAACTAAAATTGAATATCTTAGTGACTCTTTGGACACTTTGGCTGTTGCGTCTACGTACTTGGTCCCTTTCTCTTTTCTCCTGATGACAGACTGCCCAAAATTTTGAGTCTGTAAGTGTGTTTCTTTACTCTGTGTGTTACTCATCTTCAATTTTGAAATCGTGTATACGTTTCACAGTAAACTATTTAGCAAGACAATCATTGTATTTTTTTTATTTGTAACTTTGTGTGCTTTTCATGTATGTCTGATTTTTGAATGATTGTATTATTTCTTAGATTTCCTCTGTTTTATAGACCCATGAAATATTTAAAAAAAAAACGAAACGTTGGAAATGAGAGTTTAATTTGAATCTGAAGAACTGATCGAGTCCTTATAAACTTTTATTTCATATATATATATATATATATATATATATATATATATATATATATATATATAAAGAAAACCATAAATAAAGGCATACAACACTCACTAATATATTTCATCAGGTAGAAGTACTCTTGCGAGCAGCCGCGGCTGACTGAGCGAACTGTCGAATGCGACAAACACGCGTGCCCTCTGCTGGCTGCCTTGCGCAAGAGTAATTAACTAAAGAGAGAGAACTAACTAAAAACGTAAACTGAAAATAATAGAGGCAGATAAGAAGAAATCTAAAACAATGAGTAATAAAATAAATACAAAATTAAAATACTGAAATGAAAAAAAATAAATAAAAAATGAAAAAAACAAGAAATAACATATAGGCAAAAACGGAGATAAAATAAAATAAAAATAAAAAAAATTAACGGTACAGATTGAGGCCAGGAGGAGAGTGAGCACCAAGAAGACAAATAAGTGCCTCCTCTGAAGCTCTTAAAGTTACCCGAGAGAAAGGTTCAGGGATCTGATTAAGGACTTGGACACGGAAGCAGTGATTGAAGTCAAGTACATCGGAATTAGCGTGGATTGAAATGGTTAGGTTTTTGCTTTGCCCAACGGAAACCCTATGACCATTCATACGTAAGTTGAGCTTGGTAGAGGTCATACCAACGTAGAATGCATCACACTGTGTACAATCCAGACGGTAAACACAATTGACTGAAGTGAAGGAGGTATGAGGGGGACAAGGTTAATTAATATTGTTATAGGGTGAAGTAAAGGAAGGATTAGGTTTATAACGATACAGGTTTGGCGCCTACTACGTCCACATCCCACCATTCCTCTAATAGGCAAACGGTTCAAGGAAGAGAGATGGGAGAAAATACTCCTGAGGTCCGGTGGTTTACTATACGAGATGGAAGGGAGTTCACAATAGATAGATGAGGTGGAAGGAGAAGAGGAGAGCAAAGGGAAAGACTCCTTAATGACAGAGGCAATCCTATGGACCCCAGGGAAAAAGGTGAAGATCAGGAAAACAGTATTACTACGGTCTTTCCTCGATAAAGGCCGGTGAACGATCTCAGCCGGCACAACACAACTGTTGATAACATTGAGGGGGTAGCCACGATCCACCAATTTTTCTTTTAAAACTTTGATGTGGTGGCTACGGTTTTTTAAATTATAGTAGATGCTATGTATTCGCATGGACAGGGATCTTGGAATAGCGTTTTTAATATTGATGGCATGACAACTACTAAAATGGAGGTACTGCTGGGCATTAGTGGGGTTTATATGTACCGAGGTAGAGAAACAATTATTTTGGAGGGTGACATCGACGTCGAGGAAAGTAAGTTTACTGCTGGACAGTTGGTGGGTGAAGAAAATTGAGGGACAAATGTTTTGGAAAGCAAGAAGGAACAGGTCTAACTCAATGGTACTATGTGGCCAAATGAAGAAGATGTCGTAAATGTATCGTGTGTAGATAAGAGGAAGGAATTGACGATCAGAAAGGAAAGATTGTTCTAATTTTACCAAGAACAAATTGGCAAAAGAAGGAGCCATCACAGACCCCATTGCAGTACCGTTAGTTTGAAGGTAAAAGACATCATCAAACTGGGCGGCATTATGCTTCAGGGCGAATTCTTTATTGATATATATATAGATATATATATGATAGACGAAATGCCATCCAGAAGAACTGATAGCACTTAAAATAAACTGTGACATATAGAAAAAAAGTAACTTACTTTACAAAGTAAAGTAAGGACTCGCTTTTCAATATTTCAACCGTTTTGGTAGTCGTCCTCACTAGAAGAAGTGAATGACGGCAGGACGTCAGTCAACGCTACGTGTTCCGTTTCTTTCTATATTTCAAAGTTTATTTTAAATATATATGTATATACATATATATTTATGTTATATTAATTTATACTAATACATAAGAACGTGAGTGGGAGTTTATGTTGTGTCGCTGTGGGTAATGTGTTAAAAACAATATATTCTCATAATTTGTTTTTTCAGGTTCACACCCCAACCTTAGGAACGTATGTTGAAACATTATTGAATATAATCCACCTGGAACAAGATAGAACTACTTTTTCCATGTACTTAATTCATCTCATCGACTATGCATACGCCAAACGCAGTGAGATTATGGCTTATTTTTTCATCAAATATTATAAATCTAAATATTTGAGCGAAACTTGGTAATTAAATATTTTCTATAATTCTATTTACAAATATGTATCGTCTGAAGTATCAAGGTACCATTGTATTTAAAATGAGTACAATTTAAAATGTCTATTTAACTGAGTTCGAAATCTGTTTGACATGTTCACTGAAGATAAATTTTCAAAAGGTTTCATCTACCCACGTTAATCTTTTTTGAGCTCATTCCGCATAGGGCTTTCATGTAAATTACTTTAGTTATATTTTATTTGATTTCTCGAAAAGTAAATTATAACTATATCATTTTTATATGTTTCCTTTACTTTAGATATAAAAACAACAAAACTTACATTTGCCAGTTAAACATATGCCATTTTAAAACGAAAACGCCTTATGTTTATTGGTACTACTTAATTGTAGATGCCTCTTAAGCCAGTTTTAAAGCTTTAATAAATTTTAAGACATTCTTTGTCTATATGATGCAACTCAGGTGCTGGAGAGTTTGTCAATCACTGGTATAATTAATAAATTAAACTAATCTAACACCAAATTAATCTATCTTAATATTATAAACTTATTAATATTAATTTTATGTTCATGATATTTTTAGTACAATTTTATGATTCTGTAATTAAAGTAATTCACAACCTCTTAATTATCTTTATTGTCCGGAACTCTTTATTGCTCTTAGACTGGTTGTCTACCCTACCAATTGTTTTAAATTTTCACCATATTAAAAATGTGCGTGAAAAGTGTATTAATTTTTTTTTTAGTTTTTATTCATTGATAGGTCAATAATTACTAACTTTATATGAATTAGTAGAGTTTTTCTAATTTGCATACAATTTTTTTCCAGAATGGCATAACTTTTAATTTTAATTATACATTAAAAAGATTAACATTATTTGTAAATTTTAGGTTAGAGAAAATTAAATTGAAAGAAGATAAACTACTACTGTCTTCTGGAATATTTCTGGCTGGATTAGTTTTAACGACGGGAGATAACCAGAATATATGCAGAATTAAAGTGCAGTTAGTAAGCGTAACTCAAATCGAAGAAGTCTTGATCGAGCAAATGGCTGTAACCATAATCAGGTGCTTTCACTATGAGCTCAAGAAAAGGAATTAATTTATATACTTTAAACTTTTATGTTTGTACATATTTTATTTAAATACCTTTTACAATACGTTGGTATTATATTTATAACGAAAAATAACTTCAGATTGAGGACTGTCCAGTTAATCAGAGAATCGGAGAACTACACCAATAAAAGTAATTAAATGTATATAATGTAAATAAATGTATATAAAAAACTATCATAACTGTAGATATCGCTGTATATATAAGTAAACTTGTAAATGTAATGCATGTGTTTATTTCAATATTGCCTTTCGAACATGATATTTAATAGATCAGGCCTTCCTTATAGTCTCCTCATGTATTTTCAACAAACAGATTGAAATTCACTTGATGGAGACATCGACGACTACTACTTAGGGAATTTTAGTCTGATGTTGAGAAACTGATATCCTTTGCCTAAGTTCATCCTGCCCATCAACAAAACTCTCAAGATATTAAGTTGTTTCATTGGTAAATCAATAGATAATTTTCCATACACTTTTTCCTCACTCGACCGTTTTCCGACTTCCATGTTCATTTTCCAGAGTGTCACTGAGAGTTTTCAAAAGGTTATTCTATTTCTATCTCATTTTCATTCTTCTTATTCTATAGCTATCCAGTTAACTATTGCATGATTCGATCAATCTCTTACTACGTAACAAATATCTTAAATTTATTTTTGTCTACTGTCTCTGTTATTTTCGTTCGTCTCTTGTTTGTTTCTATATCTTTTTCTTAACACCTGTGGTCTATTAGTGGTTTGTATAAGTCATCTGTCTAAAGCTTACTTTCATCGTTTATAATGAACACTGTATGTCACTTTGTATGGATTGGTGAACGCTTTCACGTCTCCAATCCTGTGTTTCTTTTTCTTTTTCTCCTTTCCTGAAGACGGTAAGAAAGCTGAAATGATCCAGAATCCTAAGTGTTAGTCTCTTTTTTGTGTTTTTCTATTTGTAACTTTAAATTAATCTGTTATTATATTTGACTTCTTGGTAAAAAATCTGGAGTGGCCTACACTCAACTTTACTATAAGTAACTTAATATCAAATTTCTTGAGTATATAACACATAACGTCTCATTTAAGCATAACGTAAACATCTAAATTGGATATGATTATTAGTCTTTCATTCCTGAGGTAGTACAGATAGTGATTGAAGGACATATCAATATATAAGCTTATTTTTGTACATCACACAGCTGATGCAAATAATTTCATTACTATAACTACAGCAGTTATAACATTTTTGAAAAACAAAAGTGAACATTTCTTGATACGAAATATTCTCCTACAAGAGAACATGGCTTTTGTTTAAATACCCAGCGGATTTCTTACATCGTTTACTTGACATCCTTCTACATTTAATATTAAAGTAAAATTTTCAAATTTAAAAGAGGAAAATACCCTTTTTTTCTCTGAAAAACATCATAAACAGCGAAGAAAATGTTGTTTTAAGATGATTTATAATTAAAGATGTACGATAATTACATTTATTAATCTCTAAACAAAAGATTTCAATTTTGAATTATCTTTTACATTTTTGGTTTTTTGTAGAATTATTATACTGGAAATTTTATGGCTTCTTAGTATTTAATAAGATCATTTTCCTTCCCCTTTGTCAAATAACATATATACGAATTTTTTCTGAGTGACTGTTATCATTTTCCTGCACAATATTATTCCTCTTACATCTCATATAAGTCAATAAGCAATTTAAATTGTTCCTTTATAAATATCAATTTTATGTCAGTGGATTCGCTCAAAAAATTTCTAAGTCAATGTAAACAATGTAAAAAAATATAAAAAATTCGACAAGTATAGCAGGTGATCACTTAGTCTAGGATAAACAAACAGTTTTTATAGCGTTATTGCTCTTTCCCGTAATTGAAAATTCATGATTTTTTTTTATGAATTGCTAATTTTTTGTTCCATTTTTGGTCAAATTTTCATTATTTTTTAATGAGCCGTTTAGCGTTAAAAAAACATTTTCTGAAAACAGAAATCGAACTGTAACGCCCCTTCAGCAAATATAATTTTAAAAAAAAATATGTCAACTCATTTTCCACATAATGTTCTATTTTTAGGCATAGTTTCATTTTAATCCGTCAAACAGTATGGCTTGTATTGCTCTCACAAGCTTTGAGATTGAAATAAGTCAAAATTTTTACATTTTATTGAAAAAAAATATTTCATGTTGTTTTAAAATTCTGAATATATTTTTCGTTTGTTGCATTTGTAACCTCAAAGATAATGTCAAAATTTTAAAATTCTAGGGTTATCAGTTTAGAAGAAATAAATGTTTTCTAAAAAACGGTTTTTGGCAAAAAAAGTGACTTTCCCATCCATCATGCATAATTCTTCCCAAACAATAGGGATCTTCTTCTCTATGGGGCCCATTTTTGTGTAAAATATCAACTTGATCCATTAAAGATTCTGGACCGTAGTTTGGTAACAAGCAATGCTAACGCACTCACCCACCCACCCACACACACACAGAGACATCATCGAAAAAACTTCATAAAACGACTTCTGGGACCTCAAAACATGTAATTCCGTCAAAATCTCGAGATCGACTTTTTTCACGATCACTATACTTTACTTATATTAAAGTAAAAATTCAATAAAATCAAAACGTCGGCAATGAGAGTTTGATTGGGAGTGGAAGAAACTAACCGCATCATGATTTATCTTTTTTTAGTTATATATATAACACTATTCACGTGTCCATTCAAACTAGATGGTTGTTGCTGAAATCCACAAACTGTTTTTCTTTGTAAAATAATCTCTAATGTAATACTTAGTTTTTCTTTGTCAAAATTTTAAACTTCTGCCTGTGAAAAATGGTTTTAAATAATAACCGAAACGTTGGCAATGAGAGTTTAATTTGAACCTGAAGAACTGACCTGAATTAATGACTCCTGATAAACATTATTTTTGTATATATATAACACTTTTTTTCTTTTTTATCGAGGTTTGGTCTAGCTTCAATAATACAACACTTTTAAGCCGACGTTTCGTCTAAATTTGTATACATCTTCAAGGCTACATCAATACAGAATTTAATTACAATAACATGAAACATAATTATATTACATTATTTAATTAATATACATATAATAATATTATAATATAATTAATATACCTTGGTATTTTTCTATTATGAGGAAACAACTACATACCAAGGTAAAATAAACTACTACAATACCAAGGTGTTGATGTAGCCCTGAAGATGTCTACAAATATAGACGAAACGTCGACTTAAAGGTGTTGTATTATTGAAGCTAGACCAAACCTCGATAAAAAAGAAAAATAGTCTTAAATATATGTGTTCGAGATAAGGAAGACAATTGCATATATATATATATATAATATATATATATATATATATATATATAAAGATTTCACATAAACACGTGAAACAACAATCAATGATTAAACCACAATAAGAATGGGAAAACAAGACTAAGATCTTTCAACCGTAACAAGCGGTCTTCGTCAGAGTCAAAAACCCAACTGACCACTAGATGCAGAAAACATCTGGTGAGGAGTTGAGAAGAGTGGGAGGGAAGAGTGGTATTTTAAAAGGGTGAAAGCACAGGAAAGGACTAATGTCCAGAAAGGGATGTTTGGGGAAACAAAGGAGTACAGTAAGAAAAAGTAAAAAACTGTCTGCTAGCTGTCAACCCTCTTTGAAGAGGCTATTGCCCTCGTGACGAAAGTATCAAGTTTGAAGAGACCGTTACTAATGTTTATAATATTAGATCTATTAAATTTAATTAGAGACGATTCAATAATATTTCTTAACAACATTGATTTTTCATAGGTAATAAATTTAGCTCCTGTCCAATCAATATGATGATTTTCATTTTTTATATGCAAGAATAAGGCACTACTTTTTTCCTGTCTACTTACGTTATATTGGTGTTGTTTTACACGTGTCTTTAATGATTTACCAGTTTGACCAATATAAATTTTATGGCAATTTTTGCACGGAATTTTATAAATACCAGCGGACTCCAATTCGCTTGGAGAGTTTTTTTATTAACATATTACCCACGTTATTACGATTAGAAAACACTATATTAAAATCAAGTTGTTTGGCTAATCTTGGAAGGGGGTCCAATGATTCGTGGTATGGCAAAACTATAGAATTTGATAATAAAAGGGGCTCTTTTGAAGTATTAGAGAAAGTTTTTTTAGCACTCTTCAAAGCTAAATCGATATAAGAAGAGGGGTATTTTAATGAAAGGGCAATTGACCTAATGTTATTAATCTCTTCATTAAGGAATTCAGGAGATGAAATTCTTAAAGCTCTCAAAAACATATTTCTAAAAACAGAAATTTTAACATTTTTTGGATGCGATGAATAAAAATGAACGTATGCAAGTACATTCGTAGGTTTTCTATACACACTAAAGCGTAACTCATTAGGTAACCTATGGATCAGGACATCTAAGAAGGGCAAATTACCACTTATTTCTTCTTCCATTGTGAATTTGATTGTCGGCACTAATGAATTCAATTTTGTTAGGAAATCAACTTTATTTAAAGAATTGGGACAAATGCAAAGAATATCGTCAACATATCTATACCATTTAACATTTTTGGGCAAAATTGAGCTTAACATTTTACTCTCAAAAAACTCCATATATAAATTACTTAGGAGGGGGGATAAACAGTTACCCATAGTTATGTGAAATCTTTTTATCGATGAATACCATGTGCGATACCTACTCCTATTTCTGTCATCTTTTTCCTTGATTCGTCCCTGTAGTGAAAAATTGTTTGTCTAGCTTGACAAAGGTTCATAAATTAAAACTAAAATTAAAATATTTAAATAATTGTTTTAGTGAAAAGGTAATACCTAAATCTCTTATTCCTAAATGTTTGCTATATATTTGTGAAGGCCCTTTTGATAATTTTCATTCTTTGTTGCTAAAAAAACATATTTATTTGTGCCGGTGTGATGTGAAATTAGCCTTCGGTGATTCAGTGCGTAACAAATGTCATCTTAATCAGCTCATCCCTTCCGATTGGAGGAAAGTAGTATTTGATTATATTTATTGGCAACTTAGAAAGGTATGTAAAAATTTTTCTAAAGTACGAGTACATAATAATAAACTTCCGAACTTAATTGACAATAGCCCGTGGAATAAAAATAAAAATAAATATTAGTTCTTAATTTATCCGACAGAATATTAGATAATAATACAGTAGCAGCATTAGGGTATGGTTTAAATTTTTTTCCTAAAAGTAACAATTTAAATTATGTTCATGTGGCTAAGGGTTTTTGTAAAGCTGAAAAATTAAATAATGTAGATATCGATAATTTAAATATTTTAAAAGGAATGGTATACGGTCTTTCAGAAAAAACTGATGTTGTTAGCGTTCCTAGACGTTTTATCGAGGCTTATTCTAAGCCTAAAAAAGATAATACCATAAAAATCACTAAAGCCGATAAATCTAAAGTAACAGTAATATTAAATAAAAAAGATTACGTCGATAAAATAGAGAATATGCTAAATGATGAAAATGTGTATACAAAGTTAAGATCTAATCCTTTGGAAAGGGTCAATAGTTCATTTAATAAAAAAATTAAAACTATCTTAAAAAATCAACCCGAACTTATTACTAAATTTATATCAAAATCCCCTTCTTTGCCATATATGTACGGGTTGATCAAGACACATAAAGATAATTACCCAATACGTTTAATTGTGAGTTCGGTTGGTTCGGCATCATATGGCTTGTCCAAATGGTTAGTAAGTATTTTAAGCCCCTTAATTGGAAAAATTTCAGGCAGCCATATAAAAAAAAATGTGGATTTAATTAAAAAATTAAAAAGCGTCAACATGAACAAAAATTATAGATTAATTAGTTTCGATGTAAAGTCTCTTTTTACGAATGTACCTGTAACTGATCTGTTGTGCTTACTCCAGGAGGAATTAATTAATTATTCCCTTCCCCTTCCATCTACCACTATAATAGAGTTAATTAAGTTATGTGTGGTAGATTGTCATTTTCAATTTGAAAATAATTATTATATACAAAAATTTGGTCTTGCTATGGGTAACTGTTTATCCCCCCTCCTAAGTAATTTATATATGGAGTTTTTTGAGAGTAAAATGTTAAGCTCAATTTTGCCCAAAAATGTTAAATGGTATAGATATGTTGACGATATTCTTTGCATTTGTCCCAATTCTTTAAATAAAGTTGATTTCCTAACAAAATTGAATTCATTAGTGCCGACAATCAAATTCACAATGGAAGAAGAAATAAGTGGTAATTTGCCCTTCTTAGATGTCCTGATCCATAGGTTACCTAATGAGTTACGCTTTAGTGTATATAGAAAACCTACGAATGTACTTGCATACGTTCATTTTTATTCATCGCATCCAAAAAATGTTAAAATTTCTGTTTTTAGAAATATGTTTTTGAGAGCTTTAAGAGTTTCATCTCCTGAATTCCTTAATGAAGAGATTAATAACATTAGGTCAATTGCCCTTTCATTAAAATACCCCTCTTCTTATATCGATTTAGCTTTGAAGAGTGCTAAAAAAACTTTCTCTAATACTTCAAAAGAGCCCCTTTTATTATCAAATTCTATAGTTTTGCCATACCACGAATCATTGGACCCCCTTCCAAGATTAGCCAAACAACTTGATTTTAATATAGTGTTTTCTAATCGTAATAACGTGGGTAATATGTTAATAAAAAACTCTCCAAGCGAATTGGAGTCCGCTGGTATTTATAAAATTCCGTGCAAAAATTGCCATAAAATTTATATTGGTCAAACTGGTAAATCATTAAAGACACGTGTAAAACAACACCAATATAACGTAAGTAGACAGGAAAAAAGTAGTGCCTTATTCTTGCATATAAAAAATGAAAATCATCATATTGATTGGACAGGAGCTAAATTTATTACCTATGAAAAATCAATGTTGTTAAGAAATATTATTGAATCGTCTCTAATTAAATTTAATAGATCTAATATTATAAACATTAGTAACGGTCTCTTCAAACTTGATACTTTCGTCACGAGGGCAATAGCCTCTTCAAAGAGGGTTGACAGCTAGCAGACAGTTTTTTACTTTTTCTTACTGTACTCCTTTGTTTCCCCAAACATCCCTTTCTGGACATTAGTCCTTTCCTGTGCTTTCACCCTTTTAAAATACCACTCTTCCCTCCCACTCTTCTCAACTCCTCACCAGATGTTTTCTGCATCTAGTGGTCAGTTGGGTTTTTGACTCTGACGAAGACCGCTTGTTACGGTTGAAAGATCTTAGTCTTGTTTTCCCATTCTTATTGTGGTTTAATCATATATATATATATATATATATATATATATATATATATTAAATTTTATTTATTAGGGTCAACCCTGACCAAACTCCGAGAAAAAGAAAAAAGTGTTTGTTAATATTTTGTGGTCAAGAAAACAGTACTGTATATATATAACAGATTTAATAATATATCGACCGTTTGATAGAATAGGTGTGTTCTCTAATCGGGGTTCGGTCAATTTTCCAGGATAACCCAACATATCTTTGAATATTGAATATATTTATAATTGTAAAAAAATCATATTTAGGTTGAATCCTCTGCATCCATAATTTTTTCAAGTTTTGGAAGTCTTTTATTGAAACAGTATAAAACAGTAACTTGTTAATCGTCGATATGTTTCGACAGTACATCAGTCATAATCAAGATATGGATGGGGAGCATTGAAAATTTTGTATATAAGATGGTAGGGTGATGTCTGAATTTTATTTAGTCATTTCCCAAGACTAGGGCGCCTAGTTTGCGAGATTAACGCTGGTTGGTTGGCTTCTTCTTCTACCTGTCTAAGCTGACTGGACCTACTTGTAAACGTTTTTAATACTTGCTTGAACTGAAAATCTGAATTTTGAATTCCCTAAGTTGAAAAACGTGTTTGTTGTCGTGGCTATGAATAATTTATCAAACTATGACTCACACTTTCTCATTACAGAGTTTAACAGAAACGAAGATATTAATATAATTCCAGTCAATGAGCAACGCTACTTGGCCTTTACAGTAAAAATCGGCAATGTTACATTTCGTCTTATCGACACATTTAGATTTACAATGGCCAGTTTAGAGAAACTTGTAAGCATACAAGATAAACAATGGTTGGTTAGACAATTGGGAAAATTCTATCCCGACAGTCGACAATGTGAAATAGTTACTAGAAAGGGTGTCTACCCGTATACATATACAAACAGTTGGGACAAATTCAATGACACTACTCTTCCACCCAAAGAGTCTTTTTACAATGACTTGACAGACCGTCATATTTCCACAGAAGACGATAATTACGCCAAATCTGTATGGCAAGTGTTTAAATGTAAAAATTTGGGCGAATATTCAGATTTGTATTTGACTATAGACACAATTTTGCTCATGATTGTTTTCGAGGAATATAGAAACGAAGATATAGAACCTATGGGATAGACCCGGTACATTATTACACAACACCGAGTTTAAGCTGGAACTTAATGTTAAAATACACGAAACAGACTGTAGGTTTATTCCGAGATTATGACATGCAGCTGTTTACCGAGAAATCCATCTATGGTGGAACTTGTCAATTAAATATTAAATATGTTGAAGCCAATAACAAGTACATGACAAACTATGACTCCGGTAAGCAAAACATATACATTATGGCATTTGATGTAGTTAGTCTATACCGTTCGGTGAGTCTATACCGTTGAATTAAACACTGCTAAGCGGAAAAATACAGATAACGAAGATTATAGACAATTGTACAAACTTTTTCTCAACAGCATGTATGGCATGAATTTACGGAATGTTTGCAAAGATAAGAAAATTAAATTGGTAAATAATGAAAAGTTATTGGACAAATATCTAAACCACCCAGCTTTTGTAGACAGACACATATTTAATGAACATTTAGTTTCCGTTACATTGGACAAAACAGAAGTGTTTTATGACAAGCCTACAATAATTGGAGCCAGTATCCTTGCGATATCAAAATCTATAATGTATTCAAAATTTATGACGTTTTCAAACCTGTTTTTAAACAAGACCTATCTCTCATCTATACAGACACTGACTCGCTTTACTTTAAAATTACCAATGTTGAGGACATCTATGAAAATTTGCTTGTCATTGAAAATCACTTAGACGCCTCAAATATCCCGGCTAAGCACAAACTGTTTTCCAATAAAAACAAGGGTGTTCCTGGGCTTATGAAGGAAGATACGGGAACAATTATTGAGAAAGTTGTCGGGCTATCCCCAAAAATGTATTGCTTAAAACTCTTTGGTGGTGTTGAGAAGAAGAGGTGTAAAGGAATATCAAAGCATGTAGGAATTAGTTTTGATGACTATTACAACGCCTTGCAGACTAGTCAAAATCTTTACAAAGAAATGAACAGGATCCAATCTAGATATCATAAAGTGAGCACGATTCACTTGAATAAATTAGCCTTGAGAAATTATGACAATAAAAGAATCGCTTTGGACGACGGTGTAAATACTTTGCCTTATGGTCATTACTCCAGACCTAGTTTAAGCGATGGTGGGGGGTAGTAGTGGTGGGAGGTAAACCTTATTTTAGTTTTGTACAGATCTTGAGCTTAGAAGTATCGACATCATGTTGCTCTCCTCTGGATTTAGAATCAATTCCAAGACGTTGAGAATAAGTGTGGAAAATATGAATCATATTCGTTTAGTACTAACTCATGGGAGAAGACAAGTATCGTTTGACATGGATATATTCAATAAACTAACAATGGTACCTATTGCAGACATAATTTTAAATTTCTTTAATGGAGACAACCGAGAATGTGAATATTTTCAAATTGAATGCGAATATGTTAACGTAACTTTGGTGAATCAAAAGGGGAAGATGAAGAAGAATTTGAATTTTTCATTTCGTTAATTTTATTCCAAAATTACTTGGCTATTCCAAATCAAATATGCCAAATCGATGAAATCAAAAAGAACTACGACGACGACGATGTAGCTGGACCATCCTTACCAACTGTTGAAATGTCTACATGGAAACCATCTATTGAGGAGGAGGAGGAGGAGAATGATGCTGGAAAAAACACAGTGTAACTATAATGCTTCCATACTATATTTACAAGTAACACATGTCTCTCTCTCTATCTCTCTCTCTCTCTCTCTCTCTCTTTCTCTTGATTTTTTTTGTTGGTGTTGTTATTAATTGCCATGTAACTTGTTTCAGATAAACCATGGAACTGTTTGCAGTTATTGAAGTCAACGGATTGAGATCTGAGGATGGAAAATTTATCATTAAAGAGATATCAACATCTGCTACTATGGAGGATCAATTCGTCCTGAGACATTTTTTCTTTAAAGCACCCGATGGTGTTAAAGAAGCCCTGGAAACAAACATGTGGCTGTTGCGACGCTATCATGGATTGGAGTGGCAACAACTATTAGATGACCTAGACTTTGAACAGGAAGACGTGGAGGCAATAATGAACAAATTCTCGCAAAATTACCTTTTAATCTTTGCAAAAGGAGAGGAAAAATGCAAACAGTTTGGATCAATTATGGGTAGAACAATGATAAACTTGGAGAAATTTAATTGCCTATCGATTGACAACTTGCCGTATGAAAGGGCATTTGAAGTTACAGCGTGCTCCAACCATGAAAAGAATCTCTGTATAAAATGCTCAAATGTAAAACTTGTAGCTCTTCCTAGCTGATTATATGATTATAATGTTAAAATCATTAACATGTATAAAAAATGTTCTATTAATGATATTGTTACCAAAATTTGTACACTATATGAAAACATTTCACCGTTGGTTGATCGTCCAGACAATTATACAGCGATGTATGCGAATAAAAATACTATAATAATGGATTTATAGATGTTAATAAAAGTATATATCACAATCAATTTGTGGTTTTTCTTTTATTCATTCTATTACCTATCATAATGCATCAGGTAAGTGGAATTAATACGACTATTATATTATAAAGACAAGATTATATGAAAATTTATCAGTCTTTGTCTGCTTCAGAATGAAAACTGTTCACTTTGGACCGGTGCATGTCCATCATCTAGTTACCTGGTCCACCTCTCACCGGTTGGCGAGAAAAGGACCGTGGGAGGAATGCGCCAGAGACAGGGACCGGTTCAAGAGACGTGTCATGGCTGCCTCGAACGTCATCTCACCCGTGTTGCATGAAAACCACAGATTGAAAATATACAAAGAAAGACTTTGTGATCAATAAAATATTATTATTGTGATCAATAAAATGTTGATATCACTAATTTTTATTCTTGACTTTATCCTTCCCTTACCCCAACATGATTAGGTTAATAAATACACAGGATAATTATTTAAAAAATAATTTTATTTAAAACCAAGTACCATATTCAAATTGTTTACATTCAGGGGACTAGTTTTTATGTTCATCTTCAACACATTCATCTGATTTCTAATCATAAAGCATTACATTACAATATATACATTTTACAAAGTCATTTAAATGAGAGAGGCTGACAAATTCAGATTTAGCCAACTCTCTTACACTAGGTTTAAATTTTTAAAATGGGTTGAAACTCTTGATTCTCGCCTTGATGGAGTCTTCCAAGTCGATGAGGTTGAAATTTTCATGACACCAGTTATTCAGCTTGTGACAGTTTGTCAGACTGCAAACCATGTTGGGAGCAAATAATTTGTGATGCAAACACTCGGGATGAACTGATTGTAGCTTTTTCACACTCTGACAACCAAAATCTTGTAGATTTAGTATAATTGAGCTTGGTAGAAGAGATTGGAGAAACTCCTTTTCACATCCTTTGACAAAGATGGCTGAATGCTTGATGGCCAATGTTTGTAGGATAGACTGTAATTCTTCATATTTCAGATGTCCTAAATCTGGATTTAATCCATGATGGTACTTTACAACCCACATATTACAATGCATTGGAGGAATAGTCTTGAAAACATAATGAGTCGTTGAACCAGAAGTAAAGTCGACTGCAGTCAACTCTTTCATAATATACTTTTTCGTTGTGTTTCCACTCTGGAAGCCTTGAAAATATAAAATCAAATACATGGCTGCTGCTGCTGCTCCGCTAAATGTCTGGTGTCGACTGAAGGTAAGTTAGACTAAGCCTTCCCATTTATTCACAGTTCCAGTCAGTGGGTAGTAGTTGATAATTCTGACATGGAGTAGGAAACAGTGTTTACTGGCACATTTTCACCAGTTTCAATTTCAATTCGAATATCTTCAGGACTATTTTTCAAAATGTCATTCTGTTTTGATGTATCAATGCCAATTATCGGTCCAAGACTCTTAAAGTCTGACATGTTGAGAAAGGGTGGAGCATGTTCGTGTTGGTCTCCATAAAAGGATGATTTGAATTTACAATAGAGGTCATAGAGTATGGCATACTGGTTAGCATCCATGTCGACTTTAAAGTAATTGTAGGGAAGTGTTATGCTGTTTAAATCAACTTTAACATTTCTAAATTTAATATCGTCAAATACAGACATGTTTTTCTTTAAATCATTCTTTTTATCAGTTTGAAAACCAATCAGTACATAGCGTGGTCTTTCCAAAGTATTGCTAGTCTTCACAGACCAGTTGTGCAATGTTGTTGCATTTTAACTGTTTTCAAAGAGCTCCCAACTGGAAAATGGCACTGTTATCTTGGAATTTTGGTTCAAAGTCTTTAAAAGAGTCAATCTTTTCTTGTCATTAACTTCAACATGTCTAATATTCCACTGGATTTTGTCAATATTTACATGAAGTTCTTCATTACCATTTGAAATTAGTGCATTTTTGACATTGTTGCCTCTGATTAGTACCAGTTCTTGTTTAACATTTAAAAATATCTTTCTATAATCTTCTGCAATGCCGAGTAAATGCTTCAATTGTAGTATGCCTGAAAATGTCTGTTTTTTTTTTTCTTTCCCACAACCAGCTGGGACCAGTTGATCTTGTTTTACGAGTCTTGTCAATTTCCTGGCCAAACAGTTCAAAACGGATCTCAGAAAATAGATATGCTAGTCCATTTGTGATAAAATCACACTCGTCTAAGGGATCTTCCTTCTTTCTAATACTAGAAAGGACCAGTCATCCATTAATTATAGAAGTGACATTTCAAATTTAAATAGTATTTATTCGGGTGTGTTAAGTTGAACATTGTTGATAGATGAAAAATTGTGTTAGTGACTTTTTGGGTTGTCTGGTGAAATTTGGTTACCTTGCTTGTTATTTCAGTTCAGTGTCACGTGTTTATTTAGACTTCAGTTGTTGTTAAAATCCACAGACTCATTTTCTTTGTAAAATAATTTGTAATGTAATACTTAATTTTTCTGTTTCAAAATGTATACTTCTGTAAGTTTTCTCACTAACCTATAGTCAAAATTTCTATTGTAATTTCTTAATTGTAACTAATTGCACTTTTATGTATGTTTGATTTTTGAATGATTGTATTATTTCTTATATTTCCTCTGTTTTTGTAGGCTTATGAAAAAGGTTTTAAATAAAAACCGAAACGTTGGCAATGAGAGTTTAATTTGAACCTGAAGAACTGACCGAGTCCCGATAAATTTTAGTTTTGTATATATATATATATATATATAATAATTAAAGTTACAGCTAGAGAACACAAGAAAAAGGACGAACACTCACGAATCTCGATTATTTCGGCGTCTTGCCGTCTTCAGGAGAGTAGAAAGTAAGAAAATAAAATAAAAGGAGAAAGAATGAAGGAACGGAGACGTAAATGCGTCCACTGGCCGATGTAAACTGGCGCGATACAATGACACGCAGTGCAGCCATCTTACCAACGTGAACCAGTGTAGGCTGTGAGTTAAAAAAATTATAAAAGTGATATTTAAGTAAAAGGGAGGAGAAAAGTAAAAAAGAGAAAGGAAAGGAAAAAAACATAAAACTAACTAAAATTAAACGAGAAAAAAAAAATAAATAAATAAATAAAGATAAAAATAAATTAAAAAAATCATCTGATTAAATTTAGACCAGGGGAATTTCTTGCACCAATAACCAAATGAAGGCTTCCTCAGAAGCCCTTAGAGTGGTCTGGGTGTCATCATTTGAGAGTTTTCTTAATATTTTAACCCTGAAGCAATCGTTGAAGGGAAGGTTATGGAGATTGGCGTGGGTGGCAACAGGCAGCTGCTTGCGTTGACCAACGGATGACCTGTGACCATTCATACGGAGGCTAAGTGACGTGGAAGTCAGGCCCACGTAGAATGAGTCACATTGTGTGCAGTCCAAACGATAAACACAATTGCTGGAAGTGCAAGAACTAGCAAAGGAGAGAGGGTATGAATGGTTGTTCACTGTCGAAATGAAATGGCTGTCAGGATTGATGATGGGACAGGTGAGGCATTTCCTTCTGCCACATTGCTTTGTGCCAAAAGTGTCAGGTGCAGGCCTGGAGCGTTTAAAACTTCTATGGGAGAAGATATTGCCCAGAGTGGGGGGTCGTCTAAAGGAAATCCGGGGTGATTTGGTGAAAATATTGGAAGTGGTCGGAGAGGATGACAGGAGAGGGAAGAGTTCCTTGATGACTAAGCGTAACTTATTAATTGTGGGAAAGTATGTGGTGGTGAGGAAGGGGCTATTATTATCGGAAATGCAATTATTTCGAGGTGTATGAATGATTCCAGCCGGGATGATACGCTTGTCAAGAAGATGTTGGGGGTAGCCACGTTCAAGAAATTTATTTTTCAGTTGACTAATCTGGTTTGAATTTAGCGAGCGAGGAATGGACTTTGTGGCTAAGGGGATCCGCTTCGTTATTTTGTGATTTGAAAAAATACATCCATCGGAGAGACCTACAGAACATTTGTATATCCTCCATTAATTTTATGTGGTTCACTTTAGGAACTGGGCAGAAAGAGAGTCCCTTGGAGAGAACACTCTTTTCATACGTAGTAAGAGAATGAGAGGAAAGATTACAAATATTTAGATTCTTTTTGGGGGGTTTCATGTTAGTATAATGGTCTTGGTAACTGCTTGGAAAATTGGTTGAAGGCTCAGATACGGGTGTGGTGGAAGGAGAAAGTGTATTAAAGGGTTCAAAATTATTTAAAAATAATGGAGGATGGCAGAGCGGACTTTTTGGGGAACCAGATGGGATCTGAAAAGGGAGAGTCAGGCCTGCTCTGAAGTAGCTACAGATAAGTTTAGAAAGTTTTTTGGAACAAGAGGATCGGGCCATATCAAGGTACTTTTGGGCAGTGAACAAATGCTGATTAATATTAATGATGTAGCTAGGTGAACGAGAAAGTAAAATTTTAATAACAGAATTGAGTTTGTGTAAGTAAGAAATACGGAGTTGTTCATAATGACGAAGTGTAGTCGAAGTTAGTTCGAGGGAACACAAAAACCCAAAGGCAGCAATCTGACCGCGGAAGGATGGAGGAATAGCAGATAGAGGAACTTTCACTGTTAATCCATTGGGAGGAATGTTAAGCCCAAGACAGGTAGTAAGGAATTCAATGTGGGACGTGCATTTAGTAAGTTTGAGGGAAAGGAATTTTACCTGGTTTAACCAAAAGGGGATAGGGTTCTGCATGATGAAACAATCAAACCTGAATACACAGAATTAAAACTAAAAAAGTAAACAGATTTAAAACAGAATAAACTAGAATAAAATAAAATAAAAATAATAATAAGAACAATAAGAATAGCAACACGGGGATAAAAATAAAATTAAAATAAACAAATAAAAAAAAATAAAATAAAATAAAATAAATCGTGCAGCTAAAATAAAATAAAATAACAAATTAGAGAGTAAAGGGAATTCGGGTAAAGTTAGACAGAAATAGTAAGATTAAGTGAGAAGCGGAATTAGTAATAGAACACAGAAAGGAAACAAGAGATAAGGCATAGAACGTAAATAACAACAAACAGTACCAGTAAAGAAAGAAAGATGGCAGCACGTACCGTGCATTGACACTTTGAATTGAAATTGAAATCAGACGGTCCAAACGGACAAATAATTAAAGTTACAGCTAGAGAACACAAGAAAAAGGACGAACACTCACGAATCTCGATTATTTCGGCGTCTTGCCGTCTTCAGGAGAGTAGAAAGTAAGAAAATAAAATAAAAGGAGAAAGAATGAAGGAACGGAGACGTAAATGCGTCCACTGGCCGATGTAAACTGGCGCGATACAATGACACGCAGTGCAGCCATCTTACCAACGTGAACCAGTGTAGGCTGTGAGTTAAAAAAATTATAAAAGTGATATTTAAGTAAAAGGGAGGAGAAAAGTAAAAAAGAGAAAGGAAAGGAAAAAAACATAAAACTAACTAAAATTAAACGAGAAAAAAATATAAATAAATAAATAAATAAATAAAGATAAAAATAAAATAAAAAAATCATCTGATTAAATTTAGACCAGGGGAATTTCTTGCACCCAATAACCAAATGAAGGCTTCCTCAGAAGCCCTTAGAGTGGTCTGGGTGTCATCATTTGAGAGTTTTCTTAATATTTTAACCCTGAAGCAATCGTTGAAGGGAAGGTTATGGAGATTGGCGTGGGTGGCAACAGGCAGCTGCTTGCGTTGACCAACGGATGACCTGTGACCATTCATACGGAGGCTAAGTGACGTGGAAGTCAGGCCCACGTAGAATGAGTCACATTGTGTGCAGTCCAAACGATACACACAATTGCTGGAAGTGCAAGAACTAGCAAAGGAGAGAGGGTATGAATGGTTGTTCATATATATATATATATATATATAACAGTTCAAAATTGAAGATAGGTAGCACAGAAAGTAAAAGAAACACACTTACAGACTCAAATTTTCGGGTAATTCGTCTTCAGGAGATACAACACTTCCGGCTAACCTGGAGGTTAGTTTGGAGAACACAACCATACAGGTCCAGCACAATGGGAAACCGTTAAGGCTGGTGTCGGTGTATAACACGCCGAAAACACTATTAAAGGTTTTATGGACACATCCACTCTTACAATTATGGGAGGGGACTTCAACACACAACACACGATGTGGAACTGCACGAGGGATAGGAAGATGGGAAAAGCTCTTTTAAAGACTTGTGATAGGCTTGGCCTAAACATCTACTATCCAGCAGTCCCCACTTATATCACAGCCAGGACAGCTAGTACTATAGACTTAGCCATAGCCAACTCTAATGCTCCTGCTGTGAGGCTGGAAACCATAGAATGCAAAAACCATAAGTTGTGTCAAAATCCTCCACACCCTCTTCCAGTCTCTTTAGAATAAATGGTCTAAAAGAAGGAGGTAAATGTTGCAATGATTGTGCTCCATATTGTCTACCTTCCGGTGTATTGTAGGCTTCCTCAAGCGATGGAGAATCGTAGACAACTGGTTCTTCTTCTTCTGCTTCCCAGTCAGTACCACTCCTAATGAATGCAGGAGATCTTAATGTGGATGTCGGTTTAGGAGTTATTGGTTCATCCTGTTCACTTTTCGATTCCACCTTTACCTTTAGAGTCTTTTCAATCAATTCTTGCACCAAAGACTGGATGGCTTCAACAATGGGTGTGGCACTTTTTCTAAAATAGTCGTCTACAAAACGGTTTCCCTGTCTGTATATGCGGTATTTTGTCCTAATGTCATTGGCTATTTTCATAATATCCCCTTGTAAATGTAAATCTTTCACAGGCGATGACACTGTTTATCTACGAGGCTCTCCACTGTCTGCTATTATTATATTTTTTTTAAATCCCTGATAATTCGATGGTACAACATACCACATAGAGTACAGATGCACGTATCCGGTCCACAAGTCACACCTGGTCGGCTCCATATATAGTACAAGTATCATTATGTCCAGATTGTCTGCTAATGCATCTGTTGGAATATTCCTTCAACTTACAAATATTTGTATAAATTCGATCAACTTTTTCATCATAGATCCTCACATGTTTGACTGCTTCCATATAGCGATGGTAGGCTGTTAACGACGCAATAGCAGACAACTCTTCCATTGTACTGACTGTAGGAGGGAGGGAGACCTTTCCCCACCACCACTCTGTTCAGATTGTAATGTATTCATCAAAGTTTCGCCGAGATTTCCCTCTATCCAGCGGGTAGTCTTTGACAATGTTTAAAAAACCATATTTTTGTTTCCAACATTCTTTACACATGTCGCAAAATTCTCTAAAACTCATGTCAGTGTTGACGTGATCATTATAAATATGTTATAATTCAATTCATCTACTGGTAGTACAATTAAAACATTGGTGTTTTCTCTTAGATAGTGTTTATAGGTTCCACCATATTTTTGTATCAGCAATAAGCAGTTGATGTGATCATGACGTCCATAAGTTTAGGCATGCACGTTTAGACATAGACTATCTCGCACGTTTAGACATGTATAATAGCCATTTCGGCAATATGAGAGAAAATTTCCTTCAAGTAAACATACTTGGGTTGATTCAACGTTTTGCTGTAAATGTAAACATTAAAAAATGATAATCCGTTTGGGTGTGTCAATAGTGAATATGCAACATTTGACTTGCCACTATTGGATGGTCCGACAATTATAGCTTTGACATTAGTTGGAAACAGTGTCTCTGGTAAAGCTGTCGTTTCACTGTACGGGGTGTTATCTCTTACAGGAAATGTGGTCGACAAACTTCATGACAAACAAAATCTATATAAACCGTCAACATGAATGATGAGCGTATTTATATACTGCACGGTGACTTCGACGGACTCCATCATTGTCAAGAGGAAGAAGAAGCATACCAGAAAAAGAAAGAAAAAACCTCTTCGTAAACTACCGCTGCCCTATCACGAAGGTGGTTTCCTCCCACTAATCATGGCCGGTTTAGGTGTACTCGGTGGTGTTGTTAGCACAGGGACAACTATTGCGAGAACAATTGCCGATAATAGAAGAGAAAATGAACGAATGCAAATGGAGAGGAAGAAATTTAACGATGGAATTGGAAAGGCTACGTCAGAACATGGTTGCGCAACAACAACATGGTGGCGGCAGCACTAGTGCCTAGTGAAGAAAAAGACTCAACAGAGGAGGAAGAGTGGAACAGGTCTCTGTATGAGAAGAAAAAAAAATCCAACCAACCGGGCATTGACTGACCTTGACATTATACAACTGTAGAAGTATGTTTACTTGGTGTACTCCAAACAACACTGCTTGAAACATTTTAGAGGTGTATTCTCAAGAGATAATCTACCAAAGAGACCGTGAAAAAAGAGGGAATGTGCTATAGTCAACTTGGACAAATTCAACAATCCAGGCATCCATTGGTTAGCATATGTGAAAAACAGCAACAATTTAGTTCATTGTTACGACAGTTTTGGTAACCTACCACCATTTCCAGAGTTTCTCAAATATATGAATGGATGCAAGATTGTCTACAACCGGGAGAGACATCAGTTTAAACCATATAATTGTGGTGCATTAGCGTTGAAATTTATTATTAAACAACAAGAGGACTGGTAATCATTTCTAGTATATTCATTATCAAGGGAAATAGCAGCGAATTCTCCTGTGAATTTTTCCCTCTAATACGATTTGATGACTCTGCCGACTATTCCCTTGGACTCATGTCGTCGACAACATTCAATTCTATACCAAATATAACAGAGGAAAATAATCAACTGCATTTTTTAAACGATTCCAGAGTGATTACTATACCCAAAGACGTTATGATGTTGATGATTTGAATGAGTTTTTAAGCAAGCAAACGCCACAGGTTCAACTGCACGCCAACCATATAACCTTGAAATGTGAGATTAACTCTCCCCTCCCACTGGACTTTTAGCGGGAAAATTCCATCAGCTCCCTTTTGGGCTTCAACAACAACCAGACAATTCCTATAAATACATGGACTTCTTCCGACCGAATAGCAAATGTTATCAGGGCGACAAACGTTAATGTTGAATGTAACATTGTCTCCGGCGCCTATAGGAATACAACACCCAGCCATATTCTCTACAGTTTTGCCATTAAAAGCCAGCCTGGATATTCAATCAGTGAAACACCATCACCGATAATCTATTTACCAGTCATACCAAGAACGATAGACATCATTACCATTAGATTGATTGACGACGACGGTGTACCCCTTGATCTACAAGGAGAAACAATCAGCGTAGCACTATATTTGAAAAAGAAAGGGGCTAATTAGATATCCAAATCAGTATAAATATGTCAACAGGACAAATGATAAAGTTAGTCCCCCACCTTCATCACAGCGGTTAGCATTGAAAATTAGAGTGGTTTTAAAGAAATTGGGACTACGATTGAAGAAGAAATGTTGAATGTTAAATCACCTCCACAATTTGATGACACCATTACTGGAAATCAATATCACACGTACACGCCAAACACGTCGAGTTTTGACGAAAATGATAAAATTCGCATCACACTTAATCAACAGGACCGTTATACATATCTCCACGACAGCTATCTCTACATTGAAGGCAAAGTGTTTAAATTTGGACAGAATAGCAAAAAGGAAGATCCCATAGACGAGTGTGATTTTATCACAAATGGACTAGCATATCTATTTTCTGAGAGGGAGAAAAATAATAAAAAAGAACGAGGGAGTCGAGTTCAAAGAAACAATTAAAGAAGAATATAGGTGGAGTAAACAAAAATAAGAACATATATAAAAAAATTATTGAAACAAGACCAAGAGATTGGAAAGGTGAGCAAAAGGAGATGGGAATTAGTTTCCTATCAGATGGATCAACAATAGGAAGAAGGAGATGCATAGGAAGATATCCATATCACTTCTGCGGACCCGGAACTGAATTGGAGCGTCGTCTTGGACGTGGAGATGAAGGAATCAATAAGCTAGACGATGCTTGCAAAGAACATGACATTGCCTATAGCCATAGCAACGAACTGAGTGATAGTAATACCGCAGACAAGGTATTGCAAAGAAGGCTTGGAAAAGTGTAACGTTCCTGGATGCATCTCTTTATATGAACGTCTCGCATCACTCTTGGTACCTGGAGCTATGAAGGGAAAACACATGTTTGGACTTGGACTCAGAAGAAGAAGAGAAATGTAAATAAAAGAGGAGGAAAAAATGTAAAAATAGTGATTTTGTTTAATTTTCGAAATTTAATTGTCAGGGATGACTAAATAAATTGTTGTGCTATAAATGGATGAAGTGAGGAGAAGTTTAAACTCCCAGCGCTTTATATTATTAGATATTGGCATACCTCGTCTATCGCTGGTACGGCTCCACTCCAGCGATAGACGTGGTATGACGGTTGATAATAATATGTATTTACTAACCTCTGTGACACTAACTTATATTATACTGTCGAGGTGCAGATCTGAGGTTCTGAGGAAAAATGTTTTAATATATACCATACCCCGAGACCGTACAATGATGCAATGCAGACCGAGAAGAATCTATCCTACATGTAATCATTAAATATGTATAATGCTGAGCCAGTTTACCATATCGCAGGACAAATCATGCGCCCTCGAAAAGAAAAAACTTTTGGTGAATGCCAAACGCACATCCCCGACCATGTGTGCACAAATTGGGCCTCGCTGAGGATAGTTTCCAGAACTCACATCACAGTATATATAAAACTAACCATAGTCCTGTGATACTCCATATTATTTAGAGCTTTTATTATGACTGCAATTTGATTACAAAATATAACAAACAATAATCTTCCTACACCGCCACTTCATATATTCTTAGAGGCATCACTTATAATTAAAGATCAGTTAGGGCTAATAAATAAACTCAAAAACTAATATAACAAAACTTAACAAAATGAAAATAAGGACAATTCTTTCTTTAGTCTTATCTCAAGAGTAAACCCAGTTAAGATTCTCTCCTTTTTGGCTGTCTAATATATGTGCTCAATGAAGGCCTTGCTAAAGTTCCTATTACCTATCTCACCATAATTTATCTAGAGTATTACGAAGAAGAGTTTCAAATGAACAATACTTCAATACCAACAGTTGATACTCAATACCAACTGTTGATGACTCTATCCAGACAGCTTCTATACAACCCTTCATCGTAAGATACCACACAGAATATGGTGTCTATTTTGAAGAAATGAAAATGATTACATTGACACAGACCACCAGAATTTGTAACATTATCAGCGAAAGGATCGAACTGAGTACAATGTATGTGTTTTGCATTATTTTGTTATTTGTTCCTATGTGTACAGAAGGCCAAAAAGGAAGTATCGATAATGAAAATAATATGAAGGGGTGATAAGATTATCTGCGCTTCGTCAATTTTCGACTTAATGCCTGGTCGTTCACGTTTGCAAGACGGTTTTCATAAATCGTCTCTTTCAGATCGTCTTTCATTTCAACTAATTAATACAATATTGTTTATGCTCTACTTTTGTAACATTTTACTAATTAAGCATATCAACACTGTGTGAACCACGGGGAAACCTTCTATATACTGGTTTCAGGCTATATCTCAATGGATGTTGATAATCTAGTTGTACTTCAATCTAAGTATAGTAAAATTGCATCAGAATATTCCAAGGTATAACATTAATAAGTTACAACTCTAGTAATGTATTCTTAAAAGATATTTAAATTAATTCTTTTTAATAGCTGAGAGCTCAAGTTCCTATTTTGAAGAAAGCTGTGACTGATGAGCAAAATAAAAATAATCACTTAAGAGATGAAGTCAAGCAGAAAGATCAGCAACTGCGAATTGCTGAGTCTGAAGCAGATAGCCTTAGTTTCAGGAATCAGCAATTGACTTGCAGAGTTACAGTACTTCAACAGGAAATAGAATCCTTGCAGGTTTCTTATTTACTTTAACATTTGTCTCAAGCCATTCTATCAAATTTATTAGAATCTTGGTTATACAATCAGTTTACGACTGGCTGAGGTATATTTTGTTTAAATGTAAAGGGGTAAAAGTATTTACCACAACACTTTGATGTTTGTTCAATTTCTCTTTGATCGTTTTCTTAGAGTTTGATTAAAGTTATGGAAAGCTGAAGGTATCAGATTAGATCTTATATATCGCTAGGTTCTACAATATTCACTCGTGTAACATATGTACATATTTGATATTACCGAAATAATCAGTAACTTATATATATTATATTCTGACATGAAATAAATACCTTAAATTCTCGTATGTTAGACAGTTTTTTAAAAAAGTTTTTTATAAGCAATCTTGTTAAGTAAAATATATGTTAGTCATTTGTGAGAAATAAGTAATCATTGGAAATAAATAGACAATCTTGGCTTATCATTATAATTATTTGAAAATAAACTGGGGTGGTGTACCAGATTCTTAGTCAACATGAAATCCTAAACTTAAGGAACTGTTCCTTAAGAGGTGGATTAGACACACTAAAGGCTCCTGTTCTGTATAGGCCTACGTTTAAGAGAGAATATTGTATGGAAGCCATAATTTTTTATATCTTTAATATAAAGCCATATGTTTCCAGTTTAACTGTTGTTTACATTAACAGTTAATATATTATTTCATAATCAATGATCAAACCACAATAAGAAAATGGGAAAACAAGACTAAGATCTTTCAACCGTAACAAGCGGTCTTCGTCAGAGTCAAAAACCCAACATCATTGATTGTTATTTCACGTGTTTATGTGAAATCTTTTTATTATTTCATAATATATAAACGTTAACTGCTTTTATTAACTAGTATGTAAACATTATTCATTACTTCCTACGCAGTCTTTTTTTCCTTGTATGTTATTAAACAATAAAACAAACTTTTTTTTAGGTTAACAAGAAATCTGGTTCAAAGCATAATGAAAGTCCTAATTTCCTAGATAATTTTGATGAAGAATTCAGCCGGAAAGTTAATGAAAATGCTACCTTAATATTTACGGTTAGTTTTTTTGTAATTTTTTATTTTACTATAAGTAAAGTATGGTTAGTGATCGTGAAAAAATTCGATTTAAGATTTTAATGGATTTACATGTTTTTGGGTCCCTAAAGTCGTTTTATGACGTTTTTTCGATGATATCTGGGTGGGTGGATATGTATCTAAAAGCTTGTGTACACGCTACAGTTCACAATCTTTGATTGATCAAATTAATTTTTTACACAAAAAAATGGGCCTCATGGTGGAGATTAACCCTATTGTTTTGGAGCAATTATGCATGATGGGAATGTCACTTCTTTGCCAAAATGTTTTTCTCTACAACATTTTTTTTCTCCTTAAGTACTAACTCAAATTTTGCCGTTATCTTGAGAACTACAAAAGCAATAACTGAAAAAATCCAAAATCCTCAGATTTTTAAAACAACATTGCTCTCAAACAATAGGGTTCATCTCTTCTATTAGACCCATTTTTGTGTAAAATATTATTTTCATCCATCAAAGATTGTAGACTGTAGCGTGTATACAAGCTTTTGGATACACTCCCACCCAGACATCATCGAAAAAACGTCATAAAACGAATTTAGGAACCTCAAAACGTGTCAAAACTCAAAAAATCCGTCAAAATCTCGAGATCAAATTTTTTCACGATCACTATGCTTTACTTATAGTAAAGTAGCAATTTATTGTGTATTTATTTAAGTCAATATAATTTATATTCATTATTAGAAGGAGGCTTAGTAACAACTAATTCAAATGATTAATTAGATGTTATTTTCTCTAGACATACACATACAGCCGGAGTGTATGAAACTTACTTATCTGATCCCCAGCCAATATATAGATATTAAATCAACTGGGACAAGCCAGTATTTGTGATATTGGACTGATTAGAACAGGAAATTCAATTTTTAACCATTTCGACAGAAATTGTTAGAGCTAATGAATGTATATATTCATAACGATTGTTATAACAAGTAAAACAGAAACAATTGGTTGTTAAGAAGGTTGATTTTATGTTTAAATGTATAAAATTTGAGTCTATGCCTCTCCAGATTTTTTTTTAATTATTCAACTATTGCATTTTATAGCAAGTAGATCGCTGAATTGAGTAGTTCAAAAGGAAAATGATTGACTTCAAACCAGTACATTCAGTTCAAACCAGTGCAGTATCTACGTTCAAACGACAGCAATAAATAAGAAAAAAGACTAAGATCTTTCAACCGTAACGAGCGGTCTTCGTTAGACGTCAATCTCAACTGAAGCCAAAGATGTAGAATCATTTGGTGTGGGGTTAAGATGAGTGGAAGACAAGAGAGTTATTTTAAATTATGTAAAGTGCAGGAAAGATGACAATGACCGAGGGAAGGGAATTAGGGTAAACCAAGGAGTACAGGGAGAAATAGGTAATAAACTATCTGCTAGCTGTCTACCCTCGTGATGAAGCTATTGGGCCAAAGCTAAAATGGTTACTTATGAAAAATCGGTGTTGTGTAAGAAATGTAATCGAATCCTCTCTGATTAAATTTAGTAGATCCAGTACTATAAACATTAGTAAAGGGTTTATTCAACTCGACTCAGTATTGACGAGGGCAGTAACATAATCTATGGGGGTTGGAACCCAGCAGATAGTTTGTTGCTTATTTCTTCCTGTACTCCTTTGTTTACCCTAACATTCCTTACCTGGGCCATTGACCTCTTCCCTGCATTTAAAGCCCTTTGAAATATCTCTCTTGCCTCCCACTCATCTCAACCCGACACCAGATGTTTCTAAATCTTTGGTTTCAGTTGAGATTTGACTGTGACGAATATCGCTTCTAACGGTTGATGGATCTTAGTCTTTTTTCTGGTTTCTTGCTGTGGTTGATTTTTATTTCAAGTGTTTATTGTGAAATTTTGTTATGGTACAGGATCTATATTCAGTCGCTTGGCGGTTCTACCCATCACTCTTAACAGTCCTGATCCCTTAACATTCAACTTACACCAAATGTAGTGTAAGCTACATTTAGGTGTAATGTACGCTTCCTTTCCTTTGCTTTTTCTTAATGTTATCAGTACAATGTATTTCACTATCACCCCAAAATATAGGATGGATTGAGACCATCAAAATGAAGTATCACTATCAATAACTCCAACCTCCATTTAAAAAATGCTAATTAAATATGATTGGAAAAAGACACTTAAATGATAAATACTGCGACCATAAACTTTTGGATTAAGGAGCCTCATATGTCCACCATTGTCATACGTCCACGAGAATTCATGTGGGACACCGCTTAACTCTTTTTATGGTTTTGTATCCTAATTCCTTCTATAAATCCCTAGTGTGAACTATCGACAGAATTTATGTATTTACAGAATAGTATTTCTATTCTTAATAGAACTAATTTAATATTTGGGTTCTTCTTTATAACAAAAGATGATATGACATTGTTATAATGATGGTATTATTCTATAACATATTGCACCACTTGTTTTCTGGTTTTGATGTTTGAACGTGTCCTTTTATATTCTTTTATGAATTAATTCATATTTTTTTTATGTTAACTTTGTTTGAGGTGTGTTCTAAAAGTAACAAATATTAAACGATTATGAAGTTATTGAACAGCTATCTTATCAAACTTCTTATTTGCAACTGCATAAATTATTACTCAAATGTTTGATATGGGGTATCTGAGGAATAATTATAATTTATAGAGTCCTTTTACGTTGTACATTCCCTTCTAAATTTGTTATCAGTAAATGTAAAATGCACTACTTACTGTTATAATGAATAACCCTAAACTTCTCATCTGTAAAATTACTCAGCAAGACCATTGTAGTAGAGTTTGTTAACACATCTGACTAGACAAGTACCCATGTAACAAATGAAATACTTGTGTAACCGTTTTCATCTATTTAAAAACTTTACCAATCAAAATAGATATTCGAGAAGTTCAAACTGACTGTACCAACATAATTCTCTATATTCTATTCTGTATGTGAGTAGTTTCGTTGTTCTGAAATTTTGTAAAAAGTTGCTCTTTTTATTAGTCATATGATAAAGAACAAAGTAAACGAATATATCAGAATATTTAGAAGTGTGAAATTTGTTTAATTTCAGAGAATCATGGGTTTTATGGAATAAAAAAATGTGTAATTATCTTTTAGTTTTTTTTTAATTTTTGCAGTTAAATGAGTACAAAGAAAGACATGAAGCAGAAATAAAATGCCTTAAGGATGAAATAGACATCCTTAAAGTTCAGTTGTCAAATACTAACAGTAACGAAACTGATGCAAAGGTATGACATTATGATCATGTTGACAGTTCTTTGATATGTTTTATATTTGTTTAATTATTCTTACAGTGCTTAATGTGTTACCAGTATTGCTTTACTTGTTAAATTAAATTATTATTATTATTATAACTAAATATTTTATGTGTTTCAAATAGTGTTTTGTCAGTTAAATTAATGCTGTTATTGTTGTTATTATTATGTGTATACATCTATTTTAGGTGTTTTAATGCATTACATTTATATTTGATGAACTATACGAGTATATCTATGGGTTACTATTTTCAAGTTTGTATAGGTAGTTGATTTATTCTTAGTTAGGCCTATAGTTTTCTCTGGTGTATTAAAAACATGTTTTGGAAACCGGAATCGAAATCCTAGTTACATACTCCTATTAGTTTCAACTGTCCATCGTTCCTTTCAAAACATTGCCACTGTTGATTTCAATTTTTCTGTAATCACATATCTTAGTGACAGATTTTGTACTACTAGCTAATTTGTAATAGTCTTGAAAAGCTAATAGCTCTTTATATATATCTGAATCCTTCAATTTTAGAAGCATGACCAAATCACTCAATTTTATCGAGATTCAGATCAGTTAGTTCATATGTTTCTTCACCTCTGTTAACTATATACCCATGTGGTTTCTTTGGTGGATTCATTATTTCAGATTTCACTAAATCCACTTTTATTCAATTCATAAATTATTGAATGAGAAAATGTACAGTAAACAATTACTAAAAGAAATAATTTATTTCTTTTAGTTCCAAGCTAAAAGTTTAATTGGTTACAGTTATCCAAATTGTTGGTTCACATCTTGTCCCCTTTGATTGGTACCATTTCCCAAAGTCATATAAAGAATAGTTTGGACATTGTATATATTATGTCTGTTCTTATGGAATTAATTCTTCATTATATTGGTGATTGTTCTTTTTCTTTTAACGATATATTTTATAAACAAAAGTTTGATTTAGCTATGGGAAATTATCTGTCCCCATTTCTTAGTAATATATTATAGAATGTTTTCAAATGAAATTTCTTCCTAAAATTTTGCCAAGCATCCTAGTTGGCTTCGATACGTAGATACGTATTGTGTGATGTGTGATTGGCCCGACAATAAATGTGTTGCCCTTTAACAAGTGCGTTCCATCTATTGATTTTACTTGAGAAATTGAAAGTAATAATAAGCTGCCTTTTCTATATTTATATTTACACCGTTATGAAAACAATCTTAAATTCATTATTTTTAGAAAACCTACTCATGTTCCTTCTTATCATCATTTTTTCTCCTCTCATCCTTCTAATGTTTAAAAAGAGGTGTTCAATGTTTAAAAATTGTGTAGTGAATAATTCCGCCATGAAGAAATTGATCATGTATATCAAATGGTCTCATCATTAAAGTATCCTAGAACACTAATTGATAATATCTTGAAGAAAACCAAAGAATCATTGAGAACTGGAACTGAGAAGGAACCCTTCACGAATAGAAATTTATTGGTTGTCCCCTTTGGTCGACCTCTAAAAGATATTCCAGTATTTTTTAAAAAAATATGAATATCTCAGTTATTTTCATTAGTGGTAGTAAATTATTGAACAAGCTTGTCAATAATTGTAAAAAGATAGAAAAGGAATGTTGTGTTTATATGATTCCTTGTAGAGGTTGTGATTCTCGGGCAAAAATTTACTTACTATGGTGAAGTAACAAAAATAATCTATTAAGAGACAAGAAGAGTCAATTACTCTTGTTTAATTGTTTCAACATGTTAATTTAAATAATCATTCCATAAAATGGGAAGATTCCAAGTGATTGATATTTCCCTCTTCTGATGTCGAAAGAACATAGTAGAAAGTGCCCTAATTAAGTATAATTTTGAAAAACTAATCAATCTAAGTATGGGCTCTTTAGACTAGATGAAGTTTTAATTCAAGGCATAGTTAAGCAAATTAGATCAGTGGGTGATATTCGAAATGTGTTTTTGGACATGAATTCTGTCCGGATTATTAATTTTAATCATATTGCTTAATTTATTTTCTTTCTTGTATTCTGGTCTCGTTTATTTAATTATTATTGTTTATTCCATTTAAAATAAACATAAAATGTAAATTAATTATATTTACAAATATATACTTTTTCTATTATTTTTTATTATTATTCCTTACATTGTTTAATTTTATAGGGTATTTTTGTTATATCAAGCTATATTGTAACTTAAATTTTCTAACTGTTTCATTACCTTCCTTCTGGATAACTTTAACGTTACTTTCTTTGTTTTTACTTTGTTTGCTTTCTGATGCCATAACGTGAAAGGTCTCAGAACATTAATTTCAAGTGTTTTCCTTTTTCTTTGTGGTTTATACTTCATATATATATATATATATATATATATATATGTGTGTGTGTGTGTGTGTGTGTGTGTGTGTGTGTGTGTGTGGTGTGTGTGTATTTCGGCAACAAGTCCTCTTTTAAGCTTATTGTGTTGAAATTAATATTAATATGCAGATTCTGCATTTATGACTTTTTTACTTATCGCTTCTATTTCCTTCACGATCTTCCTTTGTGAATGTAGTAATTGCCAAAGCAAGCTAGCAAACGACATACAGAAGGCACGTAATAATAGGGTGTTGCGGCTAGAACACTAAAATCACTTTACCGTGAATACCTATATCTAATTAACTATTAAACTAATACAACAAGTTTTCGGCCCCGTTGGTCATCGTCAGGTTCTTAAACTACTCATATTGACTAAATACTACGATTACATACTACATTGGCATTTAAATGCGAATGACCACTGTTATGCTATGTCTAGGTGAAAGTTGGTGGTTGGGATGGGGTGGGTGCGAGTCAACAAAAACACATGGTTCTCCAACTTATCCTCGGTCATCGTCCTCCTTTCTTACTGATTTAAAACAATTATCAATATTCTTAAAACTAGGAATATTATTAAAGTCATTATTTTGTATATTAAACTAGGTAACGTATCTTTAATATACAGTGCTTCTAGGATTTTAAGTCTATTGAAATCACTATTATCATGAAGGATGGTTGTATCCTCAACCAGATTCTGCTCTAGTCAGGGTAATACCGTGAGCCTCTTCTGCGTGCTTCCTAGGTGTTCCTGTCGTGAGATGGAGAGTCAGACGTCTTGACAGTTTCGTTAAGAAAAAAATTATTGTTGAAGTAATAGAAATGTTATGCACCAAATTGAAGGTAGAAATAGCAGAAAGGTTTACTATGTTTTTGAGGAGATACAATAACATAAGTATATGTGATATTTCATTCAACTTAGTTCTCATATAGTATTATTTATTGTAAATTTTTGCAATAATAATTCTTCAAAATGTTGAATTTGGATTTTTCATTTTAATAGAAGAATGAAAGAAATGAAACTGTTTTGGTTTATCTCCTCAAAATTTAGATTTATTAATTTGAAGCTATCATTATGCTTAAACATATCAATTTTTAGTTAGTTCATAATTTTCTTCCTTAGTTTTTGTTGTAGAAGTGTGTTTACAAAAAGCAAGATATATGTGCTTGTGTAATTAATTATATGCGTGATGTTAATGAAAAAAATTGAACCATTTCAGTTGACTAGCTCTTTGAATGGAATTGAAAGCGAAAGGAATGGCCTGGGTGAAACGATCCACAAAGCCCTGGAGAAACAACTTTTCGAAACACAACAATCTTTACAAGAAGTTATATCCGACCGTGATCAGTTAAGACAAAGAATAAGGTTACTTGAAGAAAATAGAAAGGTAACTTATTTAAAAATATTTGTAATTTCGTCAGTGTTAATATTTTCATATTTTGTTTGGATGCTAATATAATTTCTTTTCGCTATGTCAATAATTGCTAGTCAGGATGATGCCATAAGGTTAAAGTGAACATGTACATCAAATAGCCACACCATAAGAGTATCCTAAAATACTAATTGATAATGTCTTGAAGAAAACCAAATAGATATTGGTTGTGTCATTTAATCGACCTCTAAAAGAAATTTCAGTATTTTTGAAAAAAATTGATATATTAGTTTTCAGTAGTAATGGTATATTACATTGGTTTACAAATTTTTTGGTGCCCAAGGTTTCTAAACTGATTTAGATTAATTTAGTTAGGGGTGCTGATTCCGAAAATCATACTAATTTTTTCTCATCAGATCAAGTTATTGAAATGTTTGCTATTTCACACCTTTTTTACCATAAAATTAGGCGTATTTCTAAATACAGTCTAGAGGGGAAGTAAATAGTTTTTTTTTAAGACGCAGTGCTATAGTCACCCTTAAATAATAAAAATAAAAATATACATTCTAGCGTCATAATTACAATTGTAAGTTGTTATTGTGATCAATGTTGAATGATTATGACATCGCCAACCTTAAGGCTTTTACTTGCGTTGAAGATTTTTGGAATACAAATTAAGCATGGCTACATCCTCTATTAGGTGACATTACTTAAACAAACCAAATGTGTTTGGCTATATATTCGGATATATATGTTGAAATCCAAATATATTGCATACGTATTTGTATATGTATTGCAAATATTTTGGTCTGATTAATGAATATGTGTCGTAGAGCTAAATAGAAATATTGTTTTTTTGATTTGCCTGTCTATACAGTAGCCTTCCTACAGAGAGGGGTATATCATAGCAGAAAAACTAAACCCGATAGAAAAAAAACGACAGTATTTCTGGAATCAGCTCCCTTAAATTAGATAAAAACTATTAAAACATCTTAGTCACTATGACAAAAATTTTAGCCAGTGTTAATAAGCAGACTTGTCAATAATTTTGAAAGGAAAGAAATGAAAAATTGTGTTTATAGGATTCTGTATAGAGGTTGTGATTTTTCGTATGTTGGACAAAGATTTTCACAAGTGAAAGTGATAGATGTAAATAACTTAATAATTTACTCCAGTGTATACTGCTTTTTGTTTTTGGGGTAAATGATTATTAATATATTTAATTCTCTTATCATTCTTCTCTGCATTATTTAGTTAACTGTGCCTAGAAACAGAGCGGAAATTTTCATCCCACTGCCATAACTTGTTTTTATTGTAGGACTATCCAATTTTGTTATAACCTAATTATTTGAATCCAATTTTTTTCAGAATACTCAAATTGGTAAATATAAAGAAGAGGTTCCAAAAGATTCACCTAAAAATCCAGGTGAGGAGAACATCAATGGCTCGGCTACTGGTTTTTCACCAGATGGCAGTCTGCCTTTCCCTATTGAGGTATTTTATACATTTTTTTCTTGATTATGTTGCTCCAGTTAAACCCAAATTTATGTATACTGATAATACTTACTGATTAAGTAAGTATACTGATAATACTTACTTAACTTATCAGTATATTGTATTATCAGATTAAAAATGTACAGATTTTATAATTGTTTCACTCCAAATTTTTAATTCTCTATTTTTAAATTTCAGTTTGGAACCGTAAGTTATATACCTCACAAAGAAGTTGTAGCTCGAGAAAACTCCATTAAAAGGTGCTATCAGCATAGAATAGAGAAGTTACTTGCTGAAATTGAATTTTTAAAAAGTAAAGCTGAAACCCACGAGAGAGAGGTTATTTTTTTTATTACCAATAATTTGTAACATATAATCTGTTTCTTATTCCTATCACTTGCCTATTCTATAAATATTTATTCTTTTTACATGAAATAGTAAAACAAGTTTCATGTACATACGTATTTAACATATGTGTAGAAAAGTAGGTTTGTTGTGGCGTTTCCTTTATTAAAACAGTTTTCGAGGATTTGTCTATTTGAAAATCTTAATTTTTTTTTAATGAGTCATTTTTAACATGTAATATTGTAGAGCTATTAAAACCTGAGTAATCATTATTTGAAGCATTTTTTTAACAGAAATTTACAGGTTTTCTTATTGCGATTTTAATATATTAATATTCCTTTACTCTCCCTCAGTGTACTAATATGAAATGTCGCTTGGAAAATGAATTGTCAAAAAATGCGATTCTTGAAGAACAATTACAAAAGGAAAGAAATACCACTTTATCAGTTCGGGAAGAACTTTCTACTACTGCGGCAAATTACGAAATTCAGTTGAGTATGATGTCCGATCACTTAGCTGGATTGAATGATACTATTGCAGATCTAAAGGAACATATTAAAGGTCTCCAGCACCGGTTAGACACTGTAAGTAGTATTAAAAAAATGTTTTTTTTTTACTTTAAGTATGTGAACATTTGAATGAATTTACTGCGTACTGTGCTGCTTTTTACATGTTCTTATGTTGTGAAAGCACTTTAACTTTCTAAGTTACCCAAGAATTATATTATTTAACAGATATTAAAATAGATCCTATATTTTTTTTACCTTATTTTGTGTAAATAACAGAAGCTTAATTTTATGACCACCGTAATTTAGTAAGCTCCTCGGCTCTAGGTTGTGAGATGAAGTATTTCACCTTCGCAATTTAGGCTGTAAATTATATATACAGCATTCAGGTGCAGAAGTCGATGAATTTGATAAATTATTTATTGTTCCAAAAATAATTTATATATATTGACTATCACTTGCTATTAATGTGTTTACTGCTATCGTAAACTATTTCCAGTAAATAGATTTCCTTGTGACAGTTTTTTAGTTTATTAATTTTGATTGCAAAAGAAGTAAGATTAAACACACGAGGGTGGTTTTTTCATTTTATAAGTTCGTGTACATATTCTTTATTTATGACTAAATAAATAGTTCTTTTACCTATTAAGAACCTTAATACCTTATATAACAGGTATAATACACTATATATTTCACAAGTACAGATTTTGCAAACTATGAAGATCAAATATTGAATACTTCAGTAAATTGTAATAAAATAAAAGTATGAATTCTTGTTATCAAGAATCTGAGTTAACAGATTCTTTTCAATTCTTTTTGTTTGTCCATAGTTGTAATAATGGAATATCCGTATTTATTTACTGACAAATGAACACATGATTATTTATTGGTAATAAATTTACATGATAAAGAGTAATTTACATTAATCATATAGTCTTGTTCTTTAACTTCTCTTGTAATGTGATACCTTCATCATTAAATAGAACCATCTCATGTCTTAATACCTTACCTTAAGCCATGACATATCATGGCAGTGCTCATATCTTGTTAACGTCTTACAAAAACCAGTAAAGAGAGAATTATTATTTTAGTTAGTTTAATGATATCTCAAGGATGATTATATCGTTAAGCCTTTTGCTCCAATTTCTACGTCTGAACATATATTCTTAAATGAATCGTGAAGAGCATGTATCTTAAAAATTCAATGCATTTCACATGCTGTTGTGAAACGTTCACTGTATCGCATATATTTCACTTTTTTTCTTTAACGTTTCTACTGTAAGGTATATTGTCCACCCCTATGCGATACATATGCACCTTATATCTCCATACTGTTGTAATATCAAGTTATCTGCTCAGCTCTGATCTTGATGATCTGATTCTTATGGTATGTATGCCCGTAAATATCATTATTCGATCAACTAAGGTCATTAAGTTGATTGTAATTGATCGATCACGCATCGTCAATTCCTATACGTTCCTTTTTTTTTTTAGCAGTTAAAAGGGAAGAAATAGTATTATTGCATTGAAGAGGAGAGCATTCCATCTGAATCAAGGGATCAATTATAGTTCTTAGTTATATAAAACTATATATATACATATATATTTATAGTTACAATGAAGTTAAGTTACCTTACACCTTCTAATAATGTTTAATCATAACAGTTAATTGTAGACTCTCATGAAATGTATGATTGTTATACTTATTTATTTTGTGATTATATATTACCTGTAATTTGTTTATATTTTGTCCGAAATTAATAAAAAAAAATCATAATTTTGAATTTTTTTATTTAATTGTAATATAATTCATAATTTTGTTTATATAGCCGATTGGTTGTATCTTCAACTAAGTTTTAAATGTATATATATCCTTTGAGGTGTCTCAGTAGAAAATGACTATAAACATAAAAAAAACTACAATGAAACAGGACCCGAAAACGTTAATACTTGTGGATGTTTTTGCATGTGCACATATTATTTTTAAACGAACTAGTAATGTAATTATTTCAAAATGGGTTATAGAACATTAAGGTCTTACCCTTTTGACTTTGTTAGATGCGAATAATGTATATAATAATTTTGGTTGTTCGAAATATTGTTTGTTGTAATTACATCATTTTAACTTGTTTGTAAGGAAACTTGTAAAGAAAAGCTATTTTGTTTACCATGATTTATTACACTTTTTTTAGAACTATTTGCCATATAGTTTAGTAGGTAATGTCATGTTTGTACTACTATTAAAGCATTTAATAATATATATTTAGTTTACTCTGCATACTCTTTTTAATTGCTTAATACCGAATGTAAGGCCTCATTTAAATGTTTGTAAAATGATTCTAGCAGTTTTTTGTTTTTGTTTCTTCTTCAGTAATACAATTCTAATTACTAGTACCTTGATTTATGTGTTTGAACTAGCCTTAATATTTATTCTATAATTTTATTATAGAATTTATTCTATAAATTTCTGTAAAATATCTGTTCCTTTAACGTATATTTAAACTTGCTCACTCTAAAATGTTATTATGTAATATGCCTGTTTAGTGTTACATTTATTATACTACTGTTTTATTTTCGAAGTTCACTTTTTATTTCAAAATTTGTAAATTTATTATTTTACTTGCAGTAAATGTGTTTTTAGTGCAAGGAAAGTTTACTCTGAATTATTAAACAATACTTTACAAATATTTCCCATTAATTTTAAAGTGCACGTGCCGTGCCTGCTTTGGACATTTGCGCATTCTTATAATTGTTATCACTTTACCAATGGTGATGAAGTGATGCCCACGCTACGCAAAGATTGTCTCTTCCATATGAATAAAATTTAGTTGTTTTAGGATGACATTTTCTCATGTTTGATAGATTGGATTTTTTATATCATATATAACATGTATATGATCATATAGAACATATATGTTATATCATATATAACTGAAATATGATTTGATGATATCATGTATTTAAATACATGTATATTGTAATAAAATGAGGTCACAGAAAACGTCAAAAATGGTATGATTATGTATTGAAACAAACAGTTGTAACAAAATATCAGATGATTATAAATACGAAGGTGGTTGTTGCTTATGGTTTTGACGGTGAAGGGGGTGTGCTAGGTTTACTGTCATCAGTCTTACTCTCAAGTGAAAAGGGTGGAATTCTGCAGTCAAAAGTGTATCCATCTTCTCTCTCCATTCTAAAAGTACCCCTAAAACAGTATTGCAAGACAATATATAATTAGAATTATCAAGGATAAAAAGTTTTATTGCAGTCTAAAAAAACTGACAATAAGTTACTACTTATATATTAATAAATGTTATAAAGTGACAGAATTAGAATATAATTCGTCTAAAGAAAGAAGAAATTCACGGTAACAAGTATACATCACCGATACTTACTTATCTAATGTAATAAAGTCGCAGAGTTTATCTGTTATCAAAGTCCTAACAGGGTTTTAGAGACAAGACTAGCAAACGTGCCCGTCTTTGACAGAATCAAAAATTCGAAGATAGATGGTATTCCAAAATATCATTAGAAACTATAGAATAGTAGAAAATATCATTTTTAGTACAGTTTCTTCTTTATCAATTCATGAGGGTAACCACAAATTCCCTATTATCTAATGGTTTAATTCTGACAAATTGGATTCACTTGATATTAAGCACCAATCTTTATTATACTGAAGTGACAAAATACGCATACCAGTACACGAAGAAACAAAACCCTATCAAATTAATTAGTACTGCTATTATAATTTTTGTTTATGGGCTTCTAAGTACTACAAAAATAAATTCCTTAAGTTTTCTTAAAGAAAGAATTTCTGGAAATAGAACACTTTTCAGAATTCCAGTGCAAGTAAAATCAAAGTTAAGTACCAATCAAGGTAATTCCTCTTTTTAGTAATGATATATGTTAGTACAGATATTTAATCTCGAAATATTAGGGTAAGGTTATGTTATATTTTTAACACTTTTATTGGTAAAATGTTCACAATTTAACAATTACAAAGATAAGAAAATTGTATGGGGATATGTCTAAAAGTCAAATTTAGTTTATTTTTTTTATTTATATTAGGAATAATTATTGTGAATGCTGTACACTAAATATTATTTAAGAAAATTATTGTACCAGACACAACATCAAATTTTTTGAGTAAAACGTGACTTTTATTGCTTAGTTTAAAAAATTAACTTTTCATTTAACTAGTAAATTATCTTTACATTAGAAATATATTTTACATTGCTTGAACGACATTTGTCTCATGTAAGAAACGAAAAATTCCTTCCACTAGAAGATATATATATCAATAGCAGTTCACTCTGTTGAATATATTTTTCTTATAATTAAAACCAGTATTACACTAAATACTGGTATAAACTTATAGAACAAACAAGCTTATAAAACAATATTGTTTTAGTAATGTAACTTGTAATAGTTCATTTTCAAATATTTCTTTTGCTTTTGAAAAAGATTTTGAATAAAATCGAAACGTCGGCAATGAGAGTTTGATTGGAAGTCGAGAAAAAAGACTAAAGATATAAGCGTAACAAGCGGTCTTCGTCAGAGTCAAACTGATTATATATATATATATATATTGATAAAAGTATCGACCGTGGAATAGAAACAAAACTAAAATTTATCGGGACTCGGTCAGTTTTTCAGGTTCAAATTAAACTCTCATTGCCAACGTTTCGGTTTTTATTTAAAACCTTTTTCATAGGCCTACAAAAACAGAGGAAATATAAGAAATAATACAATCATTCAAAATAAGAGGAGAAAATGGTAATATTTTAACCGATTGGTACACGAAACCTACCAGTGCTGGAAGAATACTGAATTATTATTCTTCCCATCCTATGAATCAGAAATTAAATTGCGTTAAGAATATGGTAAAAAAAGTTGTAGAAGTAAGTTCATCATGCTACCTAAATAAGAATAAGAGAAGGGTAAAAGAGTTACTACAGAAAAATAATTATCCAGGAAATTTGATTGAACGTTGTTGGTCAAAATATTTAAGACAACAACAAGAGCCAGAAAATGATATAAATATTGACGTAGAAGTTCAAGATAAAAAGTTTTTTAAATTTCCATATGTTGAAGGATTGTCGCAACCAATTAAAAAAGTATTGAAAGACACTTACCTCAAGTTAATTTAGCATTTTATAGCAAAAGAAAAGTGAAATCGTTATTTTCAAATATAAAAGAGAAGATTCCAAAGGAATTACAGAATAATATTATATATGCAATAAAGTGCAAAGACTGTAACAAAGTTTATTATGGAGAAACCAGTCGTTTTTTTAAAGGAGAGGAGTTACCAACACAGTTATTCTATAAGAAAAAGGGATAGGAAGATGGGAAAAGCTCTTTTAAAGACTTGTGATAGGCTTGGCCTAAACATCTACTATCCAGCAGTCCCCACTTACATCACAGCCAGGACAGCTAGTACTATAGACTTAGCCATAGCCAACTCTAATGCTCCCGCTGTGAGGCTGGAAACGATCCAGGATCTCTCTTTGGATCACTATCCAGTCCTCATGGAGTTGACTGGCTCTATAGTTAAATGTCCCTCAACCAAACCTGTCGTCACAGACTGGGTGCGGTTCAAAAGGACTCGTAGTCAGTTGTCCTACCCAACAGAGGTCACAACACGGGCAGAAATAGACAGTGAAGTTCAAAACCTCACTGATTATTCACGAGGCCCTTAAAAAATCGCGAGCGGCTCGAAGTAACACAGGGTGGGCAAGACCACAGAACAAACAAATCAACGAACTGATTTCATATAGAAATAAAGTTCGAAAACTTTCGAACAAGTATAAACTACCATCCCTCAAGACTGTAGTGAATAAGCTTAATAAGCAAATTCGCTACAGGCTACAAGTTATTAGAGAGGAGACTCTAAACAAAAAACTCGAAAGTATAGACAACACCCCAGAAGCATGGCAGTTTCTGTGGAGGTTGAGAGGGAGTAAACGCACGACCGTTGCCCTCAAACACAAAGATCGCCTCTGCATTAATCCACAAGAAATTGCAGAGACTTTCGCCGAGTCGTGAGGCGAATTATACAAAGAGGATGGCCCTAAACTTTCTCCTTGTATACCTCCTCCGGAGGAGTCTATCTCTATCAATATGGAAGAAGTAAAGGCCATATTGAAAGGGCTCCCGAGACGCAAAGCGCCGGGTGCGGATGACGTAAACAATTACGTTCTGAAGCAGCTCCCTGACCCAACACTGAAATGGTTAACCTCCATATTTAATGCCTGCTTTAAAATAGGTTATTTTCCGTCAGCCTGGAAACAGGCCAGGATAATCCTTATCCCAAAACCGGGTAAGGATCCAACTCTACCATCAAACTACAGGCCTATAAGTCTTCTTAGCTCAATAAGCAAAGTATTTGAAAAGGCCTTACTTAAACACGTATCCGAGTTTCTACAGTTTACAGACATCCAGTTTGGATACAAAAAGGGACACGGGTGCGTTCAATTACTACGACGCACCCTCAAATTCTTGCACTATGCTAAGCAAAGAAAGCTTAGAACATACACCCTAGCCATCGACCTTAACAAGGCCTTTGACTGCGTTTGGCACGAAGGTATTATTAAGAAACTAGGAGACGCCGGTCTACCTCAATGGTTCCAGAGGATCGTTCACTCTTATCTAACTGAACGATCCTTTAGAGTCAAGACCAGAGACTTTAGACACTAAGACCAGACACTAAAGACCAGAGACACTTTATCCTCTGATTACAAGATTGGGAGGGGGGTTCCCCAGGGCTCCTGTCTGGGGCCTATCCTTTTCAACTTCTACTTACAAGACTTTCCCAAGTGGAATAAAAATAACAGAAACATTCAGACACTAGATGGTATCTATGCAGACGACATTCTGGTATCATGCCGGTCGTACTTTATCGATACTCCTCTAAAACAATTTCAAAAACACGTTGACAGGATGGTTCACTGGACCAAGGAATGGAGGATGGAAATTAATCCATCCAAATGTACCTTCACTGTCAACATGCGCAAGAGGCTCGGATATACACTTACACTGCGCATACACAACCAGAACATTCCCACTACAAAAACATTCAGGTACCTTGGTGTCAACGTCGACTCTAAAACTACACTAAGGGATCATGTCGCGAGCACTCTTGGCAAGGCTTATGGGGCCAGGAGTGTCATTTATCACCTCATAAAACCTGGCTCTGGACTGTCCCTCAGAACCAGAGTCAATTTATATAAGGCTCTGTTGAGGCCAATACTCACCTACGGGGTCACAGCTTGGGCTGGGCCGGCAGGTAAACAAATGAAAAGAATTTATGCGTTTCAGCATAAAACTCTCAGGCTGATTCTGAATGCACCACGTTATGCACCAAACGAATTCCTTCACAGGGAGGTCGACTTGGAGCGGCTTCCCAAATTTATTCAAAAGCTGGGAAGCCAGGAAGACAGAAAGAACCGTACTTCGGATAACCCTTTAATAGGGCAAATAGATGAACTTCTGCTCCAAGACGTTCCCCAGGAGGAGGACGTCACGAGAAGAAGAGCCAGAAGCACTGCGACCGAAACAGCCAGCGATCCAGCTGTGGGCCCAGTAGAGTGTTAATGATGTCAAAAGACGATTACCTTAAAATTAATATACGAAAATATTATTATTGTTATAATTAATATTGCTATTATAATTATTATTACTATTATTATTATTATTAAAAGTATTGCCAAAAACAATTAGTTTGTAATTAATATTAGTTTTTATTACTGTTTTATAAAATAATTACCAGTATTATTAATATATCAAGATCATTATCCTTAGTATTAGTATTATTATATTATTACTCTTGTTATTATTATTATTTATGATTAAGATATACGTAGTCTTAAGTAGCTATAAGCTGTCAAATATTTTGCAAAGGGGGAAAAAGCCAGGTGGAGGAGACTTAGTCTCGGCTGTACGGCTACCCCCGTAATGTAACATTTGGGCGGTTAGCCCTTAATAAACGATTTTTCCATTCCATTCTTCAGGAGAAAAGAGAAAGGGAGACCAAGCAAGTTGTAGACGCAACAGCAAGTAACCCATATATATATATGCTTTAATGCCAGAGTAGATATTGAAAAAGACGAGCCAATCCCTGTTGCGTATCATTTTGGACACTTCTTATTGGTTGTGGTTGTTTTTTTTTCGTTAGACACCTTTCTCCTTACTTAATTTTTCCAATAGAGTTGGATGAAGGTATGGCGTCCTTGCTTGGAAGTGTACCTCGTCGAATTTGGTGTTTCCTATGAGCTTACTGGATTTCATAAGATACTGGTTGTTGGTGTTTTCTGTAGATTCTATTGTTGTGGGTGTATGGAGAACCATCTTTCCTCTTCGTCTCCCTCGTACGCTTGGCCGCCTCCGCCGTCCTTCCTGGAGAGGGCTGGCTCGCAGTCCCTACTTTAGGTTCACAGAGGGCAGGAATGGCATAGGCGTCCTCACATAGAAGAGTTCCTCGTAAGTATCTGGTCCGGGCTATGGGCATTATGGGTTGATGTTTGAGTATGTCTGGCGTTTGCCGTTGGAGCCTTTACTGCAGTGCTATCTTGAAGAATGCATGGCACCTTCCTCGTGTCCCCCTCATGTCGTTGCTACCGGTTTCGACCATTCCTCGGTCATTCTCAAGCTGGTGGGTGTAGTTCCTGGCAAGGGTCAAGGGTCAGCTAGCCATGCACAGCAAGGTGCATGCCAAATTAGTGGACAGGCATCTAGGCCTTTTACCACTTCATTCTCTAAATTAGTTAACCAGGCGGGATACAAGCTAAACGGGCGCTTTTACTTGTCCCTTGTATTAAAAAGTAAAATTTCCTTGGCTAGTGTGAACCTTTAACAAGTGACCAGAACAGGCTTATGCAAAATAGACTTAAGAATCAAAATACATACATGAAAGTATTAATCATAATAATAATAATTAATCACATGGAGCCCATTCCACGGTCTACTCATCGTCAAGCACACAGCACGAAAGCAGAGTTAGGAATTGCAAGACTGCATTCATAAATGCATTTGATTAACCCTGCATTCATAACTGCGGCCTCAAGGAACAAGCAGCACCCTCGGGCTCCATGGGGCACGTAAATACAACAACATTCCGTATGGAACTACTAGTTATGCTCTCAAAATCAATATAATGATAATAATAATAAGAAGATAAAATAACTGTTCGATCACCTCTTTGAGGTGATTACCCTTTGAGGGTGAATACATTTAATGAGCCCACACACAATCCATCCATCGATAAGCACGCAGTCCGAAAGCAGGGTTTGGAATTGCAAGAATCTGCATTCAAAAATGCATTTGTCAACCCCGGATTCCATATAACTGCGGCCACCGAGAACAGCTGCATCCAAGCCCATGTTAGTTCCTGGCTGGATTGTGCGTTATTATATGCTTTAATGCCAGAGTAGATATTGAAAAAGACGAGCCAATCCCTGTTGCGTATCATTTTGGACACTTCTTATTGGTTGTGGGTGTTTTTTTTTTCGTTAGACACCTTTCTCCTTCGCACACTCCGTCTGCTTAGCCGCCTCAGCCTTCACTCCAGGGGAGGGCTCACAGTCCCTACTTAATTTTTCCAATAGAGTTGGATGAAGGTCTTGGCGTCCTTGCTTGGAAGTGTACCTCGTCGAATTTGGTGTTTCCTATGGGCTTAGTGGAACGCAAATTTCCAAAATGATACGCAACAGGGATTGGCTCGTCTTTTTCAATATCTACTCTGGCATTAAAGCATATAATAACGCACAATCCAGCCAGGAACATCCAGGTTTGTTCGAAGGTTGGAAAGGAAGGAGAATCGAAGGAATGCGAACTCCTCTAACCCTCTGGTCATGGAAATAAAGGAACTCCTCACTCAGGATGTCCAGGAAGAAAAAGATCTCCAGATGAGGGGAGCAAAGGCTTCGACTGCAGCGGAGGAAGCACTAGGCTTAGCTTCCTCTACTGCACTCTTGACAGAGTCAACAGACATAAGAATACCCAGAGCCGCAATATCATGAAGGATAAAGAGAATATCTACTACAACAGAAGAACCTCTGTTCAGATTACATTACTGTTATTAGTAGTAGTATTAGTGTTATTATTGCTGATATTATAACTATTAGTAGTAGTATTATTAATATTATTATTGCTGTTATTATAACTATTATTTGTAGTATTATTAATACTATTATCACTATTATTATTATTACTATTCTTATTATTATTATCATTATTACTATTATTATAAATGTAATATTAGAGATAAGTATACTATAATATTCACCATACTATTATACTAGTCATTATTGTTTTTATTATTATTATACTATTTTACTCTTTATTATATTATAATTTTCTTAGCATTAAGACTTAGGATTAAGTTATCAGAATATAAAACACATTGCTCTATAGGGGGAAAAGCTCGGTGGGGGTCACTTAGTGTCCCCCGTACGGCTACCCCTGAATTATGTACCATGGGAGCAATCTCTCAATAAAGAAATTCTCATTCATTCATTCATGCCAGGAACTACACCCACCAGCTTGAGAATGACCGTTCTCCATACACCCACAATAGAATCTACAGAAAACACCAACAACCAGTATCTTATGAAATCCACTAAGCCCATAGGAAACACCAAATTCGACGAGGTACACTTCCAAGCAAGGACGCCAAGACCTTCATCCAACTGTATTGGAAAATTAAGTAGGGACTGTGAGCCCTCCCCTGGAGTGAAGGCTGAGGCGGCCAAGCAGACGGAGTGTGCGAAGGAGAAAGGTGTCTAACGAAAAAAAAAACACCCACAACCAATAAGAAGTGTCCAAAATGATACGCAACAGGGATTGGCTCGTCTTTTTCAATATCTACTCTGGCATTAAAGCATATAATAACGCACAATCCAGCCAGGAACTACACCCACCAGCTTGAGAATGACCAAGGAACGGTCGAAACCGGTAGCAACGACATGAGGGGGACACGAGGAAGGCGCCACGCATTCTTCAAGAAAGCACTGCAGTAAAGGCTCCAACGGCAAACGCCAGACATACTCAAACATCAACCCATAATGCCCATAGCCCGGACAAGATTTTTACGAGGAACTCTTCTATGTGTGGACGCCTATGCCATTCCTGCCTTCTGTGAACCTGAAGTAGGGACTGCGAGCCAGCCCTCTCCAGGAAGGACGGCGGAGGCGGCCAAGCGTACGAGGGAGACGAAGAGGAAAGATGGTTCTCCATACACCCACAACAATAGAATCTACAGAAAACACCAACAACCAGTATCTTATGAAATCCAGTAAGCCCATAGGAAACACCAAATTCGACGAGGTACACTTCCAAGCAAGGGCGCCAAGACCTTCATCGAACTCTATTGGAAAAATTAAGTAGGGACTGTGAGCCCTCCCCTGGAGTGAAGGCTGAGGCGGCCAAGCAGACGGAGTGTGCGAAGGAGAAAGGTGTCTAACGAAAAAAAAACACCCACAACCAATAAGAGAAGTGTCCAAAATGATACGCAACAGTGATTGGCTCGTCTTTTTCAATATATATATATATTGAAGAGGGCAATAGCCTCTTCAAAGAGGGTTGACAGCTAGCGGATAGTTTTTTACTTTTTCTTACTGTACTCCTTTGTTCCCCAAACATCCCTTTCTGGACATTAGTCCTTTCCTGTGCTTTCACTCTTTTAAAATACCACTCTTCCCTCCCACTCTTCTCAACTCCTCACCAGATGTTTTCTGCATCTAGTGTTCAGTTGGGTTTTTGACTCTGACGAAGACCACTTGTTACGGTTGAAAGATCTTAGTCTTGTTTTCCCATTTCTTATTGTGGTTTGGTCATTGATGTATATATATGGAGTTCTCATATACCGGCGTTTCGGTTTTTATTTGAAGTCTTTTTCACAGGTAAAAGTAAGAATTCACTGAACAACAAAAACAGGTTCTTGAGACGGTATTTAAAATTGACCTAGTCCAGATTTTATATATATTATATACATACAGCTAGTAAGAAATATTTAATTAAAATACAGCTTCTGCGTTCACGACTTTTATGCTGATCTACTACTTTATACTCAAAAAATAATATGCATACCACATGTGGCCACTGGGAGCCTGCAGACTAACATGACTGCTATACTGGAAAGCTGGAGATCGGACTGTCAGAGAGGGCTCTTGTCCAATGACACCACGGCCTCGCACTGTCTCCAACGTGCCACTTAGACTAAATATCCTCCAATGTCTTTCTCTCAAATGGACAGCTAAGTCGCCAAGATTTTCAATTCGTACACAGTATCGCCACTGTATCAAAATAAATTTATTTGAAATATGTTATAGACAAACTACTGTATTTTTTTTATTAATATATATGAAATGATAACTTTAAAAAATAATAAAACTACTATATAGTGAGTCAGACTACCAATTGCAAACCTTAGGAGTACCCCACTCTTCTACTTGTGTTATAAAATCACTTATTTTTCTTACATCGTACTCGGGAAGTAAATTTTTAAGATTTAACCACGAAAAGCACTCAATAAAATAATGAAATTTAGTTTCGACAACGTTTGAGACCCTAAAGTATTAACATGAAGTACCATCAACTAATCTACACAACTTCATACTAAAATAACTGGGCTTTACAACATTAAATGCTATGTTAGGTACATTAATTTGAGTTACTAACAAAATGAAAGCTATAAAGAAAACATTATAATGAAACTGATTTTATCATTAAACAAGGAAATATATTGTCGAAATTAAAATGCTAGCATATGTATATTTAAACTCTTTTTAATGTTCAAAACCGCATAAAACTTATTTACTATGGTTTAAGTAAAAGTATTTATCAAACCCATGTATGTCACTTATATTTCAATTAGATGAGTATATGTGAGATACTTTATTTCTAGCTGAATGATGAACTTTTTTTAGTAAATGATAAAAATTTTGTATTTTAATTCCAAAATAATGGTATATAGTTCTGTAAAACAAAGAAAAAGAAATCACTACGAACTAAATACCCAGTATACGTGAGATGACTGTGAAATTCTGCACCCCATATAGAAAGGGATTACAGTAATGCGAATATTTTCTGTGGTTTCTTTATGAACATCAGACAGCTTTAACCAAGGGTGATTATTTTTCTGCCAAGCTTTCAGAGCATCTTGTGCAACAAACGGAGGATCTGGAAATATAGATTAGTACCTCCATTTCATTATTTCAAATGCAAACAGTGAGAGCTGCTTATTATGGTTATTTAATGTATAATAAAATAATGTTAATAAAGTATAAAGTTACTACTATACAGTTCTGTTTCAAATTAAAGTGTAGTTACATTTTGAAAAAAGTTCCCGATAGCCTGAATGATATTAGAAGTGACTTCATGATATTGCTCTACATTTTACTTCACATTTATAAGAGAACGGTATGTAACAACAATTAATAGTAAGTAATAAGCTAGTCATATGCTGTAGCTCAGGATTTATTATACAAAGATAGTTGAGAGCATTATTTTTCTAATGCTTATTCATTAAGATTAAGCATTAGATGAAGCTTATTCATTAAGATGAAGCATTATTTTTCTAATGCTTATTCATTAAGATTAAGCATTAGAAAAATAATGCTCTCAACTTAAACAAGGAGCACAAGCTTCAATAAGAAATGATATACAATTAGAGATTAGTTCTTTTGACAAATTTATTCAACACGCCTTTGAATTATTCATTACGATCAGGAACGAATAATTCAATCGTTAATTAAATTAATGTGCTTTCAAAAAGATTAAGGAATATGGAAACAACTTCACCATAAATATGTAGTCTTTACTAAAGAACAATATATCAAAACTAATTTTGTGAATCTAAATCTCAAGTTGGTATATTATTCCTACAGCTATTTCAGTAATATTAACCCACCTTTGTTCAGTTGGTACGTAAAGAATTTGTCAAAGAGTTCATGATGAACAGGGTTATTCTCGTTGGAGTGATATGGACATACATCATCATGAGCCACATAATCTAGGCCAGGTACAGCATACAAACTCCTACTGCTGTCTTGACTGCCCAAGAAAGTAACTGCTTCAGTTGGTAACCTCTAAATAAAAATTAAATATGTATTAATATTGAAAAATAATTGAAGCAGATATATAATTCATTTATTAAATTTAACTTTTTAATTACTAAAAGTATCTGTTAGTTTTCAAACATTTTAGAAGTAATACATATTTGTTGCCCAAAGCAATAATATATGAAAGGTAGGAAAATTAAGGTTTTACCACTTCAAATTGTCACAACGAAGAGATATTTACATAGTGATATTGTTACCTATATGTACCAAAAATATATTCACTGCATTCTGTATAACTAAATTAGTATTAAAAAATAAACTAAAACTTTGACTTTTATTATTACAACTAATTTTCACGAACGACCATGAATCTGGAGTGCCAAAGAATTATAAATACACAATTAAACAAGTGATAAAGTATGAATATTACTTGCATTTTACTTCTCTCAAAATGAAATCATAACCAGAACAAATTACGGTCTACTTACAACATGAGGACAGTCTCTTGCATCAATTAAAACTTGATAAAACGTTTGAGTATGACCTCGTACTTCTTTACCTTCTTTATCTTCTAAACTGTTTTCATCTTCAACAATTCTAGAAAATAATTATTGCAAAGATGTCAACTTCCCTACGCAAACAAAAAATAAATTTTAGAATACTGGTTCTACCTTTCTTTTTTAGAAGGAAAATCTCTATCATAAACCCTGGCGATCCAAGGAAATAAAATTACACCTCTATAACAAAACACTTTATGTAGGAACAGTTGCCCAGTGTCATAAGTGTCAGTTAATTTAGGAGAATTCAACTGTCCAATCTCTACTAACCTAAAAATATTTAAAATGTTGGAAAAATATAAAAAAATTATGAAGAGATTCAATGATAAAAACTTACTTAGTATAACTTGATTTACATATCACAGAGCTTTGCACAGGAATTTTACTAAATAATTGTCCAGTTAACTTTGAAATACGGTATAAGGTTTTCATTGGTTTGTACATCACAAAATAAAACCTCTTGGAAGAATATTACTAAATCAAAACCATCTTCTTTCCAATGGAACTACTGGTCAGCTTCAATCACTCTCATAAGAAAGAACACCGAACCAGTAAATCAATGTTGAACTCTTCTGAAACAATTTTCACTAGTTTTAAAAATGAGAATGGATGAATAGAAAATAATTAAAACTATCTTTATCACAGAGATAAAAAAAAGCTGGATACGTATTTATAATTTTGTAATACCATTAAACTAATAAGATATTTCTCTAAAAAATGTATATATCTTTCAAATTGTATCAGAAAAGTACTTGAATTTAAATGCATGTGCTTATACCACAAAGCATAAATGGTATAACATAAATATTGGAGTTTAACAAGTAGTTAACATTTTTTTTCACTCTTTAAAATTCATGAATTTATATCAATTTTTATAATATTGTAATAAAATGATCAGTGCTAGACAAAGGTTTACTGTTTTGTGACCAATCCTTATCTTAATGAGACCCAATAAATTTGTGTGAAGTATTAAAGGATATAATGTTTATAAGGGATAATTAATAATATTTTAGTACATTAAATACAAGATAAAAACTAAAGAAGATAAAATGCCTCAAACGAACAATATTTGTTTAAATATATAGTTTGTAATTACATTAAGCTCAAACCATGATAATATAAACGTGTTTAACGAGTTTTGAAACTAATACTGACATCTGAAAGTAATATTGAGCAAACAAAATGGAATGTAATAAAGAACTGAAATATTCTTAGAGTATGCTGTAGGATCTACGAACAAATATGGTAAATTACAAACAACTTTAAAATAAAGAAACCAATTTTAATAATATAATAGTTAAAGAAATGGTTCATAAGATTAGAAATAAGTAAAATGAAATACGTTTGGATCCACCGAAATATATTTAATAACTTGATCACATTTCTTACTTTGATATGTTAAATTGTTTAAGATTGCAGTTGAAGGAAGTTTCATAGCATAAAGGAATCTGAGGAGATAAAATATACAACATTGAAAAATATGTTTAAGTCTACATATAATTATAACTATTTATTTGCATAATAATTTATGCACTTCTAATGTCAATTATGATGTAATATTTATGCTTAAAAAATCGCAATGTGACCTAATTGAAGTTGAAAACAGTTTTTGATTATATTTAAAAAATGATTGAAAATGAAAAAATATGTACTTTAATAATTTTGTCAACTCAGGTTTTCAATTTTATAAATTAATTATTATTCCAAGATTATAGTTTCTAAATGTGATGGAGTATTTAAGTAGTTTATTTGTGGTTGTATTGGGGACACTGTTGGGTTGGTATCCGTGTGGATAGTTCTAAGTTGACTTTCCGATATTCCTTTCGTCCCTGACGGTTTCGTTACGTCCCTTTCCACCTAGTTCGATTCAGTATTCATGGCATTTTTGAACCAGTTTTACAAATTAAATAAAGCTTCCACGGCTCTTAGAATACGTTGCGTTAATAATTCTAGGACTCTTTTAGGGTCTTACATAAATTTTTCGGGATCTAGGGTTTTTGAAAATCAGGCTCAACTTGAACGAACCGCGACTTGTGATCAGAAAGTATACAGGAAAGATCCTTTGGATACGTCCTTTTGTGATCCTGAAGCTTCATTTAAGAGTAAAACAACATGGGAAGTAATTCGAGCATATATTGTGTATACTTTGTGTTCGTCCAGTTATCTTGTGGAACACAATATGGAGGTAAATGGAAGTATTAGTTAACATAGTTTTTTTACGTATGAATCTTAATGTTCTATTTGTCACCTATTATTATGCCTTACTAATTCTTGTTCACTTACGCTTTGTTTTTACTTTGTGTATCATATATATTATTTATTTACCGTTTATTTCACTTATAATTTATTTTTTTTGTATTTTTGTAAATAAAATGGTTGAAAGAACGTTAACATTAATTATCAATGGTTACCCAAACCCTTTCTATTCCACCTTTTCCTATCCAATCCTTGTTAACTATGAATTATTTGGTTTGTATGCTTTTGTTTTGTATATTTAGTTTTATTTAGCTTAGTTAATTAACTCGCATACATATATATGAATATATGTACATAGTAAAGAAGTTGCCAATGAAGACCAGTATTACTTTTTTTAACTTAAAAAAATGAGTCAATATTTGTTAAATATAGGAAGATACTAAGATGTAAATGTTTTTTTCCTAGTCTTATTTATTTCTAATTAATTAGGGGAAAGCCAAATTAGGTTCGATTGAACACGGAAGTAATTATTTGCATAAAACACTGTATATCAATTATTTTATAAAACTGCTACTGATATTTTATTTGCATTTCCTTTTGCATTATGTTAATATTTCTATAAAATTAAGTAGATAGTTTGTCATAGCGTAATACTTTAGTGCTATATGAAACAAATGTATGCTTAAAATTTTATTTTCTGTTCAAAAAGATTGTAAGTACTAACTTTAAGAGTGCTTTAAACAGGTAGAGATCAGAAATGCATGAACAAGTTTATAAGTTCTAATAGTATTGATTTCTATGTCCATGTAATATACTTTTGATATAGAAGAAAGTTTAATCATTTGTTTTTATATTCCCGTGGAATCACTATTTCGTTCTCTTGTATGTATGCAAGAATTATTGTACCTTCTCATTATTTTGCATGCTACCCAATGTGCATGTACATTCTGTAGTAATGTCGAATGAATTTTCGTTTATTACTTCTGTAATTTAAGGTGTAAACTGATGTTTTAAAACGGGACAATATTATTTATGAAATAGAAGTCCGATACATGGTAGGGATTTTTTCGTGATGGTCTCATTAAAAAAATTCTGAAGTAGGTTATGAAATTTTCGCCAATATATATTTGTTCTATGCGAAAGATTGTTCAATTATTGTTCAATCTAATAATTAAAAGGAAATTTCCATTACCTCTTATGTCTCCAAAGGTTATACTTTAATGGTGATGCGTTGATTACCTTTCGATTTTTCTAGTGTTCGTTCATTATTATAAAACAGTTGTACATTAGGGTTATATCTGTTGAATCTAGTGTACTTTTGATTATCTGATTTCACTGTCGAATTTTAGTAAAGTTGGTTGGATAATTGTATCCTGTTGTCTTTATATTTATATTGGATTGAAGGAGTAGTGGGCAGCTTTTGCAATTGTTTGTAACTTAATTATTTCATGAAGAAACCGAACTAACGAGTTTGATTTGTAATATTATTGTTCTTGTAAATGATGTCAATTTTATAAGAGTTCGTCCTAAGAGTGGTATATATAACAATGTTTCACCGTAAACATGTGAAATTAAAATTAATGTCTAAATGATAGTAAGAAATTCAGAAATGGTACTAAGGTCATTAAACCAAAACAACTGGTCTACGTAGAGTCATTTCTGAACTGACGAAGACCAGTCGTTTTGATTGAAAGATTTCTGAATTTCTTACTGTAGTTTAGACGTTGACATATATGCATTGTAAATTTGTGGGTATAAGATCCTGGATGTGCAATGAAGTGAGGTTGTAATGCTTCTACACATTTGCAGAAATATTTTAAGGAGTACTGATCTTCTAACGCATTGCAGAGAACTATATGGAAATAGCAAATGCTGAATATTTTTCTTTTAGAAAAAGGCATAATGCTACTTAAATCAGTAAAAGATACTTATCTGTATAAAAGTAAAAATTTACACTGATGCAGCAAATCTCTTGCCATTTTTGTTTTTGATATTAATAAGACATATCTTCCTTGCGTTTTTAATGTATTTTGTTCTACATTTGTTTGTTCCACGGAAGTAATAGAAAAATGAAAGGAAGTATCTGAATTTACAGGCTTTTGTTGTTTTTTAAATTTAATAATTGATTATGCCATTTAGCTTGGTTTTTAGGAGACTCTAGGTTAACAGGTGAATTACATAGTAAACATTTCTTATTGGGATAAGGAAACCTGACATTTATAAAACTTTCAATTGATGGTAGAAATGAGACTTCTCACTGAAGATGGGAGACGGTGTCACGCTTCTCTTTACCTCCGTTACTCCATGACTAGATTAACCTTCATTTATCCCTAGTCATTCCGTATCGACTAACCTTTTGATAATCACTTTGCCTTATATATAGTTTTCCTAATATACTTCCACTGCTTAGTAATTCTATCGCTAAATAATTAAGTTCTGGCTTAATTTTATTAAGTTATTATTTAATTTTAACACAGTTAATAGCTTAGTTTATTAATTGGAGTTGTTGATTGCATATTTGAGTTTATTTTGAGAAAGGCTTGAGGTTAAAATATTTATATACAGCTAAAATAATATTTTTCCTTCAATTGTAGACCAAGCTATTCTCTGTGATGGAGTTTTGCCATCTTGTGATTGTTCTATTATTAGTTTGTTTTATTAAAGCAGTATTCGTTATGTAACTTGTTTTTAGGCCTTTTGTTTTTTATTATACATTGAAATTATGTAAATTTGTTTCTCTAAATAGAAGCAGTGTTGCTGTACGTAAAGGTTTCTCACATTAAGATGAGACTATGACAATTAAAAGAGAGGGATAGAGTAAACTGTGATTAATATCTGACATCATGTTGTGTAAGATGAGATTTCTAGTTAGTTTTAACGTGTGATTCTCTTATGTGTTAGCACCCACGTAAGGTTCTATTTTATATACAGTGATACCTTGAGATACGATTGCCCTAACATACGATTATTTGAGATACGACACGAAATATTCGACCATTTTTTGCTCCGATATACGACGAAAAATTTGAGATACGATTTCATCAGGCAGGAAGTGTCTGATTTCGTAGAAAAAAGACACCCAGAGAAAATGTCTACTGGGAGAGCGAGTGCCTTATTTAATGATACGTGTCTCACATTTTTTCGTAACATTTTAAAAAAGAGGCAGAAACAAACCTAACCTCTCTTGATCGTTACTTTTCGAAGGTCTCACGTAGTGAATGAGGCCAAAAAGGCACAACATGAAAGTGATGATTAAAAAAAAAAATATAGAAATTATGGGGATATCTAAGAATTTAGACCCAGATTTTTTTTTGAAAAAAAAAAATCTGGGCCTTAATTCTTAGATACAACAAATCTAAAAAAAAAATTGAAAAAAAAATTAAATAATTTAAACTCCTTTCTTTTTTATTGATTTTATTAACATTTTATCATATATCAATATGTTATTTTACCATATGTGTGTTATTACTCGTTTATTTGTACAAAAAATGTTATATTATATGCAATTTAACGTTTTTTTTTTGAGTGATTTAGTATCGCTGGAACGCATTAATACATATTACATTGTTTTAAAGGGAAAAATTGCTTTGAGATACGACGATGGTTACAGAACGAATTAAAATCGTATCTCAAGGTATCACTGTATACCTGTTCTAGAGTCTTTACCAAGTTCTACTACTTTGCAAAACATTTGAAGCGAAGTCTGTGATCATAATATAAATGGATTAGAAGTGTAAATGTTAGAAAAATAAAGATATACAGTTTGTAGAAGGATGGAAGGAATAATTAAAATATTGTTTTGATAAGAAATTCAAACTATATTTCAATGGACTTTAAATAATAAGATTGGCTACAGTTTGAAAATCATGGCTAAATATGCAGTCCTTTGTTCATTAGTTTCGATGTCGGACCATCCATATACTTATTGCTATTTATCATCTGTAAGAAAACATTTACTTAGTAAAACTCGTATTTTTTTTAAAAAATCAAATATTAAAAAAAGATCTTGTTGGGAAAATCTATACAAGAATGAAGAAATAAACAATACTAGAAAATAATAATGTAAGTTAGCACACACATGTTAAGGTAATAATCATCTGTAGTGGAACACTGACGCAAGTAAGTTAAAAAAACAAGCTGTTCTGAAGAACTTGCTTTTGTCGCGATCTTTAAAAACCAAATGATTAAAATAGATTCTCTCCTTTGAAAATGCTATTCAACTGAGTCACTCTTTGTAAGTTGCTGTCGCCACTTCATCGATACTTTACTCATCTGTTTTGCACTGATCGCAGCAGTACAAAACGATCTGGCCAGATCTAGCAGTGTGTTGTGAACTGTTTTATGAAATGTGTATCCTGTTACTGATGTAATGCAGTTAGAGGATATTTATTTTCTTTCTGTATTTACAATATTTACAGCGATACCTCTAAACATCATTCGACAGACATATACTAGAAATCGAGCTTTAATCTAACAACTAATCTTTGTAATAAGAAAAAGTTGATTTTCTTTGTCTAACGCCCACGAATGTAGGCTTTGTCTTTTAAAGATTCATAATGGAATGAGTGGTTACAGTCTGTTTCAACGATAAATTCGACGCTAACTGGAAACGACTAACCAAAACTAAATGTGTGTAATAAGAAAAAGTTGATTTTCTTTGTCTAACGCCCACGAATGTAGGCTTTGTCTTTTAAAGATTCATAATGGAATGAGTGGTTCAGTTGTTTCAACGATAAAATTTATGTAACTGGAACCACTAACCAAAACTAAATGTGAGTAATAAGAAAAAGTTGATTTTTGTCTAATAGGCTTTGTTTAATTGGTTATTGAAAAATTTATGTAGACTTATGATAATAATGACTTAGTTGTAACTTTAGTTATAGAATAACTCTGAGTTTAACAGTAGTAGTAATAAGGAAAACACTGAAATAACAAGAGGAAAAGCACTGCAACTACGGTTGACAAGAAATTTAATAATGAAATACACTGGAAAAATTGTTCTTTATACTGAAAATATATTAACCGTGTAGTAAAAAGGGGGACACATTAAGCCTGAATATTACTACAAGATGAACTACATTAGACTATTTTACTTGATATGTGAAGTTAACAACTTCACATTCATTTTAGTCTTACTTATTGGTAGAATTACTTTTTTCGCTTTATGATAAGGGTAATTAGTACTTACTCTGCAAGTCCAGTGAATCTCATCGCTAATACAATTTCATAGTTCTATTTGTCATTTTTCACTTCTCTAAAGACATTGATATTGACTTTGTATAAATCGAAATTCAATTATAATATCTCGCTTCTTTTGTCTGTCTTAAACATGTACATCTAATCCTTACTTTAAAGAAAATACCAGACACTGGTGGAAGCATAATTAATTAATGCAATGACACAAGTCGCTTAAACGAATGGATCATATGATAGTGTAATGGTCTTGCTAGTTGAAGAACAATGGAAGTTTGATCACAGTTCAAAGTTTTCTTTTTTGTTTGTCTCTTTGAATTACATCTGATTCAGAGCTTCACAAATTTAGGACTAACTTGGAAACTTGTAACAATCTCTGTTTACGTTAGATTAGGTTATATAAAGTAACACATACGTGTGGATTTTTCCACGGGGATCGCATGCATTACTAAGAATAATAATGTAAGACAGCGTGTCTTGCATAAAGGCATTCCTCCTCAATGGTCATAAGGCCCTTTGTGATATAACACAGTCACCTTGCCCTGAATCAGGAGTCCTACTCTCCTTACTTTCAAGTTTTGTTTTCAGGGGGAAATATTTTATCAGTGCCTTAGGTCTTACAGACTGAAATGACGATTTTTGTACGGTGTCCACATAAAACAATTTATTTGAATGCTCTTCAGCGTTATAATCCTGCGAAAGGAGGTTAAATGCATATATTGATTTTGGTCCAAATGTAATATTTATTTTATGTTTGAAGAACAGAGCAAATATATATTTATTTTTTTATATATATAAAAAAATAAAAGTTGAGTAGTTATAAGTACTCAAAATTAAGTAGTTATTACAAACTACTGAATTTATTTACAAAAATAAATATCTTTGAAGAACACAATCAAGATATATTTTCAACTTGTAAAACTGTTGATAAAAAATTACGACTGAAACGAAGAAGGGAGTTTGATTTGACTCCTCAAATCTGGCATTTCTCCATAATAGTGGTGCAAAACCTTCAAGAAATTTCATAAGCTCGCAGCCTATTGTTTCTGAAGAGAGACTGTTAGAACTATCTAAATGGAGTTAGATTAATTCTTTCAAAAAGTAGATTCCATCAGAAACAGAACGCATTGCACATATATATTCGATCAGTGAATTAATGAGGTTGATTGTCAACAACATTCAGCTGTATAGTCAAGTGACAGTACTTATGTTGAATCATTTTCAAATGAATGACCTCCAATCTTGTCACTGTTCATACAGATTTCTTGTTTCGACGTATATATAAAAACCTTCTTGAAGAAATCATTAGGACGGCCACTTCTACTGCCATAATTTCAAGAAGGGAGTTTGTAATAATGTTAAGATTCAATCCATACTAAGAATATAGGGAAAAGGTGCCTAAATTGTAAAGATACTAAGTCAACTTTAAAAGAATCTGAACTTATAAACATAAAAAGAGAAATGTTGGACTATAATGTGAATTTTTCATTTCCAGTGATAGATGATTCATTTGTTTGGGATGAACTAATTATAATCGCCCTTAAAAGAATAGCGAAGTTGCTTAAGTTATTTTGACAAGAATGAGGTGCTATTTTTAGATGGTGTCAGGCATCGCCTATCAGGCGAGTGACCAAATCTTTTCCGAATGATGTGCGCAGGTCTTAACCTTAACTTAGGTCTTAAATATGATCATGGAAGAGTAAAAACTAACTACTCAATTTTAAAATCTTGAAAAGAATTACATATAATGAAAATTTAACATTTTGATCCTACAAATCAAGCTTTGTGACTATTAGAAATAATATATCGTTATTTATAATACAGTATTTGATTTCCGCGTGATTTGTTTCAAACTTGACACCGTTTATGTGACTGTGTAAGTCAATGATTAATGCTATTAAAACAGTTTTACTTGTTTGATGAGAAATTGTGTTTCTCCTCGTCGTTTTTTTTTAACTTTATTTACCCTGAATGTGAAATATAGAGAAATGCAAGTTTTGAGGTCCAATATCAAAAAACTGGAAGAGTTATAATCATTAAACTTCACCTTAAGTTCCTGTAAGACCTGAAGCAATCTTTGTATCAGTATCTCACTGTTAGGGTTGCTTTTTTTTTTTTTGAACAAAATTGTTCTTTTTGTGATTAGATAAAAAAAATCATACTGATTAAATGTGGAAGTTTTCTTTTCAAATACGGTACTCTGTGATAAGAATTAAATCACAGTTGAAATCAATTGTGATTTCGATTAATTTCGTTTTGGTTGTGATACTATCAAATTTTCTTTCAGGGTCAAAAGTTGAAAGCTATTTCGGTATTGAGATAAATTAACTTTAAGGATCTGATTAAGCTGATACGGATATTAAACAGAATATAGTAAATGCTATTTTTATAATAATAATTATTGATACTGAAAGTTATTATTCGAATCAATAATTTCTGCTCAAAATTATAGGCAAACATTTATTCAACCTTTTAAGGAATTAATTCCTGAAAACTGTGTAAGTAAAAGAAGTTGCATCGTCTACTTGTTCGTTATCGATCGCCTCATAGGGCGCTCTAGATAGACACCACAACCATATGTATTCTGAAAATACATGAACCAGCCTACCTGAAAATGTATGTTTCATTAGGTTTCATGTGTGATTTGCGTAATAACGTTATAGTTATTAATATAACAATTGCAATAATATTAATAGCAATAACAATTTACATTTTAAGCACTTTTTTTGACCTTACTCCTAATGTGTACTAACGAACCAAATGGGTATTGTTAATTATATCTAGAAGATGTCTATACGGACGACTGTTTTAGGTAATTAATATCTACGTTATAATCAATAACAAATTATAAACCGTGAAATATAAAATAAATGACAGGCAAATATTCATATTAAAAACTAATTACATGACAGAAAATCTAAGGACACAGATTTCAAACAAATTTTATCCTTTAATGTGATCGAAGATCTCAAAAAACTGTATAAGTGAAATAGGGGTTGGCCATTTTGTTTACATTTTGACATTTACCTGGCACTGTTACAGATATTCTTCTGAGCAGTTTTATATTAATTGTTGTTACTTCATGATCTGATAATATTTCATTCTTTTTTACTTCTTTCTGTTGGTGAAGTTAAGTACAGAAAGTTAATTATAGTAAAGTTATAAATAATTCTTTTCTAAATTAATGCATATAACCATAAGTCAAAAATAACGTTTTATATATTAGTATGAATTATATTAATTTTTTGTTTGATGTGTTATTTTTGGCGAATTCCGATTCACTTGCAATTTATATTTGATAGATACTCTATAATGCAAAAATGAGAAAATAGTGTATGCTACTTAAAGGAGAAAGTCTGAAATCAGTTATTAGTTGACCTGTGTTGATCCAGTGGGGGCTACTAGTTTTTGAGGTAAAATAAAATCGTGTAGCACCTCACAGCAGTTTTATTCACTTCACTTTAATTTTATCAACACCTCTTTTATTAAAATTTGTTTTAAAAATTAGGTTAATAATCTATAATCAATTGAATTATTTGAAAATAGTTAAGTAAAAAAAATTGCATAATTATTAACATCATTTAAAATAAAATGTTAAATTTTAAGTTAATTATTTTAATAAATTCATAAATATAATAACTTTTAAAAGAGATTTCTTTATTACTAACTTTACTATTTACTTATTATTTTTATATAAAACCTTGGAGTGATAACCAATACAATTGAAAATCTAATTACCGCTTCTATTCTGCTAAATACTTTGATAACGCATAGAATGACATCCCTTATTGCTGATGATTCTGTTTAATTATTTGATATTAATAATAATAATATTATAGTAATTAATAATAATAATAATATTATTATTATTAGTTGTTTTAGTTGTTAGTCATCATTAATTACCTATTTTTTTTAAAGTGCTGTAGTAATATTTTATAATACGTTTCTCGATTGGTATTGAGTTGAGAGTAGAACAGCCAAATTTTTTTTATTCTTCCTTTTCTGCTCTTTATATATCGTAGACTGTTTTTTCCATTTTTCAGTTGAATCATATTAATGACTCATTGAATAATCATATATATATTGTTGAGTTGCGGTTTGCTTCTCAACACCAGTACTTCGTACTCTTCTTCCTGATGACGACGGATGTCGAAATATCGAAGAGAGTTTCTGTAGTGACTTTCTCTGTTTCTTTTCTATTTGTTAAAGTATATATATATATATATATATCATATTGGTGAATTTAATGAAATATACTAATGACTTGGATGACTAATTTTATGGTTTAAATAACAAGTATTTTTAAAATAAATTTAAGGAAGTTGATTTATTTTCAGATTTCACTGGATACAGTGAATATGAAGAAGCTGAGTGCGTTGAGTCTTTTCATTTATGAACAAATATAAATTGTATGTCAGAGTAGAGTGCTAAATGTTTGTCGTTGGAAACATTGGGTGCAGCTAAAATAGTATGAAGGACACCTATTAGTCTGTGTTCGATGTCTCATGAAAATTCGTTCTGACAACACTCTACAGAAATGAATCAGCTTGATTAACTTAGACGTTTTAACTTTTTTTTTTTTTTTTATTTTAACGGAATGAATGTTCATTGTGAAATGATATTTAAGATTGTTATGATACAGGGCATGTTACCTAGAAAAAGTGGCATCATTTAAAGGATTAAAATTCCTTTTTTTAGATTTGTTAGGAATAGCAATTCATTAGCTACTGTAAATAATTCTTTATTCTATATTTCTTATTAGTGAAAAATGTTGAAAATTTGGTATAACAATTATATTTAAAATCAGCTAATTAAAAAAAATTTGGTTCTCAATAGAAAGTATTTGATATTATTGTATGTTATATAGCACTGGTATTAAGAAATGCTCAGAAATGAAATACTAATAAAGATTGTAGAAAGTGTGTTATTGAAAGGATAATGGGCTGAAAGGTCGTAATCGATAGAACTCCCCCTTGATATTAAAGTTGAGACGGGAAGGCTGCCTGACTCTCGCCTATCTCACAGTCTCCTCCTAATATATATATATAGTACATTGTTAAAAATCAGACCAAATTTAGCTGAAACTTGCTTTTTCATAAGTTTCTCGAGTTTTGCGGAATAACGATCTTGTTACTGTATCAACAGAATATATAAGTTACAGTAAGTAAGTTATGATTGGTAACTTACTATATTCTGTGGATACAGTAACAAGATGGGTATTCCAGAAACTCGAGAAATTTATGAAAAAGCAAGTTTCAGCTAAATTTGGTCTAATTTTTAACAATGTATGTATACAGGAAGGACTGCTATCAAAATATATTAACTTGATAAACGGAAAGACGATTCAAACTGGACACAATACAGTTCAAAATTGAAGATAGGTAGCACAAAAAGTAAAGAAACACACTTACAAACTCAAATTTTCGGGCAATCCGTCTTCAGGAGAAAAGAGAAAGTATATATCTGTCAAATTCTGTTGAAATTTGTGAAACTGTGTAAATTGTTGCGTTTATAGAAAATTTTGAGTGAACACCCAACCATTCACATGTAGACATCATCAAAAAAGTATCGAACATTAGTTCAGTGAAAAGGCGTTAGTTTCGAAGTATATTTCTTCTGCTTATAGCAAATAGCAAATTTCTCTCTGCTTATACCTAGCAAAGTAAAGCATTGATGCTGTTATGAGTTAACATGCCAACACACTTTATAATTGGAGCTACCATACCTGTATTAGTTTTCATTTATTATTTTCAACTAGCAAACGTACCGGTCTTTAAACGGAATTAAAAATTTGATTATACATGGTATTGAAAAATACCATTAGAAATTATAGAGTAGTAGAAAATATCGTTATTAGTACAGTGTTAAGGAAATGCCTCTGTATACACCACATTAGCTGTCAGTCCTTCAGGTTCATGAAAGAACAAAGAGAACCACTGACTCTACAGTTGACCATGTTAGGAAAACTTGCTCTCACTCACTTCAATTCCTGCAGTGGATACAGTTTCCGTTTGCCACTTAGTTACCGTCATTGTGAAACAGCCGCTGACGGGACATTACAATCGTTTGAATGGAAACGGATAGTGGTTCGGAATCAATAGTATGAGTGGTATATACACAGACTTCCCAGTACCACACCCAGTCATGATGATGTCCGCCTCTATGGCGTTTCCGTGCATAGCACGAACTCAGAGTCGTGTCCCGTTGCACATTTTTGGGGCACTAAAGTTTCGTAACATGAAATTTCTTACTGATACTAAATCGCAGCATGATTGGTGCTCCTACTTTAAGTTTTTACTCATGAACAGGCAGTCCAGGAGTAGTCACGGAGTCAAAAAGTTCAGTTAGATAATGAACTGCTTCCTCATCACTAATCACACTCTTGTAAGTTTTTTCCTCGGCTTGATATAGCGTAAGAACTTGATTGTTGATTTTTCCTGCCTGTTCATTAGAAAGGGTTGAGAATTACTCGTTCACAAAACCATTAATTATGAATAGGTAGTACATCTTGAACTCTGGGAAACATCTTTTTAATAAGTTCATAGACACAAATGAAATTAAAATCATCTGACATTTTCAAAAAACATGTTTGTGAAGTTAGCAAAAAACAGCATAAAAGTTGATAACTTCGCTTCTACACTGAATTTTCAATCCAATCAGAGCCTATATTTTAAGTTAGGTACACACAAATCTAGTGTCAAAGTTTCAGCTCGCTATGTCCCACGGTGACTGAGTTTACTTGTGACAAACGTTTTTGCTTTAAACGTCCATGACTTAGTTTCTACGTTGAATTTCCAATACGTTGGGTTAGGCATACACAAATCTACTGTCAAAGTTTCAGCTTGGCATGTCTTATGGTGGCTGAGTTTACATGTGACAAAATTTTGCGGACAAACCGACAGAAATTTTTCTAAGGTTAGATTCGGTTTCTCTAATGTATGAAACGTAAAGAAAACCAGAAATGAGTCAGTTCTAAGCAATGTACAGACAAAACCTTTCTTTTGTTTATATAGATATATTATTTCAGCTTATAAAACAAATTTATTTCCAATTAATTTTTTTGATTGTAGTAAATTATAATTTATGATTTGATGGATATTTGTGTTGATGGATAATTGGAGTAAGTGACGCTAATGATGTTATTTGATGGGAAGGAAGGTTTCGTTCGATTGAGAGCGCAGGAGGGAGGCAGCAGCAGTGGGGCCAATTATATCGATTGGTCCCTTCTGCAATGCTGCCTGCTAACCCACCTCTATGTACTAGGCCCTTCTCCGCAACCATGACTTTTACAGCAATTTACTACAATAAATGAAATCATTACTAATTTAAACGCTTCTTATAATTAAGAAAAGAAAGTTGTGTTTTTTTTATTTTTAAATAAAATGTGATTACTTAAATTTTTATTCAATAGTGGGTAAAAGTAAAACAGCGTGCTTTGAAGGAAACCCTTGTTATAATTAAGAAAATAAACTTTTTTTTTATTTCAAAAAATTTTGACCTATTCAATAATGGGTAAAAGTAAAACAGTGTACATTATCAAATATTGTTTTCTTATTACTGCTTAATTTAAATAACCAATTAAATGGGATGTTTGAGGAACTGTAGCTTTACTCTTGGCCTTATAAAGAAGCTTGCTTTTTTAAAGTAATTATTTTAGGGATTAAAATAATAAGACGTTTGATATTAGTAATAAAATGTTCATGGATTTAAAGTAGTTACAATCAATAATTATGTAATATAATCATAAAGTTAAACTACTTTAATCTTCATATCAATACTCTACCTTTTTTTTTTTCTATTGTTTAAACCGATCCACTAGCGGGTTTAAAACGTCAGCCCTTTACGGTATTTTTGTTTGATCGGTGATACTACATTGGGAGTCATAAATTTCGCTTAATTCAAGTGTATTTAGATTAGGGTTCTTTATTGAGTACCTGACATGTACAGGCTCAGGACCGATGGCTTATTGTTCTCTTTGAGGGACCGACATACTCAGATTTATTCACTTTCCGTGTGAATAAATCGAGGGCCAGGTGGGTATTGAACCCTGGACCTACCAGTTCAGAGGCGAATACGTTGGCCACTGAGGTAACCTTACCCCTAATCCTATACTTAACACAGAATACTTCAAACTGATCTCTGTTTCTTAGTACATTCTGTTTTTGACGTGGACTGTGTGAATGTTAATTATTTTTGACGTCTATTTTTTAGGAAAGCACTTCAGAAAGCGTTGTAATGAAACAAAAAATTCGTGTTTTAATATAGGTAATTTGTATGCCAATTAAACTGGCCTTGACCTAGAAGAAATGATGTAAATTGAAATTGCTATTGCATGTGTTTCTGTTGTCAAAAGGTGATATAAATTACAAATCAATAAAGTTAAAATTAAGAGGTCAGAAGGTCTGGTGGCTTGCGTGCCGCTGGGGCTCTGGAGTTCCCGAGTTTAAAGCTTGCCCGAGATTTTTACTTTCCTGTAAGTAAAGTATAGTAATTGCTCGAAATGTACAAGAAATTCATTTCGAAGCTGGTTGACAGCAACACTTTCAGGAAAGTTAAAAAAAAGAAACCAAGTTGTTCTTTTTATTATAATTGATATTAACAGAGTTAGGAGTGAATTATTGAAATTTTTAAAAATGTTTAGTTGGAATATTAATATTTAAAAGTTATTTTAACGTTAGTGGCTGGACTGTATTTTGTTATGAATTTAATTTGCGTTCACCTTTTTCTGAAAGAAGAGTACTTCCTTAGCTGTCACTAAAGAAGTGAATAAAATGAATGAGGTTAAGTTTTCAGTATAGATTAACGTTTGAGAAAATAGGAAAAGAAAGATTAGAAATGGAAAAACATTTTCTGAAAGAAGGGATTGAAGAGTTGAAATATCTAAAGCACCAGACTGATTTTTCAGATTTACCCCATTCTGCTAAAATGTCATGAACGGAAGAATCAGTTCAGCTTGGAACCATGATTTGGGTAGAGGTTGAATATTGCAAAATTCTTATTTTAAAAGGGGGAAAATGTTCGTAATGTGGAAAAAAGTTAATTTCAAAGATAATTTTTAACACTAGTTTAAGAAGGGTTGAGAAAAGAAAACTTGTTATTTTTATTATTATTGATGCTACCAGGTTAGTTAAAAATAATTAAAATTTTTAAGAATCTATATAAATAAAATAATGATTTTGTCTGTACATTGCTTAGAACTGACTCTTTTCAAGTTTTCTTCACGTTTCATACATTGGAGAAACCGAATCGACCCTTAGAAAAATTTCTGTCGGTTTGTCCACAAAATTTTGTCACAAGTAAACTCAGCAACCATAACACATATCAAGTTGAAACTTTTACAGTAAATTTGTGTATGTCTAACTTAAAATATAGGCTCTGAATTGATTGGAAAATCAACGTAGAAGTGAAGTTATGGACGTTTAAAGCAAAAACGTTTGTCAACAAGTAAACTCAGCCACCATAAGACATAGCAAGCTGAAACTTTGATACTAGATTTGTGTATGCATAACTTAAAATATAGGCTCTAAATAGATCGATGATTCAGTGCAGAAGCGAAGTTATGGGGCTTTAAGCTGTATTTTCCTCACTTCGTAGACAAGTTTATTTTGAAAATACACAAGTGTGGCAAGTAGGTATAGTTGTTGATTTTAATTTCATTTGAGCATTTGAATATATTTCGTATTTGACATCATTGAAAAGGTGTTTCCCAGAGTTCAAGATGTACTATGTATTAAGAATAAATAGTTTTGTAAACGAGCAATCCTCAACCTTAATATGAACAGCCAGGAAAAATCAACAAACAAGTTCTTATATCATACCGAAGAAAGAACTTACAAGTCAGTAAAGAGAGTGATTAGTGATGAGGAAGCAGTTCATTATCTAACTGAATTTCTTGACTCTGAATTTATTTCTCCTGGACTGCCTGCTCATGAGTAAAAACTTAAAGTAGGAGCACCAATCATGCTGCAATTTAGTAGCAGTAACAAATTTCATGTTACCCCAAAACTGTGCAACGGGACGCGACTCTGAGTTCGTGCTCTGAACAGTTATGCCATAGAGGCGGACATAATGCCTGGGTGTGGTATCGGGGAGTCTGTGTATATACCACCATATCATTGATTCCGAGCCACTGTTTGTTTCCGTTGGAGTGATTGCAAAGTCCTTTGAGAGTCTATTTCGCATTGAGGTTAACTAAGTCGCAAAGGGAAACTTTATCCAACGCAGGAATTCAAGTTAGCGAGACCAAGTTTTCCTCACATGGTCATCTGTACTCTACTTGCTCAAGAGTCAGAGGTTCCAACTGTTTGTTCTTCCATGAACCTGAAGGACAGAGAGCTAATATAGTGTATACAGAGGCATTTGTTTAACACTGTACTAATAATGGTATTTTCTACTGTTCTATAATTTCTAATTATAGTATTAGTATAATACTAAATTGATATTTAGACCTTTTGATTCCGTCAAAGACGGGTACGTTTGCTATGTATTATATATTATATATAACTGTAATTTTTTTTAATTTAATATTTGCTTAATTAAACCACTGGTAATAAAGTAAGGCATGGGACCAGAGTAGCCCAGTGGCTTGCGTGCTCGCTGTTGATAGTAGCACAAGTATATCTATATAAATAAAAGAAAGGTTTTATCTGTACATTGCTTAGAACTGACTCATTTCAAGTTTTCATTATGTTTCATACTTTAGAGAAGCCGCATGTACCCTTAGAATAATTTCTGTCTGTCCGTTGGTACACAAAATATTGCCACCATAAGACATAATAAGCTGAAACTTTGATTGTAGATTTGTATAAGTCTAACTTAAAATCTAAGCTTTGGATGGATGGAATATTCAATGATGAAGCGAAGTTATGAACTTTTAAGCCGTGTTTGGCTAACTACACACACATGTTTATTTTGAAAATATACAGGTGTAGCAGTTAGGTATTGTTAGTTGATTTTAATTTCATTTGCGTACATGAATATTTGCTTATAGCAAAATGCTAATATATGAATATTATGCTTATTTGAGCTTATTGACAAGGTGTTTCCCAGAGTTCAAGATGTACTATCTATTAATAATATATGGCTTTGTGAACGAGCAATGCTCAAGCTTCACTAATGAACAAGCTGGAAAAATCAACAAACATGTTCTTTCGCTATATCAAGCCGAAGATAGAACTTAAAAGTCAGTAAAGAGAATGATCAGTAATGAGGGAGTAGTTTATTATCTAACTGAATTTCTTGACTCCGTGACTGCTCTTGGAGTGCCTGCTCATGAGTAAAAACTTCAAGTAGGATCACCATCATGCTGCGATTTAGTATCAGTAACTAATTTCATGTTACGCAACTTGAGTGCCCCGGGAAATGTGCAGCAGGACACGACTCTGAGTTTGTGCTCTGCACAGATGTGCCGTAGAGGCGCCATCATGACTGGGTGTGGAATGGGGAGTCTGTGTGTATACCACCAATACCATTGATTCCGAGTCAATATCTGTTTCCGTTGAAACGATTGCAAAGTCCCGTCAGAGTCTATTTCGCATTGAGGTTAACTAAGTCGCAAATGGAAACTTTATCTAACGCAGGAATTCAAGTTAGCGAGACCAAGTTTTTCTCACATGGTTAACTGTAGTTTACTTGCTCAAGAGTCAGAGGTTCCAACTGTTTGTTCTTCCGTGAACCTGAAGGACAGACAGCTAATGTAGTATTTACAGAGGCATTTGTTTAACACTGTACTAATAATGGTATTTTCTACTATTCTATAATTTCTAATTATAGTTTTGTATAATACTATAATTGGTATAGTATTCCATGATATTTTGGAATACCAAGTATAATAGAATTTTTGATTCCGTCAAAGACGAGTACGTTTGCTAGTTTACTATAAAAAATCAATGTATTAGAAAGTTCCTGTTATATTTGGTGGTGACAGTGACAGAACACATTTAAAGAACATTCTAATTGGAGAGAATGTTTCCTAAAGGTCCTTTTTGTTATATTAGTTAAAAAAAAAACTCAGATATAATATAGAAAAGTCATTTGACTACGCATTATAGGAATTTAGATCCAATAGTTCAAATCCTGAATTATTAACGCTAGAGGTTTGATAATTTGTAATTAGTATAGAACTGATAATAGCATAAATTGAAAAAAAATTATAATTTTTTGATTGGAGATAGAGAAGGTTAATTTAACAATAAAATTTAAAAATTTGAACTTATGATTGAATCTGCAAGATTGTGAACAGCATACTGATAATACCGTTTGACAGATTACAATGAAATTAAGCACAAAAATAGCTCCCTATAGGAGGATGAGCTGCATAGCTTTTTGGTGAACTCATATCATAAATGCTGCATTAAGTTTATGACTTTGGATTTTTCTTTTTAAACTGCTGAAAGTTAAAAAATGTATTAAAATTTTGCATACAGTATGTAAGAAAAAATGAGTAAGCTAAGATACAAATTTCAATAATTTGAGCACATTATAAAAGGTAATATGGCCCTAAAAATAGGAAACCTACCTTATAATGATCACTACTATTGCAAAGGGTAATATAGCTATAAAAACTGTAAATGTATATTAAAATTATAAATAACCTTCTGTACTTGTCTGATTGGATAACATTTTTTGGATTATTTACATTGACATCGAAATTTTTTAAGTGAATTAACATATATTTAATTCATTCTGAGGTAAAATGGATAAACAAACAAAAGTCTCCACACAAAAGAAGTTTTATTCAACTCGTTTCGAACACTTTGTGTTCAAAAAAAAAAGAAAACACTTTGTGTTTTCTTTTGTTTGTTTATCCATTTTACCTCAGAATGAGTAAATACCACACAATTACGGATTGCACAACTAATGATATATTTAATTGTTTTTTAGAGGTTTGATAAAAAAAATTGAAATGTTTTAATGAGTTAATATGATATGTAACAAGAATAAAAATCTTTAATCTAAATAATCAACGCTAATCAAAATATATTTTCTGATGGCTTTCATCGTATGATGGATAGATGGTTAATAAAGTATTCTGATCAAACTACATGTTGCACTCTTGGACAAACTTAATGTCAGGTAGAGTTGTTGATGTGTTTCTGAACATCATTGTTTTTAAGCAGTATTGAGTTATTGGAAGTAGAAATTTCGTTGTTTATTACAAAAAGGATACTAATTTTAAGCTACTTTTACGGTTATTTGATGAACACGATATTTTCTGACATTTATTTAAAAACATTTTGAAGTTTTAAACGGAATCATCTTTTCTTAATTCTTGGATATAAAAGCTCATGATAAACGCCTTACCAATGAATGAGCACTACTATACAGGTGAATTAATCCACAAACTATAGGATGGATTAAATTACTGTAACATCGTGAAACACTAATTATTATAACTATTAGGTATACCACAGTTTGACCACTAAAGAATGTTTTCAGCGAGGTATGCTATCGCTTCTATATTAGTGTTGAATTGTGGGTGACCTGCTGAATACTCTATATAATGATAGTTATGATATGCAAGGGTATGAATAAACTCTTATATTAGAGGAAGAGTAATTCTTGATGCCACTGCTTTCAGATAATGTAGCATGCTCCCTGTATCATCTGAAATAGGAAAGTGTGGATGAAAGGTGGGTGAAGGGGAAATGTCTGGTTATAAATAAACCTAAAACAGACCTTATACCTGAAGGGGGAAAACAAGATTAACTTGTTAATCTTGTTTATTGTTTTAAACTATAAAAGTTACTGACATACTATTGGAGGTTCTTTAGATCACAGATTGTAGAATCACAAATTGTAAAAGCCAGGTAACAGATCCACCGGCTGCTCAGGGAACAAAAGCAGTATCCTGCTGTAAGATATTATTTCATGGAATATGGGGTCTTAACAGGATATCTTATCTTCGGCTTTACAAATGTATTATTACTGCTGTGGTAAAACTAATGGAATCGTAAGCATCTATACAAATGTGTATAGATCAATCACTATCTGTACTACCTCTATATTGAGAGGCTAAAATATCCCACTTAGTCATTTATATCAAAAATGACTTTCTGTTTATTTTACATAATGGAAAGGCATCTATGGGGGATGAAATAAAAGAAATAGTACATAGAAACATGGTTAGATACAATGCCCTCAGAGATTATTTTTCAGAGTGTATCGAAGTGAACACAAATGATTACTTGGATTAAATGCTTTCTGATTTTAATAAAAGGCTCTAGTTTGATATACTGACGGGTTATAAATTATTAATGGAAAAAAGTGTAAATAATTTGATTTTCATATCAGTAAATGTTAACAAGAGAATACCTGGGAAAGAGTAAACTATTTGAAAATGTTTTAAGTATACAGTCTTTAGCATTTTCGTACTACATACTTCAGCTTTCATAGGAACGGAAGTGACATATAAATCAACAAGAAAGCAGTTAAAAAGTGCAAGAACAACCGGGTCTAATTTAGTTTAAAAAGCTAATTCCAGCTGAATTTTGAAAGAATTTTCCAATAAAGAACAGAAAGAAAGAATTTGGAAAGAAAAACTGTCATTCTGATAGAATACTATATCTTCAAAGGAAAATTTTAAAAATATATGTAGATCATTAATCAGAAATTTGTCTACTTAACTACTATGAATGGAAGCTCTACAATATTTGACATCATAAGAAGAATACAGTCTGTCCAAGACAACTAGAAACCTTGGATCACATTATATGTGAATACGAGGCAATTGCCTTGGAAAGGATTAAGATTTTTGTTAAATCATACCTAAAACTGTAGTAGTGAGAGATCTTTCTCTATATACATTTATGAATGCCATAAAAAAACTTAAATTCAAAAGTTTGATTTAGTTACAATTATCCGAATTAACTGTATCCGAATATGATATAATCCGACTTTTCTTATACTTAAACTATCTGTGTAAATTACTGAAATGAAACAAGAACTATATCAATTTAATAAAGGTGTAAACTGAAGAAATTATTATTACGACTACTCTAATATATGTATGATAAGGTTTTTTCAGTATAAAACCACTCTAAATCCTTAACTTTTCTATGTATTTATGACAATAAAATGATATATTAATTCTCGGTAGAACAGAATAATTTGGGAATCTGTCAGTTTTTCAAATTGAACTGAAACTTTTTTAGTCTATTTAAAACGTTCTTTTTAATTCTACTATAAGAAATGTTTTAGTATGTTTTAGTAAACTCTAGGCTCAAGTATGTTTTAGTAAACCCGAAATGTAGGCCATGATTGTTTGTTTTAAACTTGAGAAATTAACTGATTCTTGAATTGTTTTATTCTAATCTATCAGATGGTCGATAATTATATCAATTTTTTTTTAAATCTTCTATACTTAGAAACCCCAGCGATGCTTGAAAAATATGTTGCCAAGAGTTTCTAATAAATGGTTGCTGTTTATTTTATTTTTAAGATCATTAATTAAGAATTATAAATGACTGTTTATCTCTCCTTGCACATCATGCCCTATTTTTTGTATTACCACTTGTTTTTTGGCAATCATATATCATACATTGTTGTGATTTTTTACGCGTAGTTGTACTATTTTGTAGAATTTATCTTGCTTCGTCAGTTGATAGTACACTCTACCTGATCCGTACCATGCCCATTTTAAAGTGTAACTGTTATTTTATTTATATATCCAATTTGTTTATGTTTTAGTAAATTATTCTGTGATGTTTACTATTTCATTTGTGCTATTTTTTATATATTTTTTTCTTTTTTCATCTACAGTTTCATACAACCTTGTCCTTTTAATTTCATTTGAAATAAGAATCTGTTTAGAGGTTAGATTAAGCCGTGTATGTAGTCTGTTTATTTGATTAATATCGGTTTCAACATTTTCATGCTACAGCTCACTTAAGTCCCCACCTCCCATGTGCAATTTATTATCATTTGAAAAATACACTCCTTTGATAGAAAAATTTCAATATTTTGATGTTAAAGATTCTCAGAAAGATATTATATCAATTAAAAGTTAAACAAATACAAAAGATAGCATAATTTTTTGAGTGAGAAATCGCTAAATATGAAAAAGATGATAAGTAGAATACCTAATTGTCCACTTGTGGAGCGTGCATCTCATGTTGAGAGATGCACTGGTCTAGTCTATAATTATATTAATTTGGACCTTCCTTAACAGTCAGCCTGCTTGTTCTGTTTATAGTAGTCCCATGGAATTACAAATATTATATGGTTCTAGAGCGAATAATACATATATAAACAATTATACTAGTAATTAAGTAAACGAGGGAAGCACGTTTACGTAGGATAATGTGGAATTTGCGGAGTATTACGGATTTTTATATTTTAATTTAGTATGCAGAAATCTGTGAAAGCAACAATTTTTCTTTGCTTTTCAGCTCTCTTATAATAAAGACATGCAAAGATGACGAATTTTAATATTTTTCTAAACTTAAGGGTTAAAAATTATGCTGCTGAATATTATGAATTATACAAAATAAAAAGATTAAAATATCTTTATTGCCAAAACTATGTGAGATTAAAATTAATTCCGTTTTGTCTGGAAAACGAAAAGAATTATTCAGTTTTTATGCTTTATAGAAGTTTGATAAGACTTAAATGTATCCAATGTTTTTCCCTCTTTCTTGATGATAAGAAACTTTGACTTAAATTGCTCTGCCACTTTATTCCTGACAAGGTGATTAGAAGTATATCTAATTCTTGGAGAGACGTGTCATTATGTATTTGTCCTTGTAAAGTACATATTTTTTTAAAAAAAATTATGTCATTGATTTTCTATGAATATGGTGGGTTTTTATAATCTTTATAAATAAAATAATGATTTTGTCTGTACATTGCTTAGAACTGACTCATTTCAAGTTTTCTTTACGTTTCATACATTGGAGAAACCGAATCCACCGTTAGAAAAATTTCTGTCGCTTTGTCGGTTTGTCTGTTTGTCCGCAAAACTTTGTCACAGGTAAACTCAGCTACCATAAGACATATAAAGCTGAAACTTTTACAGTAGATTTGTGTAGGTCTAACTTAAAATATAGGCTCTGAATTGATTGGAAATTCAATGTAGAAGTGAAGTTATGGACGTTTAACGCAAAAATGTTTGTCACAAGTAAACTCAGCCACCATAAGACATAGCGAGCTGAAACATTGACACTGGATTTGTGTGTGCCTAACTTAAAATATGGGCTCTAAATAGATTATTAATTCAGTACAGAAGCGAAGTTATGGGGCTTTTAGCTGTATTTTCCTAACTTCACAGACAAGTTTGTTTTGAAAATACACAGGTGTGGCAAGTAGGCATTGTTAGTTTATTTTAATTTCAATTGAGCATATGAATATATTGCGTATTTGACATCATTGAAATTAACAGAGCTGAGGATGTACTATCTATTGAGAATAAATGTTTTGTAAACGAGCACTTCTCAGCCCTTAATATGAACAGGCAGGAGAAATCAACAAACAAGTTCTTACGCTATATGAAGCCGAGGAAAGAACTTACAAGTCAGTTAAGAGATTGGATTAGTGATGAAGAAGCAGTTCATTATCTAATTGAATTTCTTGACTCTGAATTTATTTCTCCTGGACTGCCTGCTCATGAGTAAAAACTTAAAGTAGGAGCACCAATGATACTGCAATTTATAGCAGTAACAAATTTCATGTTACGAAACATGAGTGCTCAAAAAACTGTGCAACGGGACACGACTCTGAGTTCGTGCTCTACACAGATATGCCATAGAGGCGGACATAATGACTGGATGTGGTATTGGGGAGTCTGTGTGTATACCACGCATACCATTGATTCCGAGCCACTGTCTGTTTCCATTCAAATGATTGCAAAGTCCCGTCAGAGTCTATTTCGCAATGACGTTAACTAAGTCGCATCTAACGCAGGAATTCAAGTTAGCGAAACCAAGTTTTTCTCACATGGTCAACTGTAGTTTACTTGCTCAATAGTCAGAGGTTTCAACTGATTGTTCTTCCATGAACCTGAAGGACAGACAGCTAATGTAGTGTATACAGAGGCATTTGTTTAACACTGTACTAATAATGGTGTTTTCTACTATTCTATAATTTCTAATTATAGTATTAGTAATATACTATAATTGATATTTTGGAATACCAAGTATAATAGAATTTTTGATTCCGTCAAAGACGGGTACATTTGCTAGTCAATTATAAATCAATTTTCTCAATATATAAAGAGAAATCTGATGACTGGTACATTTTAACCAAAATGAAATGATGTGGCGTTAGTCATTTTGGAGTTAAATTTGTTGTATAAATTATTTTTAAATTCATAGTGAGTAATGACTAAGAGTTCATCACTTTTAATTGTATTATTGTCATTTATGCATTACATTATACATATTGTAGTTTCAGCTGACTCTTGAGTGACTGGATTACTTTTACTCCTCAGTTTGGATGTAATAAATGCTTAGTGCCTGGAAAGCTAATCGATTACTAAAAAGTAGGTCTTCAGGCTGTATTGCTCACTTCTTTTGTTTCTTTAATTTAATCTGGATTACCCTAATCTCATTATAGTACATCGGCTTTTTTCGTAAGAGCTAATCATTTTAGTGCCAAAGTTCATAAAATATTGAGACTCTGTTGTATCATCCTCAACTCAGGACTGATGTTTATTTGTTGTATTATGTTACAACAGATGATAGAATTTACTCGCATTTGTTTTTGTTTTTGTTTTTACCAGATGTTACTCATAGTTAGAAGGAGATTGATAGTTGTTCTTTTACTTCTATAAAATGAAAAGGGTGGTGTTTTGAGGAGGAAGCATGCGCAGACTGCAATTTGACATGCCTCTTATAACCTCTCCATTTGCCTGCCACACCTTGTGATCCTCCTAATATTCCATACTGGGATATCTATCATTAGTCGACAGTGCTTTACTAAACAACTTATCATGTGGGATGTGTCATGTAGCTTATGAATTAATTTATCATATTCATTTTAGGTTTTAAGTATCATTAAAAGTACTGGCTATATTTAATAGAATCGAAATATACATTTATATTTAAAGATTTCGGGTATTGTCTGCTACAATAGAATATATTGAATACAACATTGCAATAAAATCCTTTCTAATTGTGTCATAAAACGACAGTGGGAGTTTCAGACAAAACTTCCCTAACTGCCATAACAGTCTGTCTCATTAAGTACTTTAGTGCTCATTAATTTTAAACGGAAATTAATTAATAGTAGAAAACAAATTTTGAGTTTTGTACTATTGGGATTAGGTGGTGACCAATCTATGGTTGTATAATTGCCGGTAGTACTGAAGATTCGAGTTACGATTTATGTGGGAAATAGAAGGTTTTGTGCTTAATTACTTACTTAACAATTTCTGTATACACTTAGTTCATAAAGAACTGATGTAGTTTGTACCCAGTTACCTCCAAAGATCTGAAAACTTTATAATATTTCATAACCATTGTGATGATGTGTTTATTTTAGCATACATACTTAACGAAGACCAGTTACTTGGTCGAAGGACCTTAGTCCTTTTCTGAATTTTTTGCATTTACTATGACGTTCTTTTTTATTTGATTATTTATTAATAATAATGCAGTTTGTTATGTTTTAGTCCGGTATTTAGTATTTTATTGTATACATTCACAAGTAAGCTATAGGTAAATAAGAAACAAATGCGCACACTTACAGTCTTTAATTATTGCTTCATCTATTTAAAAACAAAAAAAAAAAAGGAATAGACTTAATGTACAATGACGCAATAGTTTCAATTGATAAAGCAATAAGGAAATGAGCTTTTAGGACACTTGGTGAGTAAATGAAATGATGTAAGGAACAGGTCTAACTCATGTTTACCGTTGGGTCAAATGACAAGGATATCGTCTACGAAGTGGATGTAAAGGATTGGAAGGTGTTGAATAGTGACGAGGAAATGTTGTTCATGCTTCGCCATGAAGGTAAATACCCCTGATCTGAAGTTAAAGATTACTATCAAAACAGAAATCCATAAGGACAAAATTAGCCAGCTAAACTATAAAATTGGTGCTGGAGTGAGAGGCAGAGTTCTCTGATCTAAGAAATATCGGAGAGCATCCAAACCATCAGAATGGTCAATGCAAGTGTGAAGGGATGTGACATCTATGTAACCATGAGAAGAAGGATGATCAAGGTTTGTGGGAAAAGAAAAAACTGTTTAGGATTCGAAGGAAATTAAAACTAATATATGTGAGGATTTATATATATATATATAGATTTTCCTGCCGTTGTGTTTCCGGCGTGCTTGGTCGCCCTTTCTCTCTTTTCTCCTGAAGACGGATCATCCGAAAATTTGAGTTTGTAAGTGTGTCTCTTTCTCTGTGTGTTGCTTTTCTTCGTTTGTGAACTGATTTGCGTCCATTTTGGATCGTTTTTTCGATTTTTAAGTGGATATATATATATAGATGTATAATGTAAATCGTTTTATTTAAAACCTTTTTCATAGGCCTACAAACAAAGGATGACAAGAAATCATATATAAACATCAACATATAACTAACATCGAAATGGAATATTACAGTTGTGAAAAAACAAATATATATATATATATATATACAAGTAGAAGAAATATGTCAGTTGCGCTGACATTTGCGCTGCTTAAGAAAAGCAGTTGCGCTACTTTTATTAGTTCTTATTGAATAAGAATGTTGATAAAGCCTTTCTTATTCAATAAGAACTAATAAAAGTAACGCAACTTTAGCATTCCATGCCATAAACGAAGGTCACATGTTCGATTTTGAAGAAGCAATTATAGTAGATAAAGAACAAGATGAACAAAGAAGAAAGGCTCTCGAAATGCTATACATAAAAAAAGATCTAAGTTCAGTTAATCATAGAAGTGACATTACCAATTTGAACACTATTTATTCAGGAGTGTTAAGTTGATTTTAGTGAAATTTAATTTCCTTAGTTCCTTTTTGTGTTCTTTGAGTGAACAGTGTTCGGTATACATGTAATTGTAATCAGTCTGGTCCAAGTTTTTGACCAGTTAAGATGTGAGTTCACTATCTATTGTTACTTCATTTTATATAATGTAAATTTCATCATTTTTCTAATTCAAAAATTCTGACTTCTTTAAGTTCATAAAAATGTTTATTGCTTTTCTATTACTTCTACTTGTATATATATTTTTGTTTTTTCACAACTGTAATATTCCATTTTGATGTTAGTTATATGTTGATGTTTATATATGATTTCTTGTCATCCTTTGTTTGTAGGCCTATGAAAAAGGTTTTAAATAAAACCGAAACGTCGGCATTGAGAGTTTGATTTTGATCCTGGAAAATTGACCGAATCCCGATTACATTATACACCTATTCTATCCAACGGTTGATATATTATTGAATTTGTTATATATATATATGAGTTTTCATTTGTCTTCGGATGGACTCATACCTTTCTACTTGATGATGAGGCAGTCGAAGTAGTGAGTTTTTATGCGAGTTCTTTCTGTGATTTTAGGTTATATGTATATAAAATGTAATATAGAAACGGTCCAAACCGGACAAATGAATAAGTGATCAAAAAGAACGAAAACACTCACTAGATTAATATTTCGAACCGCAGTTCGTCTTCAGGAAGAGACTAGAAAAAGGAGGGCTACGATAATGCCAGACGAGCAGTGCAGGGTCGAATCACAATCATTACATTTTCGTTGCGGCTGAGAAATAGGTTGATAGTGTTAAATGATTAAGTCATTAAATTTATTATCCATAAATTCGATTATACTTTTACCATAGGGTTTGATAATATATACAGGATAGTCACATTAATGTAAATCAGTAATTATATTGATTGTCAATGAGTTAGATAATATATTTACTCAAAGTAAAGTTGGCTGTAGCCCCAGATTTTTTCTTTATACTTGATCGTCTCATTTTATTATTGACAATTTTAATTATTGAATCATAAGATAGAGAATGATGCTAATGCTAACTACTCTTTTTCGTTGAATCACATCTACTTCCAAGCGTTCACCCATTGTTTTAAATAATTGTTCCAGTTTCTTTTCATCATAGTTTGTAAAATTTAGTAGCCATGTTAACATAACTTATTTAATTAAATTGATTATTTATTATCTCTGATAAAGCTTTTCTTACGTAAAGTTAAGTGTAGATTATGCCGGATTCTGTTATTTGTTTTTATGTTTAACAATAATCCATTGTGGATTTTTTTAAATTAATTCTCATTCCAAAGTTATTAAATTAGATCATATGTGTGCTAATAACAAAATATATTTTCTCTGGCCTTGTGTTTTTCTTGCCTTTTGTTGATTGAAAATCTGTTTCCGCTTAACTGACTTTACCCAAAGCCACTGCCGCGCAACCCAGTAGTGGTTGGAGTGGTGATTTAGAACGTCTAATTCAGAACATTGAAAAAAGAGGTCCACGATCTTCACGCTACCTTCACTCATCCCACTGAAATATACCTAGTCTCTTCAATTGTTAGTAATAGATAATTGGGTCCAGTCTGGTCCGAAAGATAGCAACTTCTACTGACCGAGGAAAAAGGCCATTAATTGGGTCATCTTTGGCTCTTCCCTCTTGTAGCTTCTCTGTCTTCGTCATTAGGCTTGTTAGTTAAGATTACTTCGATTTTATAATTCGTTATTTTAAAGGCGTTGGAACCATGGCTTGACATCAGCCTTGTCATGTTCGTCAATACCGAGATGTTTGGGGACCTACTGGAGCAAAAGTATCCACGTGAAGGACGGGACAGTTTACATAAGGCCCAAAGAGTCTCTTACTATTTAAAGTAGATTCATAGTCTCCGCATAAAGCCTTCATATTAATGTGCAGTTAAAAATTTATTTTTTAATCTATTTATTCACAAAATTAAATCCATTTTCAAAACACAACTATAAACAAATGTGTAAAGTAAAACAGGTGGTACTTTCTCTACTTTGATAATTAGAGGTTCTTTGGGTTTTACTTAAACTGCCTTTTAACAAGAGCCAACGCTAATAAAATCGTGATCATATCATACTATTATTGTGAGACTTTCATATATGCAATGTTTACTTTCTATTATCAGTAGTTGAGTAGGACAAATAATTTCTTCATTATCAGAAAGTATTCCTCCTATTGGTCAGATTTTCCCCAAAAGTGAAAATGCTCCTCCCCAAATCAAGGTGCATTTATTATCGAATTTTATTACTGCCCATCAAACGGCACTACATATAGCGTCTTCTCTAAAAGAGTGGACACTAATACAAATAAATTATTAAGTATCTATAATACTTAATCATTAATTATCTATGATACTTAATCATGTTTATTATTAATAAACATGAAGAAATAAGATTTCAGTTACAACAGGTAACATTTTTGTACAACAGGTCACTTAATTTGTTGCTTTGAAAACTGAAAGCCTTGAATAGGTTGATGTTTAATATCCTATATCTATCTTCGGTTTTCAAGAATTTACGAGTAGTTAAGAGTTTAAGGGACATCAAAATATGAAAATTCCGTAAAAATATTCCTCGAAATTGTTTTCTCTTGATGGTAGTAATGTAGAAATAGTTAAATTAAGTACTTGGTAAACTGCCAATGAAAATAGTTTTACCTTGTTCATTTAGCTGATTTTGCTAACCTGTTGTGGGCAGAAGAAAAATGATAATGGCGGGAGACATTTCTTCATTGATTGCCTTAACGACTGAATTAAGCAGAATTCAATTTGTACAACAGGTCACTTAATTTGTTGCTTTGAAAACTGAAAGCCTTGAACAGGTTGATGTTTAATATTCTATATCTACCTTCGGTTTTCAAGAATTCACTTAGAATAGATTTGACATTTTAAGGGACTTCCTTTAACCCATAGAGTATTCAGTTATTTCCATTTAAATGATTAGTAAATTTGTTTAAACCTTTTGTTTTAATACAGTTTGTACAATTTAAAACTGATTAAACTTGAAATTCTTTTATGATGAATGCTAAAGTTGTAAACAATAATATTGTCACAAAGAGAACTATTTAAATGTTATATTGATTTTCATAATATTACCTATTCAGCAAGGTGCATTATCAATTTTATTGGAAAATGAAACGCTTGATTAGGCAGGGACAGCAACCTTAGAGTTAACAAGTCTTAAGTTTTATCACTTTTGAAAGTTGATAAACTGGATTTAGATAATGCTTTACGTTTTATATTGTTTTTTATATATTTTCTCAATATTTGAGAATATTGATGTCGAAGTGTTAATTACTGTTTGTGTAGCTCCTTGAGAAAAAAAATTATTAATTCGCTTTTTAAAAATGCTTTGTTTTTTTTTTAAAAAAAAAACTAGTAAAAAAGAAAAGGTAGTGGCTATTTTTGAGTAGGGAACTAAAATGTATTTGATATTAAGTGCTGCACTGGATTGAGGTATACCTTTTTACATATATTCTTATTTGTGATATTCAGAATATGGTTCATTTTTTATTTTTACTATGGATCATCAAATAGATAAACCAATCCATTAATGATAATGGATGAACAATATAATGAGTCATAATTTCTAAAGTTTCTTTATCAATTTATCATTTTGATATGCCTTTTGGAAGTTGAATGGCTGAATTTTATGACATTTTTTCCATCTGTCAATGATAGCTAAGGTAATTACTTTTGTAATCTTTGTAACTTTTTTGCAATTACTTTGAAATGTAATTATCAATTCTTAAGCAGGCTACAATTACAGCGGCTATTGTTATTCGAAGTATGCACCATTCAAATTATAGTAAATTACTGCTCTTTTAAGTATATTTGTAACCTTTATGGTTCTTAATTAAAAGTTATTTGTTTGCTATAGTTATCTTTCAATATATGAGCTTCATAATTGAGATATTTGGAAGAACTCGCTGTATAAATTGGTCATCCTTTCTTCTTTGATATTGTTTTTTTCAATGCTATAAATTTAGGAACTGTGCTAATCTCTTCGTTAGTATATTCACCAACTGTTTATTAGTGTCTCTTTAATTTTCTATAGTCCTGGTTTTAGATTGGCAAACCAGGGAATATTATATTATTATAGATTCAAATGTTCATGGTATGCATAAAGATAGGGCTATTCGTCCAGAAAAAAGTTAGGGTCACCATTATTTTTTATAACAAAACGTATGTAATTCCTTTCTATGTGTTGTTTTCTATTAAAAAAAAAGTATTCTTTTGTTTAACACTAAACCACTAATTATAAAACAATGAAATTTTGCCAATACTTAAACATAAAATTAGCAAATCGCAAAAAAAGAGAAAAGAAGTAGTAATAATATTTGAATTACCGCAAAGAGTACAATGTGGCTATGAAAATTGAAAATTCATCTTGGAATCCCCTAAATTTCTCATCGTCTTATTTTTGAAGAACGCTAACTCTTTGTGACCCAGGTATAATGAACTAGACATGCTCTTATAACAAAAAAGAATAAATGCTGACTGAAACTCATCTTACCTCCAGATCTCATCTATTTAAATAAACAAAATATTTGTCTGTACATTGCTTAGAACTGACTCATTTCAAGTTATCATTATGTTTTATACATTAGAGAAACCAAATCCATCTTTAGAAAAATTTCTGTCTATTGGTTTGTCCGCAAAATTTTGTCACAAGTAAACTCAGTCATCATAAGACATAGCAAACTGAAACTTTCTGATGTCTAAATTTTAAGGTAAACTGAAGCATGTCTAGCTTAAAATCTAAGCTTTGAATGGATTGAAAATTTAACGTAGAAGCGAAGTTATGGATATTAAGGCTGTCTTTGGCTAACTTAACAGACATGTTTATTTTGAAAATATATAGCTATATCAAGTAGGTATTGTTAGTTCATTTCAATTTCATTTGCATTTAAGCTCCCAGGTAGAGATAATTGACAAGGTTTTCCCGAAGTTCAAGATCTATCATGTATTCAGAATAACTGACTTTGTGAGTGAGCAATTCTCACCCCTACAAATGAGCAGGGAGGATAAATCAATAAAAAAGTTCTTGCACTATATCAAGCTGAGGAGAAACTTACAAGACAGTTAACAGAGTGATTAGTGATGGAAGCAGTTCATTATCCAATTGAATTTCTTGACTCCATTACTGCTACTGGACTGCCTGCTCATGATTTAAAACTTAAAGTAGGGGCACCAATCATGCTGTTACGAAACTTGAGTGCCATAAAAATGTGCAACGGGACACGACTCCGATCTGTGGTTTTGCACAGATACATCATAGAGGCTTATATCATGACTGGGTGTGGTACTGGGGAGTCAGTGTTTATATCATGCATAGCATTGATACCTAGCAACTGCCTATTTCAATTGAAACGGTTGCAATTTTCCGGCAGCGTCTGTTTCGCAATGACGTTAAATAAGTCGCAAAGCCAAACTCTGTCTGCGGCAGTAATTGAAGTGAGTGAGACTAAGCGTTTCTCACATGGTCAACTGTATGTTGCTTGCTCAAGAGTAAGAGGTTCCAACTCTCTGTTCTTCCATTCACCTGAAGAACAGACAGCTAAGTGGTTTATACAAAGGCACTTACATAACACTGTGCTAATAAATATTTTTTCTTATTCTATATTTTTTCTAATAATATTTTGAAATACCACGTATCATCTCTGATTTTTTGTAAAATAGGTATATCTTTGAACTTACAGAACTGACTATCCCTCAGATGGAACAGCAATGTGAGTTGAGAATTCTCATTCACAGCATGTGGTGGAACAGTTACCCTAGTTTGTAACAGTTTAACCAACTTTCTCGTACCTCATGATTTATTTCTCTGTGTGACTACAAAACACTGTTGTTAACCTGTCCTCTTCATCCTTCAACTTTAATGTAGCCGCTGTTAACCGTCCAGTGTGAGTCAATATGATATATAAGAAGAATAAACATTTTAAATATAAAAACGAAATCCAGTCAGCCATACATTTTCTGATGCTTTCCATGCTATAATAGATGGTTGTCTAATAAAATGTTATAATCAGACTAAGTCAGGCACTTTTGAACAAAACTTAATGTCAGATTAAGTATATAAGCCGATCATAAACACTTAAAAATCAGTTCTTGTTGTCTTTATGAACGCCATTGTCTTTGAGTAGTATTGAAGATTGGAAATGTACTCTCTGGTTGTTTATTATAAAGCGGATACTAATTTTAAGCTACTTCTTCGGTTACTTGATAAACCTGACTTTTTTTCTTACATTTTTCTGACATTTGTTTGAAAAAATAAATTCATTTTAAGGCTTAAAATAATCACTTTGACATAATTCTTGAATATAGATGGAGCACATGATAGACTCCTTCGAAGCGATGAATGAACACTACTATACAGGTGAATTAATCCACAACTATAGGATGGATTAAATTACTGTTACATCGTGAAACACTAATTATTATAAGTATTAGGTGTACCACAGTTTGACCACTAAAGAATGTTTTCAGCGAGGTATGTTATCGCTTCTATATTAGTGTTGAATTGTGGGTGACCTGCTGAATACTCTATATAATGATAGTTATGATATGCAAGGGTATGAATAAAATCTTTTATTAGAGGAAGAATAATTCTTGATGTCACTGCTTTCAGATAATGTAGCATGCTCCCTGTATCATCTGAAATAGGAAAGTGTGGATGAAAGGTGGGTGAAGGGGAAATGTCTGGTTATAAATAAACCTAAGACATACCTGAAGAGAGAAAACAAGATAAATTTAAAACTATAAAAGTTACTGACATACTGTTGGAAGTATTTTAGAACAAAGATTTAATTGTAAAAGCCAGGTAACAGATCCACCGGCTGCTCAGGGAACAAAAGCAGTATCCTGCTGTAAGATATTATTTCATGGAACATGGGGTCTTAACAGGATATCTTATCTTTGGCTTTACAAATGTATTATTACTGCTGTGGTCAAAACTAATGGAGTCGTAAGCATCGGTTGTGTAATATACAAAAACAAGTGAATATAGAGATAACTGAATAACTGAATCAATCACTATCTGTACTACCTGTATATTGAAAGGCTAAAATATTCCACTTAAGACATTTATATCAGAAATGACTTTCTGTTTATTTTACATAATGGAAAGGCCTCATGGGAGATAAAATAAAAAAAATAGTACATGGAAACAATAATATTTTGACTGATATGTTGGTTAGATACAATGCCTTCATAGGTTATTTTACAGAGTGTATCGAAGTGAACATAAATGATGACCCGGATTGAATTCTTTCTGATTTCAAGAGAAGGTTGAGTCTGATATACTGACGGGTCATACAATAATGTGGAAATGTTTGGAACCATACAAACATCCTGCAGTCCCAAGCTTAGAAGTCATTATATCACGAAGAGAGCTGTAAAAGGTGTTCTCAGGTCCAATTTAAGTAAAAAAAGCTTATTTTAACTGAACTTACATCTGTAAAGAATACTATATCTTCAAAGGTAGATTTTAAAAATATATGTAGATCATTTATTTGGAATTTGTCTACATTCGAATGTTCTGCGTCTCTTTGAATCATGTAGACATTTGCTTCGAATCTCCATTGTCGAATATTTCTCTAACTCCTATCCACATTTCCCAACTCGGAAAGTGGTGCGTTGTTCCTGGGAGTTTGCCATCAATCTATTTTAAAATCTAGACAACCACCTTGTTTCAAATAATATATTTTATTCTTAAGCGTGAAAAGAGTTACAGTATTTCATAATTTTACAAAGTTCGGTATGAGTTAGATTAAAACACGGATGTTCTGTTCCGTCACTGAAGACAGCAGTCAATGGAAATTACATCCTTACTAACATTATTTGCACACTTACATCCTTATTCAGATTCTTGGTCCTAAAGTTCATTCATACATGTAACTTTCTTAAATGCCAGAACTCAATTATTCAATTTTCATCAGCATATTTATTAAACCTTCCTTAAAAGAGCCACTACCGTGCTGTTATTAATTTATTGGATGAAATATTAAAACCACTATCTCATTCATAGCTGACTCTTCATCCAATCTATTTTGATTCATGCAATAATCTAATTGATTGCCTTTAAATTTACTAAATATAAATTGTAACCGTTCTTTTTGAATATATGCTACAATGTTAAATGGAGTCTAAACTTAATTGAGACTAAACTTCTAAATTAGTCGAAACTAAACTAAACTTGATGATAAATCCAGGTTTATCATCAAGTTAAAAATATTCTTATTTTGTCAGCAGTAAGTTTGTAAGTTTGTGGAATTCATAGTTCTCTTTCAATTCTTCAGTGAAACATCTAGTTGACACGCCCTCAGTCTTTATATTTCAATCCAGAATCTAGTTATGGATGCAAGACGTGTAGGCAGTATTGAAAGTATTTGTATACAAAATATCTGATCGGCAATTTGGTTGAAACAGACATGGCACATTTTTTAATATGAAGAATCTTACTTTGATGGTAATGACTTTATAATAATACCTACAATGAAAGAGAAAGGATCTAAAATATAATCCACAGTTAAAATAATATATATATTTGTTAGGGATGCGTTTACTAAAAATTGCTTATTACTGTCACTATTAAATTTAAAGAACTCCATATTATAACAATGAAAAAATGACTTGTTTGGAGGCTTAACAAACGTATAAAATAGAAATATGTTTCATTCATTCATGTGTTCAGGCTACAAACAAACTTTGTACTACAGTGATAGCTACTTTAAACGTCCATTTAAACAAGATTAAATTTATTCTAAACACGGCACAGTCAATAACGTTACCTAATATTCATATTTATTCGGATTAATTATGTTTTGACTATAATATTTAGAATAAATTTTTAACTTATGCAAATTTAGTCATAAAAATTTATATCCTAAGCATGGTCACATGGTAAGATAAAATACATTGCGAATTGAATTAATCTGTTGAAAAATTGAAGTTTATTCTTTCAACCGTACGCTATATTTACATTTAAAAAAGGAATAGTTGTGCAAAATGTTAATGATATTGATATGTGTTGTCATTGAGTATGCATGTTGAGATTCCTGTGCTAACATTGGCAGTCTAATATTAGCTTCGGTAAATCTAATAACTTATTCTGTCAAATCACAAACTGAAGAGGACTGCATAATCTCAGCAGACCTTTGATCGTCCCGTCCCATTTCAGCATTAGTCTGCAACACTGAACACTCTATAGCCCTAAAACAGGTTGTATTAATTTAGTTCTTAAGGGCGGATTATATTCGGATTTCCTCTATTTTCCATTCAAAACATCTCTATATTCCCTTAGTTTGACGATTTACAGAATTTATTTTCCTCAATGGGTAGTCAGTCCACTTACATATTTTAATACTTAAGTCATCTTTAAAGTAATTCTTGCTGTTCCACTTCAAATGTTGATATTTCTCCTGAATTTCACAATTTTCAAGTTTTCAGGTTGTTTTTCGTATTCTGATTAAGGACTGTCCCGATCCAGTTATTTCAATGCTTCATTATGCAGTCACTCATTCCGATAATTTTGTTCATAATTTTTCGGTTTCTGAATCCACATTATGTTTAAGGAACCAACAGATTATTATATTTACAAAGTTAAACTGTATTACTTTCTACACCACGAATTCTTTCCACTGATCAAGGTGAAGGCAATGACATCAGTTTTTATTAGTGATTTATTATATTTATTTATTGCATAATATGATGTTTATATATCTAAATAAACCATTCAAATATTCTAAAAAAATAATTTGTTATTTACATGCTTATTATGATAATCTAGATGAACTCAAAATAATCAGATTAAAATTGAAATAATTGAAAAAACAACCTTGAGTATAATGCAGTGTTATTTTCAGCAGTTGACGATAAGTTAGGGTTGGTAGGCATATCAACAGCGTTTTTGACCTACATACATATGTAACTTTACGTCATAAAATGATATAAACAAAATGTCTTTTTAGTTTTGTGCATAACAAGCAAGTACATGCGTTCTACCAGAGCGTGAGACTCACTTCACATGTGCATTTGTTACTTTTCAATCCCACACCAGGGCAAACTACGGCCGTTTAAAAAAAAAAAAACAGATAAAATGAATGAATAAAATAAGTAATATTATACATTGATTCGCCTAAGGTGTTGACTTATAAATAAAAACAAATCGGTAGTGGTCAGATTTTTACACTTAAATTTATTATAAGTATTATAATGCCCAACTCGTTGAACACCAATTGAATTTTGTTTTACTTTAATTTGGTTTTAGTGGAGGGGTAATATAAAACGCTATGTAAGTGTTATCAAAATCAGATTTGATCAGTTTAATGATATCATTTGTTTTAATGTGATATCCATTGGATTATTAATAAAAAACTTGAAATCATTGTTTTAGAAAAATCTGACATGTTATCATTATTATTATTATTATTCATCTGAGACACTGAGTCACATCGAACTCATGCTGTTGTATCTTTCCTATTGTGTTTCAGTCTCTCGTTTCTAAAATGAACTTTAGATTTTATGTTCTTTAATGAACTTTATAATTGTTCTTAGATAAATATCCCTCACTTTTATTGGTTTTAGGCATTATTCACAAAAATTGTTAACCTAAATGCCTCGCATTGACATAGAATGTGATTAAACCTTCCAAAGAATCTGAAGGTGGTCAAACGTGCAGAGTCTGACAATATCTGGGTTACATATTCTATCATATCATTCTCATAGACTGAAGACTATATATGACCAAACTTTGGCATTATCTTTACTGAAATTTTTTTAAACGAAAAACTTTTATTAGAATTCTTGCTTAAAATTAATTTTGTTGTTAGGGATATTCTAACAATCAGGCATTCTCTCATGTATCAAACTTTACGTCTCTTTTGCTAAATGTGTTCATTGATTCGGAACTACAGCTCATTATATAACTTCTTACATATATTTTAGTATCAAAATTTAAAACAAGTTGTTAGTAAAACATGTATTTTATCAATAATTAGTATTTAAAATTACTTGACTGTGTGTTTGCTAGGCGGGTTGACTTGCCTTTAGTGCCGTTCTTTGGGCGGGAAGTGCGGTCCATTACCCTTTGCATCCTTACAGATATTTTCATTATAAAATTCGTCACTATAGCAGTCTAATTTTTTTTTAATGAAATGCGAACATACATAAACTGTAAGTGCGTATTTTTGTTAGTTTCTTAATGCTAAAAATATTTTTTTTAACCGACGAAAGGTACATTATAAAAAAAAACTAAAATCATTATCATGTAGTAAATTAAAAAATTATGTAGTTATGATGAAATATTTTTTCGGTGTGAATTAAATTCTTTATATGACCTTGAGAGATGAGGAACAAATACGGTTACCTAACTAATGAGGTTAGCTGAAATGCGACTAGCTTGACTTCATGCTGATAAAATTAGCATTACAAATAGCAAGGCATTGCTCACCTTTGTAAGAAAAGAGTAGTAATTAGTATTTGGTTAGAATTCATTCAACCCTATGGCACTTAAAAAATATCCTTATTTTCAGTAGTTTTTTATTTGATGTTCGATTTATGGTTGCATTTCTTAAAAGTACCTAGTATATACACCAACTGTTACTCACATAAAGATTCTATTGTATCCTCAAAAATACTAAATTAATAAATAAGTATTTTTTTTTTATTCAACTTTAAATATAAATGTTTTACTGTTAATATTACAGTATCCAATTGTTTTGAATAACTTATTCTAACTGTTAAAGAAAATGAAATGGGTTACGATCATCTCACAAAAAGGGCGGTCAATAATACTTGGTGAACTTAAACGTTTATTCAAACATTAGTGATTAATAATTAATAATTATTGATTCATATGCTTAATTATCTTTCACATTAAATATGTAGAAATGAAATGAGAGAATGGCTCACTTATGAAGCTCATTGGGGCCTTTCAACATGTGGTCCCAGCCACAAACATGTAAGGGAAAGAAATTTTTTGGGGTTTTTAGTTTCATACGTACCATATACTAGTTAATGGTGACTTCTGCAAATAATCTGGAGTGTGGTGAAATGTTGGGTGGTGATCCCGATGGGTAGAGTGTCCCAAAAGTAAGCGATCCGCAAAGTTTAATAAAAGTTGTAAATCAGAAACAGCTAATTTAATAGGTATATGAATTGTTTACAAATGTTCAACTGCAATACAATCGGGTCATCTTTTGACAACACTGTGACATACTTTCTGGCAAGTTTTTCCTCTGAAATTTGGTTCCATTCTGGCCAAATCATCCATTCTCACCGATAATTCCAATTGTTTTAACTGATCAATTATCTTAGGCTTATTAGCATAAATTACGTTCTTTAGAACTCCCCATAGACAAAAATCAGGTGGTGTCAGATCGGGATATCTGGCAGGCCATTCGACTGGTCCACGCCGCCCTATCAAACGTCCAGGAAATGTTTCATCAAGACAATGTCAAACAACTTTCGTGTAGTGTACAGGTGCTTCATCTTGTTGAAAATGAAAATCCCTGAAATGGAGGGCCTCACCAATAATAGGAAACACTTTTGTCAAAACATAGTTCGGTTACTTTTGGGACACTACAAGTCGGGAGTCCAGATTTTTCCAAATAACTCTCAACTTTCCACCGATTGTTGTGATTTTGTATATATCATAAATCGAATCAATATTATTATGGAGATTCATTATTTAGTTCTTTGAAATAGGAATATGTGAAATCATGTGGAGAGTGCATAGATTTAGATAACTTTTGGTAGAGAACAATGAAATTCCAGATTAGAAATGATTTTAAAAAAATAACCAAATTAACCTTCTCGTCTTTAGTCTTTACCATTCAGTCTTAGTTATATCTGTCGATTTACCTTAAAAATCTCAGGTTATTTGTTTGTGGACAAATTACTTATTTGTAGTGATACATTTACATTGCCATTGCAATATGGTTCTAGATTATCACGTAATTTTGGAGACTGCATAATGATGTTCCTCTGAAGAAGGTATAGCTATATATTCTAATTTAAAATTCTTTTGGAATATATTGAGATCCTAGGAAAGTTACCTATAGATGAAGTTAAGAGAGAATGATCTTCAAGATAGTTGACCCAGTGTTATAAGGCTCTAAATGCTTTCAACATTTAAGTCACTTATATTAGTGGTAAAAAATATAGATTTTAGTGGTTATAAAAGTGTAATCACTTGATTTGTGTTAATGAAAGGTGGAATACCGATAAGTTGTTTGTGCATCTAAGTTAGTGGCCCGTGGTGGAAAAAGGTTTATTGATATTGACCAGAGGTGCCCAAGCTTTGTTTGCTTTTAAATCCCCTTGAGGGCTATCTTATCATTTGTGAACCCTCTATGGCTGCGAAACTCAATGTCGAGTTGTATATTGCCAGAATATAATATTTTTTTTAGGTAAATTAAAAATCGAATGATGAAGCAGTTCCATTATTCTCTATGCACAAAAATTATTAACAACAAAAACACCTTTGTTTTTGTACAAAATTTGTATAACATTTGTACAAATGTTATACAAATCAATTGTAAAAAGTCAGATATGAATATAGCAAAAAAGTGAGCAACAGAACATTTAAATATATTTTATCGTTATGATAAACCAATGAAAAATTGTGTCTCACTTTTTCATGCCTACTTTTAACCAACTCGTTGCGTTGTGGATAATATTTTTCGTTATAAACGAAAGAAGTTTAGATGCATCAATAACTCAATAATGATATATTATAGGGAGTTCATTGTCGTCTCCTCACTATAGCAATTCCTTTTCTGGTGATGACCATTTAGAGGGAAATATTCAGGAAAACACACACGCTAAAACCACTGACTATGTGCTTCTTGAATAGAGTCAGTTTTCAGTTTTCTCTTATTTTAGGAGTGACTCAAATCTTTCTAGCGAATAAAGCAAGTAAAATATAGAATTGAATTTTGGCGATCTCTTGTATGTGTTTTCTTTCGGTGAATTAATTGATATATGTTTTTTTTACATAGACTGCTTACTGTGTACGATGGACAGTTAGACAAGCGGTCCTTTAAATTACTGCTGTTTGCTTGGAGATCCCCTTTAATCTTCTTTGATCTCTGGGGTACATATGTACCACGTAGGGATCCACCAATTCAGATTAACTAAGTTAGTGATTTAAAATTGGCATACATTTAATAACATGTACTAGGTGAAAGGTGTCTTCGATGACTTTGAATGTTGGTCATTTCAAAAGAAACTTATTTTATGATATAGAAATCAATTAAATAATAGGTTGGTTAAAAATTGTTTTTATATCATTGAAATTTAATTTTTACATTTACTGTAAAACATAATGACTAATTAAAATTTAAAGTATGTTCTTGTTCATTACAACTTGTTTATTTAATTATAACATATACCTCCTCCCAGTTTCTTGGTGTTGCCAACCTTGTCTTATTTAAAAGTACTTGCTTTTTTTGAATCAATGAACTACCTCTAGTTGTTTTTGACATATGAATCATTATAGTGTGAAACATATTAAGATTGTTATTTCTATTTGTACACGTTCTGGTCGTTTTATCAAATAAAATTTGGTAACAGTTTATCTGTTCTTACAAGTTAAAACCTTTAGTTATATTTATTTCCTTTTGTTTAAATAGTTACTACCTAATTATTTTCAGTTTTATTATTTTTATATTATGTTTCATTTGTTTTAGTATTTTTAAGTAAGGTAGTTTTTTTAACACATATTTGACTTACAGATATGTTATTACAACAAAGAGGAGTTCGACTGAAATCATCGAATAAAGAGAGTGAACATTTATGCAAGAAATGGAGATGGAAGAAAATTAGTGAGCATATATCAAATTAATTCGGAATGCGTATATAGAATATTTCATGGTCTAATCGTAAATTTATGGACCATTTTTGTATGAGATATTCCTCTTTGTCTGAGAACTTTTCATTCATAAGTATCTTCTCCGATAAAATCGTTGTTCAGTATCAGAAAAATAATCAAGTTTGGACAAGTAAAAATAATATTTAAAAGGATTGTACACTTATCTGAAAATGAAAAAAAAAACAACAAAATATATTGACAGTCAAACTACTTTTGAATAAAATGCAGGTTTTCTGAATATTTAAGACTGACTTGGGCAGAGGTTGAAACGCCCTTCTCCCTTTTTCATCTCATCAAAACTTGTACCTTCAATAGTAATAGATTTCCTGCTTTTTGCGTCCAGTTATTATTATTAAGAATGGTATACAAAAACTTTTCTTCAGAAAAATGATTAACTTAAATTTTTGAAAAAATCAAAAAATTATTTCCATTAATTTCGTTAAATATTGATTTGGTTGATGCAGGATGGCTTGTACTTGGCAATGCCTATAGAAATCTTGCTGGTCCCTTTATATTTTTTTCCAATGAACTAAAACAAAACAAAAAAAACATAGATTTCCTTTTTAATCAAATTGCCCCTAGATGACAGTAATATTGTCTGAACCTAAAAAAGAAATTGGACTTTTGTTCTGTGTATATAGTCCTAGATTTAATATTTCTTACGGAGAATTCAAATTCTTTTAACCCTATAAGTTTTCTGAAAAGTATCTATAATCTTGCGTTAAACATGTAATACGGTCCAGTATTCACTAATGACCTGACTGACAACTTAATGCATTAATATCATCCAGTTATATTTACTTACCAAAAACATTAAACTGGAATATTATTTTTTTTATTTTGTGTTCTCAATAATGAACGTTTAGCATGGTTTGTACGGAGTAAATACTTTTTTTGTCCTTCGAATATACTTGTTTTCTGAGATATGTAACTTATTTTTTCATTTAAAATTAATTCAATTTAGTTTTTGCTAATATATTATCGATCCTCTTTTATCATCATATATACATAATATATTATACATGTTTTTTTCCTACGAAATAGGTATTAAATTTTATTTACCAGAATACTTCGAATTCTAATTTGTTATTCATAAATTTATTCCAACGAAATGTTATTATTCTTTTAGCACATCAAGTACACATTGTTAAAGAATCATTAAAAACTTAACATTTATTTATCTGAATCAAAACTTTTACCGTTATAAACTCCTAAAATCCCATTCTAAAAAATTAAAATGCAGAAATGGTCCAATGCATTTTATTTTCTTATATTATATATATATATATATATATATATATATATATATATATATATATATATATATGAGAGTCATTCTCTGCCAGCGCGAGCTTCTTCTATTTGTTGTCTTTTTTCATATATATATATATATATATATATATATATATATATATATATTATGACTATGAAAGAGAAATCTTTTACTTCCACATTAAACCTCTTTCTCTCCTTAGTAATAACATATATTCATATCTAAATACTGATTCTGCTATGCATGGACTGAAAATTTTTATAAATATGGTTCAATTATTCTTTTAAGTTCAGTTTAATTGATATCAAATGAATAATTGAGAATAATAACTCGGTCGTAGCAGTCCCCACGATATTTTTCAAAAGCCCCAATCCTGATAGTGTTTATTAACTTCTTAACGAGTTTTGACATCCAATTGTGGAAACCCGTCATTCTGGACTTTTTTAATCACAATAAATGAAGATGGTCTTCTCCTATGTGTGGAATTTAAAATTAAAAATGGAGGTACTGTGCATTTTTGTTAATTTTAGAATTTTAAAATTGTACAATTTGAGTTGGGTTAGAGATAAAACGTCTTCATAGGTGAATTTTTGATACAGCTACACAAATCTGAATAAGTGATTGCCAAAATAAATTGTTTTGAATAAAGTTGAAAGTAAACTATAAAAATTGCAAATAGCATTTTTTTCATGGTAAATTAATTTTATAACAATAGGAGTTTGTAATTTGCCTTGGATAACATTGTTGTTAAAATGCAAAGTAGGACGAGTTCATTTTAGGTATTTATTTATTTAAGCTAGCTACTTGAAATAAATGCCTATATCGCTTAAAGTAATGTAAGATGTATTAATATTTGTGGCTTTATATTTTTATATCTCTATGACTAATCCTAAGATATTTTAAAAGGAATGGCAGTTGTTTTTGAAATTACTGTAGATCTCATATTTTATTGTGTCGTTTCTGTATTTACGGTTCATATATTTAAACAAAAAAATAATAGAGAGTCGTAATGTTCAATTAAACACCTGTTTATATTTTACTTCATACAGCAGTAGTTATAGATAAAATATTTTGAACAAAAAAATCATTGCTTGCAATTATGAGCATCTTACGTATGTTGTTAGTACTTCATTATTATAATAAGTTATCAATTTGTTTTTTTTATGTTGAACATTGGACTTAGAAAATTATAACTTGTAAAAGAACGCTTTAATATCAAAAACAAAAATAGTATTCTCTGGTTCAAGGATATTGGGCTTCAAATGTGGTACTTAAATTGTACCTAACCAATTCTAATTGAAGTTTGTATATTTGGCAGTTAGTCACTGTGTGCTATTCAAGTTTTCTTGAAAATACATTACTAACTTAATCATGCTTGGACATGATAAAGAACTAGTCCCCATATAACCAAAGTTTCATTATAAGAACATTATTTTTCGAATACATAGTGTTCTTCTTCAGGTTACTCTAAAATATAAATTTGAACATTGGAACAACTTATTGAATAATAAGTAAAACTTTCGAATTGGAAGAGGGAAACAAAACTTTTTTGTTTTTAGTTTTCCTTGTCCTTAAAAAAGTTAACATATGTATTTTTTTGTTATTAAGTTATTCAATGTTTTTAGTAGACCTGAAGAAGAACACTGAGTGTTAGAATTTTTTTTATAATAAAACTTTGTTTACGTTAAGATTATTTCTATAATTTCCAAGTATAATTTAAGTTTTCTTGAAAATGAATTACTAACTAAAATACATTATTCCTTCCAAAATCAGTTTTTATTTATTGAAAATGTTGCTTAAAATAATTTTAATTAAATATTTTAAGCAAAATAATATAGTTGGATAGTTAGGAGAGAGAAATCATCCTATTTCGAGTATCTTCTCCTCTCGCTCTCTTTCCGACCTAGTCACTCTTATTGAGGACTCTGGAGATGCTCTAGAAAATGGACAAGTATAGTAAAATTGAAAAGAAGTACATATACTGAATAAAATATTTTCTCTAATATAGATATTTATGTATATTCTTAAAATAAACTGTAACGCATGGAAAGAAACGTAACAGAAGAATCACTTTTTAATATTTATACCGTTATGGCGGCCTTCCTCAGGAGAAGAAGTGAATTGAAGGAGGGACGGCAGTCAACTGAAGAACTCTCTGGTTAGAGGGCTAAATCAGTGGTTCAACGAAGGAGAAAATAAAAAATGAACTAAAGAGTCAAGATTGAAAGAAATATAAAGAAGAATAAAGAAAAAGAAAACTGAAATAAAAGATATATATATAAAAATTGTGAAAAAAATATTATTAATAAAATAAATGTATGCAATTAAAAAAAATTAAAGAAGATAAAATAAAATAATAAAAAAATGATAATATAAATTTAAAAAAAAACACTAACGGTTTAAATTCAAGCCAGGTTTGGAGTGTGCTCCTTGGAGCCATGTGGGCTTTGTCAGAAGCTTATAGAGTAACTTGTCTGTTATCACTAGGGACTTGTTTGAGTACTCGGACTGTGAAACATTCATTGGAGCTTAGATGGTGGAAATTGGTGTGAGTGGCGACAGGGAAGGCTGCTGCGTTTATCAGCTGAAAGCCTGTGATTTTTCACCCGAAGGTTTAGCATCGTAGATGCAAAACCAACGTAGAAATCATCACATTGGGTGCATTACAAGAGGTAAACACTGTCAGTGGAGATACAGGTGGAGGGATTGTAAATTCTACTGTTGACTGTCGTCCCTCCTTCAATTCACTTCTTCTCCTGAGGACGACCGCCATAACGGTCGAAATATTGGAAAGTGAGTCCTCTGTTATGTTTCATTCTATGTGCCACAGTTTATTTTAAGTATTATCAGCCCTTTTGAATCGCATTTCGTTTATCACATATTTATATATATGTGTGTATATTGATTTGATGAAAAAAGAAGTAATTTTATTTGGAGTAAGTCGCCTTGTACTTTTTCTGTGATGGAACTCATGTTCTATGACTCCAATAAAAGAAAATGTTTATATTATTATCCTTAGATTGAATGGAAATTTTTCATATTAACAAATATATATCTATATCTGAAAGTTCCTTCTTTGCTATGTCAAATTTATTTCTTAGTGTTCTATAGACATCTTCCTTTTTAAAAGCGTGTTGCTCTGGATCCCATTGGAATATTCATAGTAGTAGTGTAAAACAGATCTGCTTGCATGACCTGCCCTCATCAGAGGTTTGTAAATAGTGAGTTCTAAGTAAAAGATAGTTACTATTCAGAACAAATAAGATTTTATAATTTATTCTGGTGGTATACAAATACTTTGGAAACAAGGCTAAAAATGCAGTTTTAAAACTAAAGCCATATTCGTCTTCGTAATATAAATTTATAAATTAATAATGTGTTGTTTAAATAAATAAAGTAACATTTAGTATTTGTGTAGCATAATGTTGTAGAATCTCAGTAGGTGAACTTCATTAATACCTATTAATAAAGTTGGATAATTTATACAAGTATATGATAAAATATTGTAGCTGTGAGGTTTATTAATGTTAGTATGTTGTATTCAAATATTCACAATTGATACTATTCTTAAATTTATTTTTTTTTTAGTTGATGAAGTTTACGAAAAGAATAATTGGAGAGAAGATGTTTGTGAACTTAATGAAAGCAACGTTCTATGGCCATTTCGTAGCCGGAGAAGACCAGTATAAAATTGTTCCTACGTTGGAGAGGTTGCGTTCTTTTGGTGTGAAACCCATCCTTGATTATTCAGTCGAAGAAGATCTTAGTCAGGAGGAAGCTGAAAAGCGAGAAGTCGAGTGAGTATACTCTTTTACAGAACTAGTTTTTCATATATTTTTCTAATCATGAACAGTGTTAAGAAATAATTACTTTTTTTTATTTTAATTTACTAAATTAAAATATTAAAAAGAATTATAGCAAATGTTATGAACTCCCCAAAATAATATAACACCATAGGTCTACCTAATTATTTTCAAAGAAATATTAAACAGCAAAACTGAGAATAGAGTACTATGGTAAAGTTGTAGTTCGAGATTTGGACCGATGGACTGTGGAGCTCAGTCTAATGGGATTAACCTTGCTTATGTTTCGGTGATTTACCTATTATCAATGTATTTTCGTTGTATTTACGTTCATTTCAGTGTGGCTTCATTATTTATGTTAGAATAAACAAGTATAATTATAAACAGCACCAGGTTTTGCTTGACCATTAAAAATAAATGTATGTCGAAAACATTCAAATTCAAGACATTTTTACTTCTGTAATTATGTCTTGTTATTATAATTGATTTTAATTTTTATAATAAATTATATATCTACAATTATTTGTTCCTAATAGACAACATTATTGGAAACTGGGAACAATTTCTTAGTTTTTCTGTTTCGAAATGTTATACTTTTGCCTATGAAAAAGGTTTTAAATAAAAACCGAAACGTTGGCTAATATATATATATATATATAATTGTCTTTGATTTATATATAAGTAACACTTATTATATATACTTTACAATTATAAAGTGAAGTCTCTTTAAAAAATTAATACCTCAATAATTTTAATGTTTATTGTGAACGATTTAACCGTTAAGTTAATTTTAGAAGTCGTTTACGGGTTAATTAACTATCGTTGCATTTAACTAGCGTTAACTCGAGTCAACCTACAATTTCCATCGTAACCGGTAATGTATATCAAGACAAATATAGAGTTGGAGCATATTTATCATCTTAAGGTCATTACATTACGTCACCTCCACATACACCTCTTAATTTAAAAAATAACTTTCAGTTAAGTGTGTAATGTGAGTTCACAAAATATTTTACTTACCACTGTTTAAGTAGTTACATTTTATAAATATATTATGCGGTGTTTCCTTACCAAACTAGAAATTGCACCATAGCACACAACTCAATCTTGTAGTAAAAGGAAGTGATAGTAGGTAGTAAGATACATTCTGCATCTTATACTTTTCTTAATACATTCTATATATAAAAACTAACTTCACACAAAGAACATACATAAAAGAGATCACAATAACTATACTATATTTCGATTACCTCGTCATCAGGTAGATAGGTGTGAGTCGCTCCGAAGACAAACAAAATCATATCTTTCTATTTGTTGACGAGACAGTCTAAATATAGATGTGAGTGTTTTCTGTTATCTTTTATGTGTGTTCTTTCTGTTAATTTAGTTTATTTAGTTCGTGGAATTGTTTTGTTTAATTGCTTATATGTATTTTTAGATGTATATACATTATCCTATATATTAATACGCTAGTAACTACTGTGTCACACGCCTGAGTGTGACTGATGATAACACGAGAGTGGTCGAAGTTTAACCGAGTCGTTAATATAATGAAATAATATGAACCTTGCTGGGATCGAACCCACCACCTTTGAATCAGTAGTCGCCCCTCGCTAATGTCCATGCCAAAGTGACCTTCTTGCAATGGGCTTCTAACACCTGATATAAATGAAGTTTTCTTTGTTGAGTCAACTAAAAATGAAGCCTTAACTATTTAATGGCTACAGTGATTTTAAACATCAAACAGATTAAATGTTATTCGTTTTTCGATTTAAATTATAATGACTTAATTATAATAGACTGAGAAACAGGAAGTTTAATGAATATTTGGCGAGAATATGAAATGATTATTATTTAATATACCAACAAATAATATTTATTATGGTTAACAGAAGTTTTAGAAATTATCAAATTAATATAAGTAAAATATTAACAGCGTACAATTATATCCATAGTCGAAAAACACTTTATCATAATACCTATACTTTTCTTCTTTTGATATATCTATTTCCATAAAAATTGTTGAGTAAGGCTCCCGATGCTCCGGGTAATATAGGAAAAATCTACGTAATAAAACTAATTCTCTATAAATTAAGGAGTTCAGGACAAATTGCATTGTCTGTAACCTCCTCAGGAATTGGTGCCACATTAATGGCTGGTGGTAGAACAGCACATTATAGATTCAAACTTCCTTTAAATGACAGAAAAAAAAATTTTTGAAATTTTGATAAAAGCTCTCAATAGCAGACTTAGTAAGGGCTGCAAAAATAATTATTTGCGACGAATGTCCTATGATGAGGAAAGAAAGTTTTCAAACAGTCCACAGAACTCTCAGAGATATATGTGACAATAATGAATCATTCGTAGGCATATTGACTGTGTACAGTAGTGATTTTAGGCAACTTCTTCTGGTTGTCAAGGGAGGAAGTGACGCAAACATCTATAATGTTCCATCACAGATTCTTACTTATAGTGCAAAATACTAAATTCCATTTAACTCGTAATATGAGAGTTCAAGAAGAGTGTGAAGAATACTCTAGGTTTCTGAAAAAATATTGGTGAAGGCAGAGTTGAAAAGAGTGAAAATAATGAAATTACACTGCCCGAAGATATGGTTATCCGTGCACATAATGGTAACCAGTGTATTGATTATAATTACTCATCATTCACCCACCCACAAATATTGTCCACAGAATATTCTATATTAGTTCATTTAACGATACAGTCCCAGAATTTAATCATAAGTGCATTGAAAGATGTCCCGGAGAAATTAAACAATATCTGTCATATAACTCAGTTTATGTAGGAACAGGAGACACACATTATCCACAAGAATTTCTTGACTCACTAGAGCTGTCAGGATTGCCCCAACATAATCAAGAACTCAAAAAAGGAGCTCCTGTCATGTATCTGTATGAGAAATACTGATTCACTGAACTTATGTAATGAAACAAGACTAATAACTGAGGAGACTTATGATACAAGTCATTGTTTGTAAAATTATCGCATCAATGTTTCAATGAGAAGTAGTTTTAATTTCAAGATTATTTTATCTGAAGAGGACAACTTCCTTTTTTTCAAGGATTCAATTTCCAATTCAGTTAGCATTTGCTATAACTATTCATAAGTCTCAAGGAGAGACTCTACGGAAAGTTTTAGTTTATTTAGTTAAACCAGTATATATTTCAGCATGGAAAATTCAAATTGTGCAAACAAATGTTGTAAATGGTAGAGTATTGTCTTCAAAATATTTTCATCATCCTCTTTCCTAGAAATTAATTTAGAATTTTTCTGTAGTTACGTGAACATGATTGTATTAAAGAGGAAGGAACTGGATAACCCAACAGGTCACTGGTAGTCTTATATTGACAAAAATTGTTGTTTTGAAATTTATTAAATGAATTGTTCATATGAGTTAACATGAAATGTTAGAAGAATAAAATTGATAAATATAAAAAGTTAACTCCAATCAAACATATATTTTCTGATGCATTTCAAGGTGCGAAGAATGGTTATGGAATAAAGTATTTGACTAATCAAACAAATATCACTTGGTTGTTAATGAGTCTGACATTGTGTTTACTTAAAATAAAGTTGAATGTAAGACACCCAGATTTTTTAATTTAGTTTTTATTCCTGTTCGAATTTAAGTTATTATAGGTAAGACAGTACAGCGTCTCGGGATAGCTATTATGTTAATGGTATGAATTAAACCAAAGCATGACAGTTAATGAAAATGAGCAAGCTTTCTTACTGTGTATTACAAGTTGGAAACAACCTAATGCAGAGCTCTCTCGACAATGTTTCGGAAGATGCCATTGATATTCCACAGCAATGTATAAGCAATAATTCTCTGGTATTAGACATATTTTATAAGTGCACTTCAGAAGAAATGAAAAATCGGGTTATACTATCAACTATAAATGCAGACTGCTCAGACAAAATGAAGAAGACTCAACAACTTTTCTAAGTGTTGATTCTATAACATTTGACAACTTAAGAAGAAACCATGAACTACCCGATGGAGTTTATTAACTTGCCTACACCTTCTGGAATGCTCCACATCGGTTGAACGAACCTTACGGTTGAATCCTACTGAGAAATCCTCAATTACACTGGGACTTTGCAATGGAACACACTTAGAAGTATTTGAGCTCCACGACCACAGCATTATAGTCTCCATAATCAGCGGTTCTCATGTACATGATCGAGTATTAATTCCAAGAATCAAACTCAATCGAAGTGATGTCAACATCCCATTCGTTCAACATCGCACTCAATTCCCAGTGAGACTTTCATATTACATGACAATCAATACAACTCAGGGACAAACTTTCGATAAGGTTGGCATCTTCCTGCCCCCACCTATATTCACTCACTGACAACTTTTTGTGGCTTTTTCAAGAGTGAGAGCCGTGAAAAGCATTCGAGTCGAGGTATGTCCTCAAAATGGTTCCACTCATGGACGTAGGAGAAGAACTACATTCACAATGAATATTGTTTAATTTGTACTTTAATTTACTTCAAACTTTTTTTTATCGTGTATACCTTAATTTACTTAGGTACTAAATGCAACGGATATATCAAATATTGATTAAAACCTGTCGAAATATCTGTACAACACTTCTTTGTAGCTGTATTTTGATAGCTGCCTATTTTGCCCTCACTTCAAACATCGAATTTGGGATGTACGTTAAGAATGTTTAGAGAAGTTTGTATTCGATTATTTCATAATATTATCTTGAACTTTGCATGTATTACTAAAAAATTACTTTGTTTTATTTAGCACATGTTTTTTACTATTGGAAGTATATAACCCTATAACCCTTTTTAAATTAATGGGATGATATCCACTCTTTCTATTATATGGATTTTATTATCATATCTTTTGAAAATACATAAACCATTTTCCATAAATCGTTAAATTTTTCACGGGTCCAGCGAGTGATGTATTAAAGCATTAATGCATAGAACATACAAGATTGTATAAAATCTGAAATTTTCAACTCGAACATTAATAGAAAAAAATAAGCATTTGTTGATAACTGTTACTGTAATGAAAAGTTTGATCGCATGATGAAAGAATACCTCATTTAAGAAATTACAAACAAATTAAACAGGATAGACAAGCAATAGTATATTGTACATGGTTTATTATAAAAAAAAATCCATCTTTGGAGCAGTACCAGTTTGACGAAAGGATATTAAAAGGCATAGTAAAGAGCAATGTGAAGAGCAAAAACATAAATGAAGAAGTAACACTGTGGTTCCCTGATATAAAAACCCACCTGTGATTAGTCTAGTTGTTAAAAATAATTACCTTCAAAAACTCTTCTTTAAGATACAAAAATCTAGCATACGTATACTAATGGGGACTGTGAAACCCAAAAACACTCATATATTGGGATGACTACCACCTCCCTATCAAGAAAGCTCACTATGTGACTGGGATAATGACTGGAGCATCGAAAAAACATATGCAAGAGGTGCAAAACACGAGATTAACCCGAAAGATTGTGGCGGTAAATACTAAATAATTTAAAAAGACTGTAACTACCATTTAAAGAATAAAACTTTTAGAAAGCTTACTGGTGCAAAAAAAGAAACATTATTTAAATATTCTGATTGAAAATAACAATAAAATATTAAAACTATTTCAACCATTCAAGGACAAGCAGGGCATTCGCAGGTAGTCACTCAAACTTTACTTTTTTTTTTAATGTTTGGCAGAGTCCCATTAATTTTAGTATGATATCAAGTAATGTTGAGATAATAAAACAGCAATAAGAGTGACTCATTATTAGCACTTAATAATTGATTCTGTAGTCTTTTCATTAAATATTAATTATATATTTAGTTAAGTATGGATCTTAAACGATTTACATAAACTGAAAAAACATTTACTATTGGTGAAGATTTTTTTTTTATAGTGCCTTTGGCAAATATACATTCTGTCGAGATGAATGGATGGTTAATTAATACAAATTTAAGAGGTTCCCAGATTTATGAGTAAACAATACGGTATTGCAAATTTTGAATGATAATTTAGCTCTTCTTAGGATCCATGTGAGAAAGATATCACCAGTAAGCTGAGAAGGTAGTGGTTTTTACTTTAGTTTTATGGCAACAATTTGGCATTAATTGTTAAGGAATAATATCAATCAAAATGTTAAATTCGCTTAGAAAAATTATCCTTACTGTTTACTGTTTTTAATGGTCATCTCTATTAGTAAAGAAATGAAAATAAAACTGTAGTTTCATTTTAATTGACCATTTAGAGAAACCACTACTCAGTCATAATGCAAACTGGTTGAAAGGTCAATTATTGTTAGGAGGGTAACTTTCATTGATCAAAATGTTGATGGCAAAAAATATCTTATAAACATTTATAATTTGCGATGAGAGTCTGATTTCTTATCCAATAACGCCATTTGAATGTCCATTACTTGTGCAATCTGTTACAGTGTGCTGTTTACCCATGATAAGAAATTTCAAAAAAAAAAATGCGTCTCCACACAAAAGAGGTTATGTTAAAACTAACAACACTTTTCAAACACTTAGGATTCTTCTTCAGGTTTACATCTGCACTGTAAACTAGGATAACCTGTAAACTAGGCCATGACACCCTCAACAGTGCACATGTAATCTTGAAGAAGAACACTAAGTGGTTGAACGCTTTGTTATTCTTAACATAAAGCTATTTTGTGTGGAGACTTATTTTTTTAAATTCCCCATTTGGATGTCTTGCATCAATAGTTAACAACAATTTAAAAATTCCATGTATATGTGGTCATGTTTTACTTGCATCTAAAAATTATAGATGATACGAGTTCTAGAGTATTATGGTAGACACTCCAAAACATTTAATTTGACGTCCGAAGATTCAGCAACCCTTTGCTCTGACTTCTTTAGATATAAGATATTTTTTTGTACTTACATAAATTTTAAATTGTCTGCCTTTTTACATGTTTTTATGTTTTCCTCGTTGTTTTAAGAATCGTGTGAATCGTGTATTTTCTAAATACACTTTTACCAGTATATTTCCTTGATAAGTAGTAATTCATAGATAAATAAACATTTTTATATGTACTTCAGGTAAAAAAATAATACTGAATATTCTTTATTGAAAAAAATAAAACTATCTATTTTTCTAGGAATAGATAAAGAATTTATTTGTATTTCAGGTCCAGTATATCTGAGGTTCAAAGAACAGAAGAATCAATTAAAGAAGGTGCGTATTTTTAGTTAAATTACATAATTAATTCCAGAGTTTACTTAAGCTTTATATAGAAGTTTGTGTTCAAGGTTGTGTATTGAATTTATGAAACAGATTTCATTGATCATATTATTGAAGATACTCTAGAACCCATACTTTAACTTCAAAAATTTCCTTTCCTCTAATTTCTTTGGATATTTGTTTTATTTTTTAATGTTAACATACATTTTTATGGGGAAAATATATCTGAGGTTCAAAGGACGAATGAGTCCATTGAATGAGGTACGTATTCTAATTGAATTACATCATTAATTGCATTCATAAGTTATATGAAGAAGTTGATTTAAGGATGTTTATTAAATCTTTGAAACTTTTTTTTTTACAATAATTACAATTTTTATGGTTGTTATTATATTTATAGTGAGTTAAATTTACTTTCTTGAAGGAATCATGTTGATTATTGGTGTGATTTTTTTGAGGTATATATTTGATTTTCTGTGTAGTAGAATTTAATTGTTAGGTGCCAATATCTCCCTCCATTTTTACCTTTTTGTTGTGTTTTTTTTTTCTTCATGTATACAACATTGATTTTGGTAAACGTTATGTAAAAATTAAATGTATCAGTTTTTTTATCAAGGGGTTTTTTCATGTGACTTATTCTACAATGTAAATTCAGATATATTAATATTACAGGTCGGTAATCACTAATCCAGCAATCAGTAATTCGGAACAATCAGATATCCGGCATTATTTTCGCTTTTGGCTGCTAGCCTTTGATGGTGCTGTTTCCGACATAAACAAATCAGAGTCGGTTTATTGAAACACTGGCAATCTTTTCGTACGTGATTTTTAACCTTTATTTTTATAAAAAGATCATTTTATCCCCAGCCATGGCTCAAGTGAATAAAAGAAGTGACAGACTTAATCATAAATCATTTTCAATATGAGAAAATGTTTAACTTCTGAAAAAACTTGATAAAGGTGTATCTGTGAGAAGTGTACGTGAATTATATGGCATTGGATCATCAACAGTTTATAATATAAAAAAAAAAAAACAGAAAAAAAAGTTACTCAGCTTTTTTGCTAACAGTGAATTAAAGAAACAGGTGTTAAAAGGAAACACTTCAAAGTTATTCAGTACGTTAATCACTTATGATCTCAGTGATGATCTTTCTTGTGTGACGTAGCCAGTTATTTTACTTGTACAGTACTCATTTCATAACACTTGATTTTATTTGGATTTGTCCTTTCTCTATTAACCAACATGTGCTTATTTAAGGGGGATTTTAAATTTGAAATGAGGTCGTTAGGTACTTGAGGTGGTTTTCTGTATTCTAGGCTTATTGATCATTAATCCGGAATAATGGTTAATCCGTTAGGTTGCCGAAGATTAATGTTTGCCTGCCTGAATTATTAATTTTACTGCATATTTTAACGAGTGGTTGGGTTTAAGTTTACATTTTAATTACCTGTGATTCTTAAAATATTTTACTTAGATTGAATACATATATTTAGTATTTTTTATGTGTTTCGTTGACAATTTTTTATAAATTTAAATTCAGAACTGTTTAATAGAATTACATTTAAAAGAATAACATTTTTTTAAAGAGATATTGTTACCATAGAAACAAAAATGTAATGCATTTATGTGATCATATGTTATACATAAGATCTGCACTTTGATTATATTATAAAATGAATTCTTGATAGCTTAATAACAAATAAATAATCATATTTCTTATGCAGGTTCTATACATTTTAACACATTAAAATTATTGATATTTAGTAACGTGCTTTGATTTATAAATCACACGTAAAATTATCTCCGATTCATTAGTGCAATAATTAATTATTGAAAATGTTACTTATATAAATAAAAGCTAGTACATGCTTATAGATTGAAGGAAGGAATCTGTTCTTTTACATTTTAATGATTCTCCTACTAACAATTTTCTTCTTAATAACATGATAGCTTTGCTAAAAGAAAAAGACATTTTATGTTATGTATTGGAGAAAAATGATATTCCAGTATATATTTAGTATTAAAGAATGAAACATATGGAGTTCACTCCTTTAAGTTTTACTATTACTGACTGATAATCCAACTCTTGAATTCAATTTGTTTAGTTGATCTTTGAAGTGTTAATGTTACATAAATTTTTATAAATGAATTTATGATGGAAACGTAATCAAAAGTGACATGGTGGTGATTTTCTACGTTAATAATGGTTCTTTGAGTCTTTATCCAACTTTCGCTTCCTCAGTACCAACATTATTAAAATTTACGTGATAACATACAATTCTTTTGAGTATCTCAAAAATTAATTTTCAACATTATATGATCCGTAGTTGGGTGAAGTACAAATTCTAGGGCCATTTAATAATTAAAGGGACAAATTTATGGAGAAATGAGACAGTTTATAGAAGGATTTTTGCACTTTAGGCTGGGCATTACTTAGATGGTCTGAGAACAGTTGATACATAAAAATTATTTTCTTTTTAACTCCATTATTACATTTAACAATGACATGTATGCAAGAAGTTTCCTTAGTAAACAACGTTCAGTGATTTTTGTTTAGTTTATTATAAGTAAAACCATCATTTTATTTATCTTAAAATGATATTGTAATCATCATGTAATGTAATGTAATGTACAATGTCTGTAGTGTGTAGGTGGATAGGTGTATATCTAAAAGCTTGTTAACACAGCACAGGCTACATAGTTTAATGGTTCTATTTGATATTACACAAGAAAATAGTTATTATACTGTAGATGAGTTAAATATTTTTTTACAATATAAACTCTTCAGAAGTCCACTTAATTGCGAATTAAAATTTGTCGCTGTTATGGAACTGATGTTAGCATTAACTGAAAAAGTTTCTCAATTTTTTCATAAATATAAAGGTCAGTTTTCTGCAAAAATTTTAGTTGGATGAATGATGATTGAATCTGAAATCTTGTGAACATGGTACTGGTCTTATCGTTTGATAATCATAATGAGATCAAACACAACAATAGCACTGTATATAAGAGTGAGCTCTATAGTTTTTTGGCGAAATTTCTTCAAAGTAAAGAAGCATTATAGTACATTTTGAGAATTTAAAAAATATTGTTGTCGCTAAACCCCATACACTGTAATAGTAAAACTTGGCATGTTGGGTTCACATACTATGGAAAACTATTGGTCGATTTGAAGAGGCGATATAGCCCTAAATACGTGAAGCGCTACTTGGAATTTATTTCTTAAATTTATAATATCTAAAATATATCTAAAATTTATAACATTTTTTAACTATTAAAATGAATACTATGAGTAAGGTATCAGTTTCAGTGTAATATTTCTGATGGTGTGTGTTCTCTTGATAGGATCATTACAATGTTATTTACATTATACAAGTGAGTTATTTACTTTATACTTATCTCAGTGGCAACGTGCTCGCCTCTAGACTGGTAGATCCGGGTTTCAATACTCTGGCCCTCGATATATTCACGTAGGAGGTGAATAAATTTGAGCATGTCCCTCGGAGAGGATGCTAAGCCATCGGTCCCGAGCCTGTAGGATGTCAGTTAAAGTTAGTTAGATACCTACTGAAAATACACTTGAGTGAGGCAAAATTTAGGACTCCCAATGTTGAATGATCATTGTGTGGTATCACAAAGGGCTAATGTTCGGCCTATTTGTGTACTGTGGTTAGACTGCCACTGCAGTCTAACTTAACCCTTGTGATACTTTGGAAGATCAATAAGTAATAAACAGTAACTACTACTCAAACATGCTAATGAACAAGGCAAAGCTAACAATGACAGAAAATGTCGTGGACTTTAACGAATAGTTATGATGCTGCTTCACGACAATACTGGCCTTCACCCACCCAGCCAGTAGAAACAAAATAGTCCTCGTAGTTTTTGTATTGGTTACAGATCAATGAGTTTTGGTACCTCAAAACATAAAAACCGTTAACAGCTTTAAAGTAATTGTTTTCATGATTACCATAATGAATTATAGTAAGGTGCTATGATTTTATAATTGTAATAAATGTTTTTTTAATTCACGGTTTCATTATATGATTTTATTTTTGTGAATTTGTATTTTTTTATACACGATTTTTATTTTAAATATATATTTGAAGTTTATGTGGATACAATGAAATGTAATTGATAAAATGCATTACAGGGTATGCTGATTTTTCACTTCGGTAATATAGTTTACCTTTATACGTAATCTTTATACAAAATTCTGTTAGTATTATTGAATGTAAACAAAATCGAAAAGTTCATGTTGATTAACTTAGTAGAATAAATGTTTTTGACTTACAGAAAAATAATATTTCATAGCTCATGTAATGAATCAATAAGGAAATATATCGGTGACTTATCTACTACGCTATGAAGAGACTATAGACAATTTTTAGCACAAATTGTTGAATCGTACAATGCGCAAATATTACACGTTGATTGTTTTTATTTCTAGTCTGCTTGAAAAAAATTGGTTTCAACAAACGGAACTGTTTTCATTTTGTTATTATTTTGTAAACGTTTAATACATATACAGTGTATTTTGTTAAGATCATTTACATTTGAAATTATTTTAATTGTGAATAAGATTTGTTGATACTTAAATATCACCATAGACAATGAACTATGAATTGTGATAGTCAATATTTGTGCTGTTGTTGAGGGAAGTGTAAAAATCAATTTAATGGCGTTATGGTTTTAGCTATTGTTTATTGTTATACTACAATGTAACTTATTTTAAATCATCCTCCTTCCTTTTTAAATATTGTCACATAAATGAATGTGAACATTAAGATAATTAAATTATTTCATTTAACTTTTCTTTCGTAATTTTTGTTTAAGTTAAGCAATATCATATTTTTAGAGAAAAATGTTTTTTTTTTTAAAATAATGCAACAAATATTGCGATCAGACATTTTATGTATATTTGTTGGAAATATCAGTAATTTGTCATTTTACCTTGAACCCTTCATATTAGATAAATTTTCTTTTTTTGTGTATTGTTCGTTGTATATAAAAAAAACTGGATATCCTAATATAACATTATAACCAATCATTTTTTGTGTACATAGGTTTTTTGCTTACTATTATTTTTAATAGTGACAAAATAATTTAACTTCTTATTTAACTCTTGTCAAATAAGCACTACATTGAATTAATAATTTACTAAAGGATTAGTAACTCGAATGCTTAGGATTTTTTTAAAGTTTTCTATTTAATAGTTGTGCTTGTTAAAAAATCAGAACTGAATTTTCTTTGTTTATCTTTTTTGTTTGGCGCTGTGATTTATATTGAACATTGATTAACTTCTTTTCAATATCCTATATTTTTTTATAAATGTCATGGTTATAATTAATCAACTTTATTTTTCAATTACTACTGGTTGTTGGGTTAATTTTTGTTTATGGAATCAGAGCTGAATTTCTTGAATTCATGGACATTACTATAAATAAGTTAATTATATGATTTTTATTGGATTTGTTTTATGTAAAAGAGCATTTGACTGTTAATAGTTTGAGGTGTTTGAAATGTTGATTTTTGATCTAATCTAACCAATTATGGAAAATTTAAAATTTAACTGGAAAAGTTAATGAATTGTTATTAACGCAAACTTCTTGTTTTGGTTTAACACGCTGCAGATAGTAAAGATGGTATGTACAGTATAAAACACTCCGCATGAGGCTTGCAGTTATTTATTGGACATGATGAAAGCTTGCTTATTATTTCAGTATTTTTGTTTCCTCTCGGATGTACTTTTATTTAAGTACATACATTTAATTTCATTTTTAGACAAATTATTTATTTTCTTCTGCTTAGTATTTGTGAATTTCCACAAATTTTTATTTGTAATTGTCAGTGTTCTGCGTATTTAGTACTATAAATACTGTTATGAAGGAGGTAAAAGAATATATGTAGGGGTGTCATGTATTGTTTAATCTTCAAATATATTGGATGTCTTATGCCACTATCTGTACGCAACGTTTATTCTTATAACAACCTTTGTTGGTATCTTAAATTACGAACAATGTCAACGCTCGCAAATAATTATACATTTCCTTAATAAGGGATCTCATGTGTTTAACTTTTGGTAATACGTTTCAAATGATGAAATGATTACGGAAGGAAGTAAAGTTTCATGGGAAATGCGCTGTTATAATTATTCTTGGCTGTCTGAAAAGAGCAACCCTGCGTAATTTGCCCACAGGCTGGAATTAGTCGGTCCCCACGTGCTCTAATGATTGTTTTCTCTACTTGTTACTATTGTGTCCTATGGCTTGTTACTGTATGTTGTAAGTGAATTCTTTAGTCGAATAAAGCCTAATTCTTCTAGGTTTTCTATAACTCGATTTTTCATATCAATTTATTCGACTAAAGAAATGGAAAGATTTTTACAACCTGAGAAGTTCAACATTGAACCAAATACTCCAAATTCTACAAAACACTTTTCACATGGGTTGAAAACTTTTGAGGGATTTCTAAGAAGACCTGAAGCCAAGGAAAGAGATGAGATAAGGGATGAAGACAAGCTTGGTTTGCTGATAAATCATGTTTCACAACCTATCTTTGAATTCTTCTCTGACTGTACCGAGTACAATGAAGCTATGACACTTTTAAAGAGTTATTATGAGAAACCAACGAGTGAAATCTTCGCCAGACATCAACTGGCCTCTCGTAGGCAGAAAGAAGGTGAATCAATTAGTCAGTCCCTTCTATCTTTGAAAGTATTAAGCAAGGAATGCAACTTTGAACCTGTTTCTGCAGCAGAACACAAAAATGGCTACATACGGGATGTCTTCATAAGTGGACTCATATCACCAAGCATAAGACAACCTTATCACCAGGCCTTTTGGAAAATGAAAAACTGAACTTGGATCAAGCATTCACACAAGCCCAAGCCCTGGAAGCTGCGCAAAACCAATCAGCCTGCTACTCTCAACTATCATCAGAATCTCCAGTTATAAATTCTGTGAGTAAACTTAATAATTGTAGTACATCAGCAAATACACCTATCCCAGATAGTTTTTCTAGTGAAATAGAGATGCAAAATGAAACCCCTATCGTAATGGACTATAAACTGTCTGCTTTAAAGTCTAAATGTTATTTTTGTGGATTTTCTAGACATCCCTGTTCAAAATGTCCTGCTAAGGACAGTACTTGCAATAACTGTTCCAAGATAGGGCATTATGCAAAAGTCTGCAATTCAAAAACAATGTTAGGACCGAGGAAGCTCGGTAATACTAATTCTACATCATCTTCACTTGTAGCAACAATTTCAGCAGCCTCCCCCTTATCTCTAAGACAGGCTGTTATTGATACCCAAATAAATAGAATAGCAGCAGAGGCTCTGATTGATACTGGAAGTTCGGAAAGTTTTCTAAGCAAGTCTTTTGTTCGGAAGCATGGCTTAAGAGTCATCCCTGGCAGCGGATGAGTATCAATGGCATCAACTTCCTTAAGTTCAAAAACAACCGAATACTGTTTTGTTAATATTAAACTTAAAGAGCATGATTATAATAAAGTTAAATTAGCTGTCCTGCCAGATCTCTGCGCAGACGTTGTTATTGGTCATGATATCTTAAAACAACATTCTCATATACTATACTACTTGACTTAGGAGGGAAGAAAACTCCACTAAATATTTGCTCACTGGCTCGAGCTGAGATTGACCCTCCTCCACTATTTATCAATCTGATTCTAAATGTTCGGCCAATAGCTACTAAATCTTGTAGATATACACTAAGTGACAAACAGTTCATTGACAGAGAAGTTCAGCGCTTACTATCTGAAAGTATCATCGAAGAGAGCAGATCTCCGTGGCGCGCGCAAGTGTTGGTTACAACTAATCAGAACCACAAGAAAAGGATGGTTATCGACTATTCTCAGACTGTAAATAGATTCACACTCTTGGACGCATATCCGCTTCCGAGTATAGAAGAGGTAGCTTACAAAGTATCGGAGCACTCTATTTTTAGCAGGATCGATCTTTCCAATGCATACCACCAAATTCCGATACGAGAAAGTGAGAAACAGTACACAGCATTTGATGCCTCAGGTCGACTTTATCAGTTCCGCAGAATTCCGTTTGGAGTAACTAATGGCGTGGCATGTTTTCAGCGAGTTATTGATGATATTATTAGGAAAGAGAAACTGACTGGAACATATGCTTATTTGGATGACATCACAGTGTGTGGTAAAACCCAAAAAGAACACGATGACAATCTGTCAAAGTTCATGGAAGCTGTAAAGAAGTATGCATTAACTATCAATCAAGCCAAGAGTAAATATTCACAAAACAGGATTCTACTACTTGGATATGAGATCTCTAACAAAACAATACGACCAGACCATGAAAGACTGAAACCATTAGTAGATCTACCACTTTCAACTGACTCGTCCTACTCAAAAGAACAATCGGTATGCTCTCATACTATTCTAAATGGGTCTCAAACTTCTCTGATAAGATTAAAAGTTTGATTGCAACTAGATCATTTCCTGTCACTGCAGAAGCAGCCTCTGATTTCCACAAACTGAAAGAAGATATACAGTGGATTCCGCTTAATTGGGACAGCCGCTTATTTGGGACAAATCTCAAAGAACGGAAACCAAACTATGAACTACAATTGTAAATTTGTATGTTTAGTTGGGACAACATTCCGCTTAATTGGGACAGTAAATTTAAGATTTTAGTACAGTAGAGTCCTGATTAACCGAGTATGTTTTAACTGAGTTCCGGTTTAACCGAGCCGGTGCAGCGGCAAAACAAACACCACCCCCTTCTAAATCCCGGGAAAGTCAGAAAGGGGGCTTCTTTCTGAACCCGATACCCGTGTTTTAAAAATCCGCAGCTGCCTCATGTTCACATTTGCTATCTTTTCCATCCGAGCCAGTGCAGCGGCAAAACAAACACCCCCCCCCCCCCCCTTCCAATGCTTAATGGCATTGTTCCTAAAACCAATCAAATGAATTTCCAAAAAAAAAGTGAAATTCGTTTAATTGGGACAGACGCTTAATTGGGACAAAACGCCTCGGTCCCGATGTGTCCCAATTAACCGGAATCGACTGTAACTAAATCCGTTGTCTCTGCGATCGATGAAGATCTCCCCTTTGTGGTAGAAACTGATGCATCTGAGCACACAATAGCTGCGACATTGTATCAATCTGAACGTCCTATTGCCTTCTTTTCCTGAACACTCTCCGGTAGTGAACTTAAGCATTCCTCTATTGAGAAAGAAGCGTATGCAATTGTTGAGGCCTTAAGAAAATGGCACCATTTTCTAATAGGTCGTCATTTTAAATTGATTACGGATCAAAAATCAGTCTCCTTTATGTTTGATACCCGCCACTCAAGTAAGATAAAAAACGAGTAGATACTCAGATGGCGACTAGAGTTGGCTAGTTACAACTATGACATAATTTACAGACCTGGTAAACAAAACCACGTTGCCGACACTCTATATAGAGCTTGCAGTTTGACATCCAATAAACTCTATGATCTTCATTGTCATCTAAGCCACCCGGGAATCACAAGAATGGGTCATTGGGTAAGGAGCAGAAACCTTCTTACTCCATAGAAGAAATTAAGAGTGTTACCACGACATGTCCAGTATGTGCTGAGATAAAACCAAAATTCTGTAAATTAACACAAGTGCCACTGATCAAAGCAACGGCACCATTCGAGCGGCATAATGTCGATTTCAAAGGACCACTACCCTCTTCTACTCGTAATAAATACCTCCTCACAATCATTGACGAGTGCTCACGATTCCTATTTGCCTACCCTTGTCCAGACTTGACATCAAAAACAGTAATCGAAAAGTTTTGCGACTTGTTCACTACTTTTGGCATGCATTCTTACATTCATACTGACAGGGGTACCTCATTCATGTTAGAAGAATTAAGGACATTTCTTCATAGCAAAGGAATAGCTGCTAGCAGAACTACACCATACAATCCTCAAGGTAATGGTCAAATAGAACGACTGAGCGGCACTCTCTGGCGAGCGGTTAGTCTTTCTTTGAAGGGCAGAAACCTGAGGATACAAGAATGGGAACAAGTTTTAAATGATGCCTTACACTCAGTAAGATCTCTGCTTTGCCCGGCTACAAACACCACATGAAAGGATGTTTACTCATCAAAGAAAATCAACAAATGGTTTATCCCTACCAACGTGGTTGATGAATCCCGGTAAAGTTTTTCTGAAGAGGCATGTTAGGCTAAGTAAATACGTCTCCCTAGTTGACGAAGTTGACTTGATCGAAGCAAACCCAAACGATGCTTTGGTTCGCTATCCTAATGGACATGAAACTACTGTATCTTTGCGGCATCTCCAAGAGGCGATCTGAATCTCGTAAACAGAAATGAAGAAGATACGTCAGGAGAAAACCCAACTTAAGCAGAACTTCCGTTGTCACCGGAAAGGGCTCTATCTCCACACCTTGAAGCGACTCCACTCTATGCACAGTCACCCTCTTCTGCTCAGAACCCAAATGGGAACATTCCATCAACAGCTGAGCAACATAGTTTGACTGAACCTTCTTTGCCACAAGAGTGACGGTCCCATAGGATCAGGTGACCTCCGAAATATTTTGATGATTTCCACGTTTTCAAGGAGGGAAGAATGTGATAATTATTCTTGGCTGTCTGAAAAGAGCAACCCTGCGTAACCTGCCCACAGGCTGGAATTAGTCGGTCCCCACGTGCTCTAATGATTGTTTTCTCTACTTGTTACTATTGTGTCCTATGGCTTGTTACTGTGTGTTGTAAGTGAATTCTTTAGTCGAATAAAGCCTAATTCTTCTAGGTTTTTTATAACTCGATTTTTCATATCATTCGCTCATAGAAGTTTGCGTTTAATTTTTAACGTTTATATCGGATCTGTCTTTGTTATACTATATACAACAAATTAGTACTTCTTTCTTTGAGAAACTAACCACAAAAAAGTTTTGTAGCATATGGATAAAATTCAAGGTTTAGTAAATTTATAGGGTTAGGCAAAATATATTTGTTTTGTGGTTTATATTTAAAATGCATACTGCTTTAAAATTAATTTCATTAAGGTATGAATCAATAATTAGTTTAACTAATCATATAGGTATAGGCCTTTATTTTAGCCTTCGAATTTATTTTAAAGTATTACCATAAAAATTTGGATAAGTTGTTAATTTATTTTCATCTACATTTCTGTAACTAATTTATTCATTATAATTAATGAAAACTTTTTATAAATTGTATATGTTCTGTTGGAACTTACGAAATATGTGTCACGTTTAAGAGAATTAAATTATCAACTCTTGTAAAAAAAACAGAAAGAATATTAGAGACACGTAATTAAGTTATACACATCTTTCAATAATTTATATTATTGGTATCACGGAACAGATTAATTTAAATAACTAATTAAAGTATTATTTTAAAGAATTCTAACTAGCTTTGCGGAATTGATACAATTAATTGTGTAATATTCATCGAATTAAACTTTTGTATAACTAGGGTAATTAATGTTATTCGTTCTTGTTCTTCCTTTAATTAATGAACCATATGTGTGGTTCTAGAAAATAAGAAATAACTTGAACATTTGATTTATACTATGTTTTACTTTTTGATTTATACCGCTTTACTACTTCATCTTTCTATAAAATCAATATATAAGTTTCCAAACAATACCAAGATTAATAATATTAGAAGTATAATACTAACCTCTGTGGTAATAACGAAATGCATGAATACCAAGGTTGTTCTTTTAGTTTGGAAGACTAATTCAAAAAATATTGATATAGCGTAAGTTCTTTGAATAAGAATATTGCGTTATAAGGTGCCTTTATTCATTGAAATAAATGTTAAATAATATTATTTCCTTATTAGTAATTCATTGGTTCATTATAATTAATTGATGCATTTTGGCAAAATGATTCCATAGTATACTGTGCATATAAATAATACAATTTGTAGCTTTCGTATTAGTTACATAATTGAATATTTCATATATAAAATGTGTGACCCCCCTTTTAATCAGAATTCTTTTAGAGATGCATATTGGTGTAACCGAAATGAGTAAGATTTAGTAGACAACAATTTAGTCGTATTAAATAGCTGTAGTCTAGTTTCGATTTCATGAACCAATGTACGAGTAATAATAGTAAATGATTACGTAATAATACTCAATGAAATTAAAACTAAAAGTTAATAATTATATTAATTATAATTAGTCCATAAATAGAACTTGATTGGAGTTATAATTATCATATGAAAGTAGTCGAAATTTTCTTCTTTGTGGAAATTATTTTTTTCCCTTCTTCTTTTCCTCTTTTTTTTTTGGTAGGTAAGTGCGTACTGTAGTAAGCATGAAGATGATTTGGCTTGCCTTTTGCATCTATTTTGATATTAGTAAATATGTTTTGTAAACTACTACTTTTTTTTCAGGAAAGTATTGTAAATGTATTTATTGCATTTAGAAGTTTTCAGCATTTGAGAACAAGACCTTTTGTTACAAAATTACTAATTAATATATATAATGCAGAGACAAGGACAATGTATTTTTACTTCTCCGAGAAATATATATGTATTGGACTGAGTAAAGTAGATATTACTTTAAATTTGTAGTGGTTTATATTCATTTCCACTGATCTTGTGATTTCTGATTTAAATTGCTTTCATAATGACTGTTTTTTTTCTTTATTTTTTCTTTTTTTAGTTTATTTGAATGATAATTAAAGAAATTATAATTGTTGGTGTAGTATTTGCTTATTACTCTGAATTATCGTTTATGTTAATTATTAGAAGGAACAATTGTTTTTCGTTGTATTGGTATTTATTAGTATTTGGCGTATGAAATATTGGTGGTGTGTCACTATTTTATCTGTGACTTATGACTATTGAGGAATAGTTTTAATTAAAATGAATTGTAATTAGATTGGATCCCTTAGAATCATTCTATTGGTGCTTGTGTTTTGATAATAAGGCGACTTCATGAGAACTATCCAATCAGGTTAAGAGTTTATTTTAATTGAAACTGTCATGCGAGGGTCATGTGATAATAGGCAGGACACTTGTATAGTTATTCGAGATTTCTTTAACATGTACTTATAACATGGACTCGAGTCCATCTTAATTGAAATATGTAGTCAAAAGGACCATATAAGGCAGGTAAAACTCTAGTTTTATTATTTTTAGTGTTAATAATTTGTCCTAAGTAAATATATTCTAATTAATATATTATATTCTAATATAAAAAGATTTCACATAAACACGTGAAACAACAATCAATGATCAATCCACAATAAGAAATGGGAAAACAAGACTAAGATCTTTCAACCGTAACAAGCGGTCTTCGTCAGAGTCAAAAACCCAAAAAGGAGTTGGGTTTTTGACTCTGACGAAGACCGCTTGTTACGGTTGAAAGATCTTAGTCTTGTTTTCCCTTTTCTTATTGTGGTTTGATCATTGATATTCTAATATATGTAATTAAGATATATTATAATTACATTGTTGAGATTAATACTACTGAGGTATTTTATTTAGTTTTAGTATTATTTATATTTCTTTGTGTAAATTAAAGAATGTAACAGATTAATCGTTTTATTATTATTGTAACAGTATACATTGCTGTTTACATTCTTTACTATTCACTAGGAAGATGAATGGATAAAACTATTTTTTGATTCATTTAAGTGTTTTGACATAAAAGGGAGAAGAATTTAGAGACGTTTTGGAGATATGAGCTCGTCATTAATTATGTTCTTACAATTGCTTGGCTTTAGCTTATTGTTTCAATTAAATATATTGTTAAATTTATTATTTTGTTTTATTCTTTCTTAATCATAATCGTAATGTAGTTTTTCAATGATAATATGCCCTTTGCTTAATCATCTTTCCCAGTCGTTTAGTTTTTTTCTTCTCTTTGTAAATTTACATGAAAATTTTATTATGTTGCCAAAGTCTTTTTCCCATGTTTTAACAGATCAATGAGCGTCTTCAGGAATGACGGAGTGGTTGGTTCAGTATGTAGTTTGTACATTGAGCGAGATTGTACATTAGGAAGGACCTCTGATTGGCTGATGTAGGTAGAAAGTAGGTGTAGTATAATCTCCCCCTCAGCTGTTGTTGAAGGAGGGGAACTTAATTATTTCCTGGTGCAGTTATCTACAGATATTTTCTGCAGTATATCTACAGATATCTGCAGAATACAGATATTTTCCCAAATGACGTTAATATTTTCAGCACCTTGCTAGTGCTGCAGGTAGACTGTTGTCAGTTTGGCCAGTGGCAGCTGGACTCTATTCTTTTCTTGCAAACCGATTAAGAGACATATAGTTAGTGGTATTTTGTGTATGTTTGTGGTACATAATATCACTTTGTACCTACTTAAAGTCCACTACTGTACTGTATCATAAATTACTGTATGTATAGTAAGATATCAGAGTAGTTCGTAAATAGTGTAACAAATATTCACTGCTTTGTATTGATATAATGTTTTATTTAAGTAATGGCTTATAGTGGTTAGTGGACCGCTGTATGTGTACTGTCTTTGTCTCAAATCTGCCAATGTTTTCAGATTTAGTCTACTACTGTTGGGGAATGTTTTACTTAGAATATACCAGGTGGTAAAAAAAAGCTGGTCGAAATGGCACATTAAATCAAAATACGTTTTCACTTCCTTAAACCATTAGTACTGAATTCATCGATCAGTGAATGATCAATTCTGATGTTGAATAGCTAATTTTACTAATACAGAATATCCCCCACTGTTTTGGTTTGCGAAAAATCCTCGCGTTGTTTACATTGTGACATTTAAAAGCAATCCTGAAAAAAATCTGCTGATTCAAGTGGAGACTTGTCTGTTTTTCTTCAAAATTTCACTTCTCCTGACGATGGCCACCAAGAAGGGTGAAATATTGAAAAGTGAATTGTACTGTATTGATTTTTGTTTGTGTTGCTTTCTGTTCTATCGTGCTTTATTTTTTTAGACCACATTTCTTTAAATATAGTTGGTTGAAATGTACAGCGGCTTCTGTATTCACAACTTTATGTGATTTAATTTAATATCTTACTATTCAATGTTGAACCGGAAGTACGTCCCAAATTTACTGCCAAAAAGGCATTCAGAAAAGGAAACATAACTCACTAAATACTATACTATTTGACGAATCGAAAATTACTCGTTGATATATAAAACCTAGCTTTCGACCTCGCAGGTCATCTGTAAGTTTCAGAAATAAAATTGATCTAATAATCATAATATAAAAAATAAATTTTTAACAAGATATATTCAAAATATGAAAACAGAAGTCCATCCAGACCTTTTAAAAACTATTACTAACTCAGGACACAGAACAGAACAAGACACTTAGGATTATCGATATTTCGAACGGCAACAGTCAGTCATCAGGAAATACCAGAATAGAAGATAAAGGTACAGAGTTGAAAAGAGCAGTAAGAAAAAATGTATAATCATGTGAAAAGTAACAAGTGAACAAAATAATAATAAATGAGTAGATAACTGAATAAATATTAATTATATCAATAAATATAAAATTAACCATTTAAGTTGAGACCTGTTGGTTTGCGTGCATCTAAAAGCCAGAAAAGAGTTTTCAAAAGAGCTTTCAAAGTGACATTTATTGTCTCGGAGGACCTGTTTTAAAAATTTATTATTAAACTGTGATTATGAGAAGTAACTTAAGTGATAATAAGAAGATTACTCTGTTGACTGACCAAGGAGCTGTATTTGTTCATAAGGAGGATTAACCTTATAGTTGTCAAAGCCACATTGAACGCGTCGCACTAGGGTACAGTCAAGGCAATGGTAGATATTGTCGGTGGAGGTACAGTCAGTGGTAGTATTAATATGCTAACGTTTAGGATTCGGAGGTGAAAACTGTCTGAGAGTTAATGAGAGGACAAGGCAACACGGCATTCACACCTTTGCATGGTTGCATACCTTTGGAATAAAAAATAACCGAAATTGTAGGGGCTTCCCCTTCAGTAGTGATCCCCTTCAGAGTAGAGATGGACGTATCGAATACGAAGTAGTCGAATAAAGCCAGGTATCGATACAGTCGAATACGCGGTTCCAATTCCAACACGACTACTTTCGAATACTTAGATACGTATTCGGTCGGCCTTTTAGATACGAATACAAAGTAGCCGTATGGGATTCGTTCTTATCAAGTACCCCGTTTTCCCACCACAGATTACGACGCTACTTCGTTTTTATCTGTTTTTGATTATTGTCTGTTGTATTAAGAAATTCTACCACTATTAAATAAATCAATTTACTCTACCGAGTGTCTTTTTCTACTGTTCTTTTTTCTCCGTTCTAAGGAAGTCTTGTGAACAAAATATTTTTACAAAGCATTTATTAATAAAGCATTTTTACCTATTAAAAATGAATCCTATCATTAAGATGTGTAATATAAGTAGGCCAGTACCTAAATAGTGACATAGTATTTTTTTACTAATGATGTTAAAGTAAATTTCTAGCTTACAATAATTTTACATTGTAGAAAGCTGTTAGTTAGTATATGTATGTGTGGGATAAATAATGATAGTGTCAAATGATCAAGAAAAAGGATTTGCTACACAAGCTACTGGATAGCCGAATTAGTGCTATGTATTCGAAAGTAGTAATATCGTATTCGAAGGATCGAATACGTATTCGATATGCTCATCTCTACTTCAGAGTCTCATTCTCTTAGTTCTTTAGATTTCTAATTGTAATTTTCGTTAATAAATACAAATGTATTACTTGTCTTAATTTATTGTTCCAAACTCTTATATTCAAGGAATTTGTTATTCAATCATAGATATTTTTGTGATATGTAGATTATAATGCATATATAAGCCAGTTGGTAAAATGTAAATTTAAAAAAATTGATTATGAAATTGTTTAGATTTTTAATTGTGTTTGTTGCTTTCCTTTACTGCATTTAAAAGTTAATAAGTTTAACTTATTTATTTTATTTGTTTATTATTGTTTTATAAGTACATGTTTTTTAATATTAATTTATAGAGAATATTTATTCTTTTTTTTTTGCAATGTAATTACAGATTTCATGATTTTCTGATGAATAATAGTAGCTATATTATCAGATGATTAGTGCTAGCTATACTACTAGAATTAATAATAGTTTTCGGTACAAATGTTTTATAGGATTGGCGTAATTCTGAGATGTATGTGTAATTGACATACTACATGAATTTTTTTTATATTCCATGAAGGTTTATGATGTGAAGTTACTTTTATTTGAAGTTATGTACAAATCATGTCAAAAAATTTATTAAAAGTTGGGCGAATCTACAGTTGAATAACAGTAGTGCAAAATGCAGAAGTTTGAGTTTATCATGGTTATTCTTTTGTTAATCACTGTAATATTGTACTAGATATAATGGTTTATACTTCGTTGTTGGAGTTTTTATATTGTTACGGTAAATATTTCATTTGAATTCAAAATATAGAACTTTTTTCTATATTTTCTATAAATAAAAAAAATAATTTTTTTTACTACCAGTAAATAAATTAAATTAGTTTTTCTAATTTAATTACAATGATTTTCGTTATAAATCATATATTAATATAGAATTCTTTTTAGCTTCCTCTGTGGGAGGTGATATGCCACAATATAATGTTGCTAAACCGTTTGCCGATCGACGATACAAAGTCAATAGTGCGAGAACATACTTCTATTTAAATGAAGCTACTTGTGAACGAAATGTCGAAGTATTCCAGGATTGTCTCCATGCAGTTGCTGGTAAGTTTGTGCAGGCAAACATTTTATCACAATGCCTAAACATTATTTTATTAGAAGTTTTATCAATTTTCCTGTTACCTTTTTGTAATTAAATTCTTATAGCATTAGAGTGAGGTCTAAAGGCAGTGCAATTTTAGCAAAAGTGTGTTCCTTTTTTATTTTACCAAGATTATATTATTTTTGAATATTTGAAGAAGTTAAATGTTGTTTTATTAGTTCTTTTTTACATGTTTAGTGCTCAATTTTCAATAAAATTTCCAAAAAAAATTATTTTAATTATTAACTATTATTAAAATAATAGTTAATCATTAACTATTATTAAAATAATAGTTAATCATTAACTTTCTCCTATTAACAATCTAATTCCATGAATACTGCTGATTATATTTGTGTGTGAAGTTAAAGTAAAAAAGAAATAAAAAATTAATGGTTAGGCATTTTGGTAATTAATTAGCTTTTGGTATTAAATGAATGAAAGAAATAATACTAATAAATATAAACGTTTAATTAAGATTTTTGTATTAAAATTAATACTATAATATGAAATACGTTACTGATTTTACCTGAAAAATTATCATTCACTTCTACATTCTGAATTGTAGTTTTTAATTTCTTCTAAATATTTATTACTTCTCAATTTTGCCAGTTATATTACTTCAGGGTTTATTTGGTGCTAAGTTTTCTTCGTTGCAAACATGTTTACGTTGTGTTCGTTCTCTTTAAGTAATATATACAAGGATATGAAGGTTTAATTATTTATGAAAAGATATGTATATTACTTAATAGAATTTAATTTTCAACTGAATATGCCTGATCATTTTTTTAATTTTGTCATACATTTTTTAGGAGCAACCTATGGTACTGGTATAACTGCTATCAAACTGACTGCATTAGGACGTCCTCAGCTTTTGGTAATTTAAATGATTTTGTTTTATTTGGAACTCAAATTTCTTGTAAAAGAAATACATTATTTTTATGGTTTAAATTACTTTTAAATAGCTTTATCCTAAAATTCGACTATTAGGATTAGAAACTGTCAGTTTTTATAAGTTTGGTAGAATTTTTGTTTCAGTTCTGAAAGATAGTTCTAATCTTCCATCTCAATAAGAACTAAAAAATAATGTTTTTTTTTAGAAATATTATACTCATACTGTCTACTTATATCTTATTTCGTGTAATTTTTTTAAAAAAAAGTCTGAATTTTGTCTATGAAATCTGTTTCTGACCATATTATTGTTCTCAAAACTGGTTCAGGAAATCATAAGTTTTTAATAATAATTCATTGAATTAAAACAACATTGAAACAGGAGTTAACTTTTTACTAACTATTAAAATACTATAAAAAGAATAAAAATTTAAAAAAATTATTAAATGACATTCTTGAAGCACATGAGTTTCGAAAGTATTTACCTGTTTTTAAATATGATTACATTATTGTTATTACCAGGGAGGTAGTTCTAATGACAATATAATAAACCATTTACTGTTCATAAAAGAATCAGGACAGCTGTGGTTGCCTACACAGCCATGCTGAGTTCGACCAGTTTATCAATCTAATGGTTATTATGTTTACTTTAGATTACTTAATAAAACTATTATTATAATATCTTTTCATTTAACTTACAGTTTTACTTAAATTTAAAATAACTTGTTTGGTATATTACTTAGTTTGGGGGAAAAAAAAATCAAATTTCTGAATTATCTAGTAGGTTTTCATTCTACTCAAATTTCAAGTTTTCCACTCTCCAATTTTACTACCTTCAATTTTTCTTGTAGCTCCATTAGTTTTTCTCACAGTTTACATTTATAAGTGTAAATTATTCTTTGTATTCAAGTTATTCTTTTTTTTTTTTTGAGTTTCGTTTAATTGCTATGCCTTATTTTTTTCTTTTTTGTCTTTGATTTTTCCTGTTGATTCATCTTTTTTTATAGATATTGTTATCTGTTTTTCTGGTTTGTCTTCTATTTTAATATTGACATATTCCTTCTGAGGAAAGGAATTGGATTTTTTTTCTTGTTGATCGGGAATTTATCTATCAATTCGTGTATTCAATTTTAGTGTGTTCAATGCTCAATTTTCAATAACGATAGAAATAGATATTGAAATTAGTAAATTGAATTAAATTTCAATTTATTATAAGTACATGGTGATTAAAGAAAATATAATTGAGTGAATAGAAAGTCAACCACCGAATAAGAAGTAAGACGGTATATTCTTATAATAATGTTGCCAATCTTAGTTTATTTCCCCTATTTTAAGCTTCTTCTGAGTATTTTTGTCAGTATTTGTAAAATATACATTTGGTTATTAGTAAAATACTTTTATAAGTGATGATTATTAAACTTAAAAATAATTTATTTGATAGAAGCCTGTGTAATATAGCAGTATTAACGTTTCAGATTTGTGTTGTTTTTTGTTCAATAGTAATTCAGTTCATTTTATTGAGTACATCAGCAAACCCCCAAAAAAGTCTTGTCATTATTCTTTGTATTAAAACATCTTTAATTGCAACATTTTTGTGTTGTAATTGTTTCATAGCTTAACATATAATATTACTACCACTGTATTATTAACGACTATAATTATGAACTATAATATTATTGATGTTATGTTTCTAGCTGCAATTATCTGAAGTCATTATGAGGGCTAGGAATTTTGTTAGCGAGGTTGTTGGTGGGAGAGGTAACGTCTTGGGCCAGAAGTTGTCTGCTGAGGAACTTGAAATGCGTTTAGAACAGGCTGGTATTCCAGATGCAAAAAAATTTTTACAGAAAGTTGTAAAGGATAGCCAAGGGTACGTAAAGGATTCTTGAACTTTGACTATGTATAATGTGTATAACAGTACGAAGTTAATATTGATATTAAGATTATAATTTTTCATGATGGAACGCTATTCTGTTGTAAAAATTTAATGTAAAAAGTATGTAAGTAATGTAATGTAGAGTGAATTTTCTGTTGTAAAAAGTTAAATTTTGATTGTATATATCACAAACTTAGAATGCCCGTTCCTATACCGTTATTGTTGATAACTGGAGGAGTGTAGTGGAAGTGTGGGAAGAGTTTCTCCATGGATTCGTAACTGAGGATGTTAAAGATGCCATATAGAGTAATTTAAATGTATGTAATTTAAACTTAAAGTAATTTAAGAATCAGTAATTTTTGTCCGGAGACTTCAGGCTATAAAAATTGCACGAATACCTGTGTCCACAGTAAATACGTTCTAATAACTTCATTATTAAGTAGTTGTGATACAGGAATAACTACTGTTTGGTCTTCTGTATTAGATAAACTAATTTATCTGGGCCAGTTTTTTTCTGCTTCAAAAAAAGTTAAAATTAACAGTATTCGTTACGTTAAATTGTGGTTATACTTAATCAGTCCCAGTTATTAGTAAAAGTTAGATCTACAATCTACCTGTCTGTGGGCCTGTTAGACCTGTAGACCTTGTTAGAAACAAGGGCATTTTCTTTGACCTCTTCTGAAAGGATTTTTTTCTTGTTATGTGAAGCGCTTCAACACTGCTCCACCGAGCCGCTTACCTAATGGCCTCAACTTCAAGCTGTTCACAGTATGATTGAGGTCCTCTTGGCTCTCCACCTTTTCCTCCACTGATAAGGGGGATATGCTCTTGAGGAGGCTTCCTCCTCCATCTCATTTACAGACTGCTCTGTATCTGTAAAACTATTTGAACATGTTTTAGATGAGTCATCAACTTCAATATATTAAGGCATATCTACCTCATTGCTTTCTTCAATCGGATGTGGAGAGATTTCTGCCTCCTCTTTTTTGTGAAGACTTACTTCCTATAGAAGTAATACAAGAGGTGTGAACTCTAAACAGTACCCTCGCGGCAGGCCGCGCCACTAAGAGAGGGCTAATTAAAACTAGATGTCGCCATTACCCGGAGTTCGCATGGTATAGACTGAGTATCTCTCTCTTATTCAGTCTTTGGCGTATACTGTTTCACCATACCTTACAGGGGTGGGGGGGGGGGGGGGGGAGGAGGAGGAGTAGTTTGGAACCCTTTACTAGTTATTCAGGATTACTGTGATAGTGAACATATCGTACAGAGTCCTCCGCTATTCACTCCTCCACCTGCGAAGACGCTGGATCCCACCCAATGAACATCATTGTTTAGTTTAAGTTAAAATTCTTGATCTATTGATTTTAAGTTAGATGTAAAAGTAATAAGTTCGTTAAAGTTAGTACATACAACGTTTTATATAATTGACATTATCTTGTAGAGTTAAAATATATGTATGAACATACGAGTATGACTCAAATTTATATCAAGCTATAAATTGAGAATTTGAATGTTATAAAAGTTTACTTCATTTTGGAAGTTTACGTTGGTATTAACATTAGTTTTTCTTGTTTTACAGTGTAATTCACTTGTTTCCTTGGAGTGGAATAATCGACGAAAACTTTCAACTAAATGATACATTTAGGGTACCAAGTATTCATGACAAACGAATGGTGCGCTTGATTTCTCAACTCTCTTCAAAAGAGGAAGAACAGTTCAGAAATATGATTAGAAGACTCAAAACTCTTATTGAAGTAATTTATTTTTTATGAACTTATTTAGTATTGAATAATTTTCATCTTTTTGTTTGCTTGATGAATAATTTAATATTTATTTCTGTTTTATAATTGTTGATGTGTAGAATGTTCAAAGTTGGTTGCAAAATAATTTTATTATAATAATAATAATATCAACATTTTTATTTAATTTTTCCATTAGTAATAAAGAACATATTATTTCTTTATGATTTAGGAAATAGGTGTAACTTAACTAAAAGTAATTTTTCTATTGTAATATTTACAATTTATCATTAAATATGCCTGTCAATCGCCAGAAAATAAATATATATTTTATTGATATATTATTTTATGCATGTTTTTTTAAAATAATATGTTATAAGGTCCATATATTTCTTTTATAGACGGCAAAAAGCCTTGACGTACGTCTCATGGTTGATGCTGAACAGTCTTACTTTCAACCTGCCATATCTAGGATCACTGTTGAAATGATGCAAATTTATAACAAGGAGAAGGTTTGTATTACTATTGGTTTTTATTGTGGAAAGTCTTCCTTGTTTAAACTTTTCCTCCTGTAAAAAAATTGTCAACTGTGATATTTATATCTTTTTTGAATTTTAACTAGTGGTTATGATATACTATTCTATACTATGCTTTCTCAGACCATTTTTTGCTACTTTATTTTGAGTTTGATTTTAAAAATACAGATCATTATTAAAATTATATTGAATTTAATGATTAAATGTTTGAAGTATTCAATACTTTTAATTAGTTTCTTTGAACTTGTCTTTCCTAGTCTATAAATAGGCAATTATTTTCATAGAGTTCAGTAAAAGTTGTCAAGCGTTCTGCTCCTCAGTTGGCTAAAAAAATATGTTAAAACATTTTTATTATTCTTTGATTTCCTAGGCCTACGTTTTCAACACCTACCAATGTTATTTGAAAGAAGCATTGAATGAAGTATCCACCGATTTGGATCAAGCGAAGAGACAAAATTTTTATTTTGGTGCTAAACTGGTCAGGGGAGCTTATATGGAACAGGTAGAATATTTACAGTATTCCTTAAGTGTCGTTTTACTTATTTATTTTTTTCTATTCTCTTTTTTTTAAATACTTATAGGAGCGTGCTAGAGCTGCTGCACTGGGCTATACCGATCCTATAAATCCCACGTATGAAGCAACGTCAGAAATGTATCACAAAACATTAACAGAATGTCTTAAAAGAATAAAGGAATTTAAAAACATTGGCCAAACTAACCGAATAGCCATAATGGTTGCATCTCATAATGAAGATACAGTTCGTTTTGCAATACAGAAGTGAGTATATGTTATATTCTCACTCACTTGGAGTGTTATAATCAGTTTAATTTTTATTCATATTTTTTTTACAGATGAAATGAATTTATCAGTAGTTGTCAATGTGAAAAAGACTTTGATTTATACAAAAATTAGTTTGAAAATGTTTAAATTATTTTGTTAATTTTAAGTTCTGTTATGCATATAACTGTTCTGTAAATCTTATTTTGACAAAAAAAAACCTATTTTTTGTTACAGATAAATTAATATATAATATTAATTTTAAAATTGATATTGATAAAGCTTATCGACTACTAGTCGTATTATTCTTATAAAATATGGTCAATTTAAGTTTTACCATATTTTTCATAAATCACTAGGAACCATATCGCCCATTGATTACGTATGTGACGTCGAAAGCTTGCACAACCGAGACGTATTCTTTTATTGTCTTAAAAACTTACCTTCTTTATTTATATTTATTTCTTACCTTCTCTACTTCTTATTGTCTTTCAACACTTTTATTTTACGTTAACTGTTTTCTATATTTTTATTGTCTACCCAAATTAATTTACCTTTCCTTGTTTTTTATTAAATAAAAAAAAATGTCATTTCATTTATTTGACTATTTGATTGATTTTGCCTAACATATCACTTGCCCATCTCCTTTTCCAGTTAAACCCTGTTAGCAGGAAGTTAGTTTGTAGAATCGAATCTCTCATACTGAAGATAGTGAATGCCGGGATTGCTATTCATTTTAATTATATATATATATATATATATAAAGATTTCACATAAACACGTGAAATAACAATCAATGATCAAACCACAATAAGAAATGGGAAAACAAGACTTGTTTTCCCATTTCTTATTGTGGTTTGATCATATATATGTATATATATAATATTGATAAACTGGAACTGTATACTCTGACTGTATGATTCTCTTACCATTCATAAGAACGTATTTATACCATGCTGTGCCTAAAGAACTTAGATACAGCAAAATTTGGTAAAATAAATTATATTCGTGCAATCCTTATGGCACTTAAAAGGTTAAAGAACTTTACTGTAATGAAAATATTATTAAGGTGACTTCCAATCTATAATCAGCCCAGTAATATTACTTACTCTTAACTTAAATCGGAGCCAATAGCAATAAGCCATAGTTTCTCTACAGAACAACTTAAAAAGACAAGTTCAGTCATTTTTACAGTATAATACGTTCTTCAGGATACTATCTGTTCGTAAATTCATTAATTTCTCTTTTCTTTCCTTAAAAAGAAAGTAATTAATTTTTATAAATATGTCGTCCGAATATCAAAAATTAATTGGAATGTGTTGAATAAAGGAGAAAATTATAAAGTGAATTTTGTAGCACAATTTCTACGAAGACTTCCCTCGATTTGTAAGAATCAAGTATTTGTCAGTGACATTCTCATGTCATTCATTCATGTCATGTCATTCTCAGAACTTAAGAAATATCATTCCTTTATACATTTTATGAGTTCTGAACATTCTGAAGTGTTTCAATTCATCGTTGCTATACAACTTTTTTTTCAGGATGAAAGATATTGGGATTGAACCAGAAGACAAAGTAATATGTTTTGGCCAATTGCTAGGAATGTGTGATTACATAACTTTCCCATTAGGTATACAAAAATATTTTTTTATTCATTTGTATTTTAAATTCTTATTTGGTTAGCATGAGAGTCCACGTAATTACAGAGGGAGCACTCAATTCATTAAAGTCACTAGAGCTTTGAGTTAAGTTCTCAAAAATTGTAGTTTGTTTAAAGGAATTATCATGTGTTTGCTTGTTTGGCAATTGATAAAATTCATAGGAATGCATAATTAAAATATGTGTATTTAAATTATTAGTATAACCTGTTATGGATATCATAAGTACAGAGTTATGGAAATAATAAGCTAAGGAACTATCTGTTCTTTCCATTGCAAGAGTTATTTTGTGAAAAATAATAGGATGAACTGTTACTGTTTTCTTTCCTTAGTTGTGCAGTCAGTTACTATGTAGTATCAACTCATATTGGGACATTGTTCACAAAGTCTCCATATAAGCAGTTTTATTAACAAGCAACGTGTTTCGATAACGTAGTATTCTTGTCCAGGTAAATATAAATTATAAATTTATAAAATAAGAGCAAAACTTAACAAATAACACAGGAAAAAAAATTGAATTAATAATCTTGTTTGAGTGAAGAAGGGACGAGAATCGGGCTGTTGTTAGTATAGGTTCTGAGATTTAACAGTTTGTGATATGAAGACACGCTACTATTTATTCAAGATAGAGTGAGAGGGTGTGGGAAAAGGGAAGGAAGATGAGGTAATATTTCCAGTAAACAGAGTTAGCTTACTTATCAATTATAGGAAGTTTAAAATTACAAAGGGATACAGAGTTGCAAAAAATATAATTTCTATTTTATTATTAAGTTACTTTCAGGTTTGTATGAGCATTTAAGATATTTTGGACAAATAGGGATTTGATGTTTATGAATAAGTTGAATTTAGTTTTATGGATTTGTTAATCTCGTAATCCGCAAGATTTCTTATCCAGCACAAATTATAATTACTGTGTCATTAAATTTGTATTCGGAATTGAAATGGTTGTTATTAGATACAATATTTTTAATGTATTCTTTAATGTGTTGTCTAATTCATTTTGTCGAATAACCTGATAATCATACCGATGTAGTAGCTCTGGCAGTTTTCATATGAGGGTTTGCATACCCCACTAAGTGACAAGGGTTCACTAACTATTTTGAGGCTTAATAAGGACTTTAAATTTCTACTAGTTCTAAATCTAACATTAAATTTATGCTCTTGTAAAATCCTTGTGACTTTAAAGAAGCAATCCCTATAAATCGTATCGAAACCCAGGAATGATTATTACTTAATTTGAAACTACTTTGAGGGAAAACGGTATTTATTATGCTTTCCTTATTTTCAGCTAATTAATTTCTTATTAATTTTGTTGAGTATCCATTATTTATGGACATTATTTTATTATCTCAATTTCGTTTTCCATATTTTGACTAGAGTTCAAAGAAAAGAGGTTGGTTAATGGAAGGGAAAATGCTTAATTTATATTACATAAGGTGAAAAGAATAAAGGAATTTGTGTATGTGGGTTTTCTATAAATATTGAAAAAAAGGGAATTTTCTCTACTTATTTTGTTCTGCAGGGGATGTTAAGGTCTTTTCAGCTTCGCACTCCATAGTGTATTTGATATAAAGATAATATCAATATGATAAAGTTCATATTGTTTAAAAACATCAATAAGCAGTTTAAGTTTTTATTTATGTTTATTTGAATCCATTTAAAGAGGACCACGACCTCGTCAACACAGCGTTGCTAAAAGAAAATTAACTTAGGGGATGATGAGTGAAAAAAGTTTTTGCTGGTAGTTTCGAACTATACTGTTTAAAAATTTTGTTAAAAAAATTACCATTTTACAATACCATATTTAAAAATTACTGTTAAAGGAACTTGTTTCGAATCAGACTGTTTAAAACTTGTTTGTTGAACTGAAATTTATAGTGTTCAATACACATTCTACAAAGAGTCATAAGTTCTTCCTGAATTGCTGGGTCAGTAGTGAATTAAGAAATTATTTTTCTAATTACATTGATAAGTTTGGGTACACTAGGGAATAAAATTTGTAAAACGAACCCAACTAGGATGGCATTGTTTGAAACTATCAGTTTTGCATATCATAAGTTAACTGTGAAGAATTTTGAATTGAATAAGTATCTTTAAATCTTATGAATTGGTGGAATAGGAAGTTAATTTGTTTTGATATTTTTTTAAGTTGGGTATTAGAAAAAGAAAGAGTTGGATTTATGTCAATATTTTGCTTGTGAATTTTTGGGAGTACACATAAGTGTCCCAGGCTTAGGTGAGACTAACATCATAGGTTTGGGGATTAACTTCGGGCATTTTTCAACTGTAGATTTTTGCTCGGGTCTTTAGGAATATGACTGTAATTTCCGCATTTTAACATATACACAGTAATTATAATTTGCACCAAGTAACAAATCTTGAGTCTTAAGAGTGAACCAAACCATAAAACTAATTTCATCTTATGGCCTTAATGATCATCACTATACGCCCAAACGTTCTTAAAATGGTCATACAAATCTAAAAGTAATAATGAAATAGAAGTTATGTTTATTGCAATGTGTCTGAGTAAATAGTATCGGATCTTCATGTTTCAAACCGTTGAATGTCGGAACCTTTATTTACAATAGCCCGATTCTTGTCACCTTTTCAATCAAGTAGGCTAATTAATTTAAGTTTATTTTGTATTTGTTGTTCAATAAGTTACTTTTATGTTTTGCATTTATATTTTAGATTTATCTAGAGAAGAACATTGCGTGTTCGAAATGCGTTTCTTAATCAAACTGTTTAAGTGGAGTTTTTGCGAACTATTCCCCAGTATATGAACTTTTTTGTTTGAGTATATCATTTGAACTTCATTTAAAAATGTATTGATTTTTGTATCTTGTTCAGGTCAAGCGGGATATTCAGCTTACAAGTACATTCCTTATGGTCCAGTGAATGAAGTATTACCTTATTTATCACGAAGAGCTCAAGAAAATAAAGGGGTTCTGCAGAAAATAAGAAAAGAAAAGAAGTTACTTTTAGCTGAAATAGCTAGACGATACAAGAAAGGTCAAGTTTGGTACAAACCTAATGGAGAGTATAGACCAGTATGAGCAACATATTGTTTATGATTTCATCCATAGAATGCTGTTTCAAAATCAGTTGTAGGACTTTAAAATTTTGAATCTCTGTACAATGATATTGTATATTATTTTTTAACCTGATGTCTCAATTACTGATTAGGACATACATTTAGTATAGTTTTAATCAATTAAAGTGAATTAGAAACATAAACCCTGATATGTTTGTTGTGAGTGTGTGTATGTGTGTGTGTTTGCGTGTGCGTGACTGTGCCTGTGCAACGTATGCGTGTCATCATACTGCATGATAAGCAGCTTTGAATATATGAAAATAAGTTGTAGTATTTTTTGTTACATAGGGTCTAATGACTATTAATTCTATTACAATGTAGTATATAATGTTTCTTTAAATTTCAAATCAGATCTTTTACCCATTATTGTTTTTTTCAGGAATTTTCTTTATTGTACAGTACAGTTTGTTTTTCGTTTTACATGTTTACTTTATTCTTATGTCAATTACATGCTTATTGTAAACGCACACACTCACAAGTTGTTAATTAGAGCTACCAACAAGTATTCAGGATTATCACACCCTATATTAAGATCAACATCCTCTTGCAAAAATGAGGATCTTAATGAAATGTCAATGAGGGTTGTATATTTACATGCAATTAATTTAATTTTTAAGTATTATTTATTTCTACAAGTACACTTAGAAATTAAAATATTGCGCACCTTATTTATACTGTATTGCTTCTTTCTTTAAATAGAACATTTTGTGATAAACAAACCAAAAATGGAATGTTCCATGTTAACTTGCGACAATACGGCAGTGCCCATTCACTATATTATAAAAGAAGTAATTATTGGTATATAAAATTCTACATTAAACTGGCTGTGTACAGCTATATAAAATACACACCTAGAGAGTCGGTACGTGTTATAGTTACTTGAGCGTTAAGGTTAAATACAAGGATCTCTAAAATTGAAGACAATTTCAAAAGCACCTACATTATTTGTAATAAATAGCTTATTATCTATGTCAGTATAAGAGATTTTTAAACATGTTATAAGCTATATATATATATCAACATATAAACCAAAAAGTTAACTTGAAGAAGAAAATAAAGCCTTGACTACATGTATATTTATCAGAGGTTAACATATAGTGTTGAGGTTTAAACGAGGTGACTCACCTGATCAAAAGGCGTTAGTGTTCTTTTTATGTTTCTCATGTAGTTTATATGGATATGATTTTTACAACTTCATCGTGAAAGTTTCTTTGTATATATATACATATATATGCATTTTTTTAAATGATCCGGTAGGGTAATTACATCTTTATAGTAAATGAAAACAGTGAATAATATAGAACGGTGACCATATAGCGACAAAGTCTTTATCTAGAGAAATTATAAATTACTAATAACGAGTGAGTTGGTCGAAGTGTAGTCGTTTAAATAATTGATTCTTTCAGGGCTTTCATTTGCCAAAATTATATATAGTACTCATAATGTGTTGTACCATTTAATCAGTGAATTAATTTCATATGAGATTGGAAGGTGTGCGATTCTGTTCATATTTTTATGGTAGATTACACATGTGTATATATATATATATCTCAACGTCCAAACGACAGTAAGAAATCTGAAGAAACACGGTGATCTTCCTACCGTAGAGATGTCGGAGACTGCTTGTTACGATTGAAAGATCTTAATATTTTTTCTGATTTCTTACTGTGGTTTGGACGTTGATTTTTATTTGACATGGTTATTGTGAAATCTTGTTATATATATAACTCAATGGGTAGTATAAAACCATTGACATGAAATGTTTGAAAATCAAACAAGAATTAATCATGAATTTTAATCTCTTTATCATTTACTCTATTATATGTAAATATTGTATGTCATGTGTGGTTGTGTGTACAAATAATACGCAGGTTCCACTTAAATAACTAAGAAACCTAGAAATTATTTTTCATTTTCGAATGTGTTCATGTCAATCATAAAAACAGTTAATAACAACCACCTATTAAACTAAATGAAAAAAATAAGGCCTTTTAGTCATAAAAATTATTATTTAAGTTATATATTATATTTATTGTCATAAATGTTTAACATAGAAATGTAAAAGCCTAATCGTTGAGTTAATAACTTCTAAAGTTGAAATTTTTATGTATATCGTATTTAGTTTGCCAATATATATGGATACAGTATAACAAAAACTGTTGACTGTAACAATAATGCATTTTAAATTTTAATACAGGGTCAAAAAAACACAACAATGTTCATATTATCTCTAATTGTGCCACAATTCCATATTCAGGGGAATAAAAAATGAAGTAGGGTTAAAAGTATCTCAGACCAACCAACCTTTCATCATTTTTTATTCTGCTATTCACCTGAAAACCATAGGGGCCATAATTACAGAGAAACATGAGTGGTTGTTTACAGTTTAGTTTTGTTTCTATGCTTAGCATACAATTTCATGTATAGAAGTAAGTTCGTGAGAAGAAATGTTCCTTCCATTTCGTGGTACCTTTGGATTAAATATATTTGTGAAATGTGGCTTTTATGCAAATACACATGATGGATGAAAGTAATGATGCATATTAGTTTATCACTGCAAAAATAATTTTAAAAGTCTACTGAAACTTGAGGACTTTTCACCGTCGTTGGTCGGAAGGTCTTAGTTTCTAATAATAATTTCTGAAGTGATTTATAAGTTAACTTAATTTTTCAACTCCTTTATTGTGTGTTTACATCTGTTTGTTTGTTTGTGTGTGTTAGTTAGTGTGCGTGCGGGAATGAGTGTGTATGTGTGTAGAATTCATTCGTAAATTGTGCAGTTGGAATGAATCTGTTAACAATTTATTTGATATTGAATAAGAATCCAAAATCTTTTAATCTCATATGTGGTTAGTTATTTTTCATATGTGTTTAACATTCTTGCATAGCGTATGCAAATCAGATTAATTCATTGACTACTGAGTGATATATATATATATATATGTATATATATACTATTTCAGATATGTAAGCTTTAACTAGGGCAATTTAACTGACTGGTCCTCGTCAGTTCCTGTCAATACCTTTGTTTCTTTTTACATTTCTTCTATGGTTTTTGCATATATGTATCAGGAGTTGCATATCACGTTTCCCGCATAATAATAACATGGTATAGGTCACTGTTATTAAATGTGGAAGTTACTTTCAGTCAAACGTAGTTCGTTGTTAGATATTTAGATATATGAGAAAGAAAAAAAAAAGGTTAAGGGCATGCTGTTATTAAATGCTTTATTTGTTTGTAAAAATTGTTTCATAGATTATTAATACTTCTTTGAAGTTATTTATTGAACTTATATGTACTTAATTAATTATCAAATAATTGAATAGTTGGCAGAACCTTTTATGAATTGAAATTTAAATATGCTATTATATACCCATTTAATTTTTACTTATATTTTATTTCAGTTGTTTATTTTTTTACCCCCTTACAATAGATTTTAATGAATTGATTGTTTTATTTATTACGATCTTTTTCAGTATTATAGTTTGTTTAACTTCAGGTCTGGATGCTTTTGTTAACTGGCGTGAAACGCAGTAAACCAAATTTATTTATTGTAAACTTTTATTTAAATATAAATGTCCTGAGAATTTCTTATCTATTTATTTATTAACATTTAGATTTATTTTATTAAGTTACTTATTTAGTTGTATACCTTTTATACAATTTTATGACTTCGAGTTCTCGTTATAGTACCGTAGTTTTTTTCACTCCCATATGAAAGTAAAAATGGAATTTGTTTGATCATGTAGATATACTTCTTATCATTGAATTACATTTTTCAAATTATACCATTATTGATCTGAGTTTGATTGGTTTATGGGTGTGTAATAATTGATATGTAATTAAAAAGGAGATATCTTTTTGTTTTCCAATGTCCTTTAATGCATATATTTAGTAAGTATGCCACATCTTTAGTCATAAAAATTAGTATTGAAATTTTAATATGTCGACCTAATTAAGGATCCTTAAAATGTATTTTGTATTATTTTGGGGATTCTTGTTTTGTTAGCTTGTTAAATTCTATTATCGAATTTGTTGAAAAACTATTCTGAGAAATTACTGAGTAGAATAGATAATTAATACGTATGTTGTTTTTGTTTTTTCTTTTTTTTATTGCATTGATGTAGAATTAAAGCAATTAATCAGTGCACGCTAAAACACTGAAAAACAACATTTAAACAGTAACAGGAAGAAATCAAAATATATATGAACGTATTTTTTTTGTGTTTATTATTTATAGATTAATTTATTGGCATTAAATTTTAGTTGTACGATACATCAATGTAACTGTTTATGACAGTTGAAAAATTATTAAAAGGTGAAATAAAGTAGGAAATTTATAAAATGATTGAATCAATGTTTGTGAAAGTATTACGTTCTGCATTTCTTTACTAATTTTTTGTAATGGCTGTGATATAATTTTTCATTCAAGCACTAAGAATCTGTATTTTTAGATCCTAGGTGTGAAATTATGAACCTATTAGGGAAAGAGGGTTGTACTTGTTGGATGTTCTTAAGGAAATTGGATGTATATTTTAAATATCCATTAAACATTTTACAATGTCTTATTCGTAATGTTTAACCTTGGTTTAACTTAAGTAATTTCATTATAATAATTCAATTCTTCAATTTTAAATCAAACGAAAAATAATTTACAATGTGAAAGATAATGTATATATTGTAAACTAAAAGATTACATCACTGATCTTCGACTGACTCAGTCCTGAATAGATATGGAATAACAACGATTAAATTAAAATAGTGTTTATCAGCATTAAACATTTAGTTTCATGCTTTCCCATAAACTGCAATACATTTTTATTTTACTATAAAAAGATTTCACATAAACACGTGAAACAACAATCAATGATCAAACCACAATAAGAAATGGGAAAACAAGACTAAGATCTTTCAACCGTAACAAGCGGTCTTCGTCAGAGTCAAAAACCCAACCTCAGTTGGGTTTTTGACTCTGACGAAGACCCCTTGTTACGGTTGAAAGATCTTAGTCTTGTTTTCCCATTTCTTATTGTGATTTTACTATAAATAATGAAAAAAAATATTTCGAGGTTTTGACAGATTTACCTGATTACCCTCCTGATTTACCCTCAAAGTCCATTTTTTTTACTTTTTTCGATGATGTCTATGCCTTGTTGTGCGTGTGTGTCCCTGTGTTTGTAATCGTGAGTGGGGGGTGGTGGAGAGTGGAGAGGTATCTAAAAGTTTATGGGCACCCTACAGGCCATACCGTTTGATGAAACAAATTAATAATTTATCGCAAAGAGGGAACCATAGAGAAGATATGCCCTATTGGTTTTCGGCAATATTGGATGATGGGAAAGTTCTTTTTTAGCTAAAGTGTGATTTTAGACATTTTTTTCCTAAACAATGAAGTCTGGTAGTATTTTTTCGAAATTTTTGAATAATATCAAGCTAACTATAGGATTAACTGTTAAAAAAGTTATTTTTTTAGCTGTTAAAAATTTTTTTTGTTAAATTTTTTTTTTTGGCTTTATAACTAAAAACTGTTAAAAAATTTATAGAATTTTTCTATAAAAAGTAAAATTGTTGACCTTTGATCGATTCTAAAAGCTTGTAGGTAGGGTACAGTTAAAACCATTTGATGGATCATAATGAGATTATATCCAAAAATAGCAACTTTTGAGTTCAAAATTACATGGCCGAAAGAGGTGTTATGGCGGACATTTTATGATTTCAGAAAAACATTTTTTTGAACCTAAACTGTTACTTATAGAACAATGAAATTACGTCAAAAATGAATGAGTTAATAAATCTATATAAATAAAATAATGATTTTGTCTGTCCATTGCTTAGAACTGACTCATTTCAAGTTCTTTACGTTTCATACATTGGAGAAACCGAATCTACCCTTAAAAATATGTCTGTCGGTTTTGTCCGCAAAATTTTGTCACAAGTAAACTCAGCCACCATAAGACATATCAAGCTGGAACTTTTACAGTAGATTTGTGTATGTCTAACTTAAAATATAGGCTCTGAATTGATTTGAAATTCAACGAAGAAGTGAATTTATGGACGATTAAAGCAAAAATGTTTGTCACAAGTAAACTCAGCCACCATGAGATATAGCGAGCTGAAACTTTGACACTGGATTTGTGTATGCCTAACTTAAAATATGGGCTCTAAATAGATTGATAATTCAGTACAGAAGCGAAGTTAGGGGGCTTTAAACTGTATTTTCCTAACTTCACAGACAAGTTTGTTTTGAAAATACACAGGTATGGCAAGTAGGTATTGTTAGTTGATTTTAATTTCGTTGGAGCATATGAATATATTGCATATTTCACATCATTAAAAAAGTGTTTCCCAGAGTTGAGGATGTACTATCTATAAAGAATAAATAGTTTTGTAAACGAGCAATTCTCAACCCTTAATATGAACAGGCAGGAAAAATCAACAAACCAGTTCTTACACTATATCATACTGAGGAAAAAACTTACAAGTCATTAAAGAAATTGGATTAGTGATGAGGAAGCAGTTCATTATCTAACTGAATTTCTTGGCTCTGAATGTATTTCTCCTGGAATGCCTGCTCATGAGTAAAAACTTAAAGTAGGAGCACCAATCATGCTGCAATTTAGTAGCATGCACAGATATGCCATAGAGGCGGACATAATGACTGGGTGTGGTATTGGGGAGTCTGTGTGTATACCACGCATACCATTGATTCCGAGCCGCTATTTGTTTCCGTTGATGTGATTGCAAAGTCCTTTGAGAGTCTATTTCGCATTGAGGTTAACTAAGTCGCAAAGGGAAACTTTATCTAACGCAGGAATTCAAGTGTCAGAGGTTCCAACTGTTTGTTCTTCCATGAACCTGAAGGACAAACAGCTAATGTAGTGTATATAGAGGCATTTGTTTAACACTGTACTAATAATGGTATTTTCTACTGTTCTATAATTTCTAATGGCATTTTGAAATACCAAGTATAATAGAACTTTTGATTCCGTCAAAGACGGGTACGTTTGCTATGTATTATATATAACTGTATACTTTTTTTTAATTTAATATTTGCGTAATAAAAACACTGGTAATAATGTAAGGTATGGGACCAGAGTAGCCCAGTGACTTGGGTGCTCGCCGATGACAGTAGTGCAAATGTATTATAAATAAATGTAACAAACAAATATTTTTTGAATATAAAATGTGAATAATATAAAAAATGGTAATAAAGTAAAGGGATCAAGCCAGGGTAGCCAGTATCTTGCATGCTCGCCGATGACAGTAGTGCAAATGTATTATAAATAAATACAACAAAAACTTTTTTTTTAATTTAATATTTGTGTAATATAAACACTGGTAATAAAGTAAGGTATGGAACCAGAGTAGCCCAGTGGCTTGCGTGCTCGCTGTTGACAGTAGCACAAGTATATCTATACAAATAAAAGAAAGGTTTTGTCTATACATTGCTTAGAACTGACTCATTTCAAGTTTTCTTTACGTTTCATACTTTAGAGGAGCCGCATGTACCCTTAGAATAATTTCTGTATGTCTGTTTGTCCACAAAATATTGCCACCATAAGACATAATACGCTGAAACTTTGATTGTAGATTTGTGTATGTCTAACTTAAAATCTAAGCTTTGGATGGATGGAATATTCAATTATGAAGCGAACTTATGAACTTTTAAGCCGTATTTGGCTAACTACACACACATGTTTATTTTAAAAATATACAGGTGTAGCAATTAGGTATTGTTAGTTGATTTTAATTTCATTTGCGTACATGAATATTTGCTAATAGCAAAATGCTAATATATGAATATTATGCTTATTGACAAGGTGTTTCCCAGAGTTCAAGATGTACTATCTATTAATAATATATGGCTTTGTGAACGAGCAATGCTCAAGCTTTACTAATGAACAAGCAGGAAAAATCAACAAATACGTTCTCTCGCTATATCAAGCCGAAGATAGAACTTAAAAGTCCAGTAAAGAGAATGATCAGTAATGAGGGAGTAGTTTATTATCTAACTGAATTTCTTGACTCCGTGACTGCTCTTGGAGTGCCTGCTCATGAGTAAAAACTTCAAGTAGGATCACCATCATGCTGCGATTTAGTATCAGTAACAAATTTCATGTTACGCAACTTGAGTGCCCCGGGAAATGTGCAGCAGGACACGACTCTGAGTTTGTGCTCTGCACAGATGTGCCGTAGCGGCGCCATCATGACTGGGTGTGGAATGGGGAGTCTGTGTGTATACCACTAATACCATTGATTCCGAGTCAATATCTGTTTCCGTTGAAACGATTGCAAAGTCCCGTCAGAGTCTATTTCGCATTGAGGTTAACTAAGTCGCAAATGGAAACTTTATCTAACGCAGAATTCAAGTTAGCGAGACCAAGTTTTTCTCACATGGTTAACTGTAGTTTACTTGCTCAAGAGTCAGAGGTTCTAACTGTTTGTTCTTCCGTGAGCCTGAAGGACAGACAGCTAATGTGGTATTTACAGAGGCATTTGTTTAACACTGTACTTATAATGGTATTTTCTACTATTCTATAATTTCTAATTATAGTATTAGTATAATACCATAATTGGTATAGTATTCCATGATATTTTGGAATACCAATTATAATTGAATTTTTGATTCTGTCAAAGACGGGTACGTTTGCTACTTTTAAATAAAATTTAATGAGTTTTAATTACCACAAAAGGCAATATGGCTCTAAAGTCATCTCTGAATAATTTATAACCTGCTATATTTGTTTGTTTTGTTAACACTGACTTCGACATGTTCAACAGAATTGTTATTTATAGGTTTAATAATAAATTGAAGTTCTTTTAAACAGTTAATATTATATGTGAGAAAAATAAAATTCTTATAGCAATAAAAGGAAAACCAAATCAACCATATATGCTGTTTTCCAGGGTATGATAGATGGCTGTCTAACAAAAGTTTTTTAATGAATCTGCATGTTAAACCCTGTAAAAATCTTGTCAGACATATAATTCTGGTTGTTTAACAACTCCATTATTCTTGAGTTATTATGAAACATGAGGAAGGTACTTTCTGTTCTTTATCATCAAAAGCTACTAATTTTAATCCACTGCTACAGTGTTCCAAAACAAGTAAAATTTTGTATTGGGTATTGTCTACTACGAATACTTTTTGAGCTTTCAATATAAGAAGAATAATATTACACTGAAAATGCAAGTTTTAAAAGTTTTTAGTAAATCAGCATCTTATAACGGACAGCATAGCTATCAGAAGGACAAACCAGCAGAGCTAGTTAAAATAATTTTGGTTAGTAAAATGGAAAAATCATTAAGGCTTAAAGAGTGACTTCTGGATATTGAAGGATCTTTTGGTAAGATGTTTGCCAGTCCATTGAAACAATATTAATATATAAATCTATATATCCAGGAATTATAGAATTGATTATAGTAATTTAACGCTAGAATAATTAGTATAAGTATAGGACCTACTACAACTGAGATTATGATCTCTAAAGTGAATGCTCCGAGAGATATAAGCGCTTCATTATTTCCGCCTAAATAGAAGAGCCCTATCGCATACTACGGGTATTCAAACAAGGAAGTACAAAAGGCCATTAAAAATGAGTTAGATGAATGGCACGGGAAAAGTGATAATGGTAATACTCCGAATGAGGAAATTATCAAATTGTACTACCGGGATTGCATGAATACGGAGTACAGGCAGGATGAAAAGGCCATGCATAACATTATTCACACTTATGTAATATGTATTTACAAATGAAAAATGAAAACAGCCGGATTAGGCTTTGGATATATTACAAGAATAAGAAAACGCATAACTTAATTCTGAAAAACAGCCCGAAGAAGAATTTTCCGGAACTTCAGCGTAGTCACTTGGTGAACTAGTACACTTGCATTACAGGTGAATGTAAAAACCTGTCCTCCAAGTATGTCGGGTTGACTACGAGAAAGCTCTCTAGGTGGTTATCTTTTCATTTGACTACTTGTGCTCCCCAAAACATGTCCAGGAGAAGCACAATATGCAGCTGAAGAGAGAAATGCTTGTACATGGCACTGCTATCATCCCTACTGCTAACATACACAGAGGGAAGAAAACGCAGAAAACCCTTAATATTAGAGGCTGTGTATATAAAAGAGAGAAACCCCTCTATTAACTTCCAAGTAAAATATATGGATATAATTCCAACAACCAGGAGCCTAGAATCAAACATGAAATGGACTAAGAATAAGAACTACTCGTAAAACCCTGGGCTCTGATTGGCTGCAAAAGTCAGCCCTTTGGCCCAACCAGAGGCATGCTTCATTAAGATTGCTATATAAGCATTCGACTACATATGAAATTCAAACAACAACGATGTCTCTTGGATAGATGATATGGCAACTACAGTTGGTCGAAAGGAAAATTACCCGAAAGATCGAGGCCACCAGCACTAAAATTGTGAGTGCAGAAGCTGCTGCAAATTTCAATAATTTATGTTTAAGAAAAGACCTGCTCCAACTTACACCAATATATATATATATATATATATTTATTTATTTGTTTAAATGTAGTAAAGAAAACTGATCCCTTAGGTTAGGTTAGGTTAGGTTGCAGTGGTAGTCCCACAAGGGAACATATTTGGGCCGATCATTGGCCCTTTGTGATACCACACAATGAAAATTTATTCTACAGTGGGAGTCCTAAATTTTACCTAACTCAAGTGTATTTAGAGTAGGGATCTTTAACGAGTACCTGACATCGTACAGGCTCGGGACCGACGATATAACGTCCTTCACCGAGGGACGACGTGCTCAGATTTATTCATCTCCCGCATGAATAAATCGAGGGCCAGGTGGGGATCGAACCCCGGTTTTATCAGTTCAGAGGCGAGTACGTTAACCACTGAGCTAACCTGGCCCCCCTTGATCCCTTTTTTTTATATTTTTTTTATTGTTATTTGAGGGTGACTCTAGCACTGCGTTTAAAAAAAAAACTATTGTACTTCCCCCCCTTCTGTTCTAAAGTACCCCAGCAGTTAGCTTCAACGCCTCCAAGAAGCTCAGCACTTTTGCTGGTTCCAGCGGTAAAAAATTTTCTATGGTTTCGTTGAGTGTCCCGAAGCACTTACCTCTGTGCAGTAAAGTTGCGTTACAGTCAGTCAGTAGGTGCAACGGTGTTTCTTCATCTTTCCAGAATCTGCACAAACCATCATTGATAATGTCCATTCAGGCTCCCTACGTTTCGGGAGAAAGTAACTTCCTTTCTCCTTCTTCGGGACGGTCTTCTTCGGGTCCTCAGGTGCATTTGTGGGAGGTTGGCTCCCACTAGTTAGCGCTTTTGGACCCTCTGCGCCTCCGGAGGATGGTCTCCGGATTTCCTTCTGCTTAGTATCATACAGGGGAAAATCCCTGAAGCTCTATCGGTTGTACTTTGTCCGCTCCGGTAGAGCACCGCATTCCGGAGTAAGGCTATTTACTCAAGGGGGTCGCCTGGTCGTTTTGAGGATCCGTTCATCATACAGTAACCCCTGTATCATCCATCCTTCGACAAGGCTCGCGTAACACCTTAGATTGGGGCTGGGATTTAGGGATTAGGAAGGATGTGAAACGAAGTGGTCAGTCCCAGCCCCTGATCACCTTCTCTCCTCTTTCGTTTGTCCCTCTATATAGCAAGTAAACAGGGTAGCCTCGTGAAGGCCGAAAGTCGGAGTTGAATGTTAAGAGGCTATTAGTGGCACTTAATCACTCCATTGCTACCCCCTTGATCCCTTAACAACAAAGTTGATCCTTCCTTCAACAAGTTCAAGCCCCTTCCTCTAATGAGCCTCCGTCCCTTCCTGCATCTCACTCTCTAGAACAATTTATCACACTCCTGCTTAGTAAAACTTCTTATTCTAATTTCTTTAAATTTCTCCTTCCTTCTGAAAATCTTAAGCCTATCAAAAGAAGGGCCTTCAAGACCTTGTGCAATACTCCCGACCTTCTTCTATGCCCATGGACAAAGGTTCGACAGTGGTTCTCATGGACCATTTCGACTACTATAGAGGGGTTATGAGATAACTCCTTGATAACTTGATAAGGAAAGCACAATAGGATATATAAGTCCATTGCTCACATGAGTCCAATGAGACTTAAATAGATAGTTATAAAAATAACTAGTTTGACTTTTCTAGGTTTATGTTATTAGTTTGTTTTAAGAGATAAAATAGATACAGCCACAAAGAAACAAACGAAATCATTAAATGAATATACATGAATTTTATAATACATTGCGAGAGAGTTGTGTGTTCCTTCTACACGATAGCGACATCAAAAAGGAACCAGAACTCAGTTTAAAAATGGTACAACAAAGATTACTTTAGAGTGTCGTGCTAAGCTGCATACTATTCAACATAATGCTAGGTGACGTATTATCAACAGTAAGGTCAACCCCTGGAGTAGAAGCGTTACTGTAGGCTAATGATCTTAATTCTCTGGATCACAAGCAGTAATCAACCGGTTTACAGAACATTTTGAACAAAGCACAATGGTCTAAAGAAAACAAACTAATGGTAAACAGAGGAAAACTGTCTATCAAGTCTTTTCTATGTCAAGGATCCGTTTAACATATGCAATAAATTACAACAGATCTCTTTCTGAGAGAAGAAAGCATATTTGCCTACCTAGGGATCAAACTAGACTGCAAACTAAGTTTTCACGAATATATTAAAAATGCTTGTTAAAAAGGTTCAAGTCGGACACGATTCCTAAGAAGGTTTACTGCAACCAAATGGAGTGCTATGCCACATTTCCTCAGTACACCTACTAAAGCTGTACACACCCGTGATAGAATTAGCAGCAATGTACTCATTGACCTAGAAACTGAATTGACCCTAGTCTGTAAACCTTTTGAGTTGAGTCAAAAAAATGGAATAAATCTTTAACTCCTGAGCTCCTGCAAACCTGAAGGACCATATTCGACCCACCCCTGATAATTTAACTCAGTATACCTAGTCTCAAGACAACGAAAGCAAATTAGGAACTGAAGTAAAGCAAGCTTCATTAGAAGTAGTCAAACATATCTACCCTGAGGATTTTTAGTTAAAAGTCTAAATAGATGGATTATCAAAGCCAGAGTTAGGCTACGCTGGAGGGAGATTTTATGGCCTGAGGAGTAACTTTGATTGAGAAATCATGGTTATTTCTGAAGCTAGTCGGATGGTTTCTTCCTTTCCACGGTCAACAAACGTGGCAATAAATCAATACAGGTTTCTTCCTTCTCTGTGAATGTAGTTTTTCTTATAGACTCGCAGCCAGCAATTACATCTATATGCTCAAACAAAGCCACCGGCAGTAACTTTATTAATACATTCAGAGAGAGAATAGCAAAGCTTGGGGAAAAAAGGAAAAGACAACAGGGACTCTCACTAAGGACTACACTACGAGCTGCAGGAGTTGTATCCGTCCGACTGCTCACCGTTACTACTTGTAGGCTCATTTACATCAACTTAATGTCATTGACAGTGTCCAGTGCTCACTCTGTAGGGAGGGGAAACCTGCTTATATATCCAACCCTACAGCTCTTCAGAGGACCGTGTTGTAGAGACGTGCAGGTCGACAAGATGCCAAATGATAGAAATGGCAAGGGTGGGCGTTAACTAAACTAGGTACTACTATGATATCACTATTGAGTTGGGGTAAGAAAAAAGATAATTCGAATATATCTTCTATTGGAAAGGTAAAAAATTTCTAAACATAAAATAGAAAACAGTTAAATTATAATATTTTTAAAGTATTATATAGACATTTTTACAAGATATAGTTCATAAATGTAACTGCATATATGGCAGCGTCACATTAATATGTGAATAGATAATCCATTAATAATATTAATATAATTGGTTGAATATTAATTATATGGTAATCTGTATTGTAAAATTAGAGTACACTTAATCGCTACTTAAAAAAATTTATGATAAAGTCAAAAATATCACACATGTAAGGCGAAAGTTTATTCAGATCCAGTTATTCTTTTTAGATCTTAAGTCTTCAAGTAGAGTATTTATAGAAGTTGTTAATGTTTTCTCGTTTTGCAACATTTTATCTACTATATATTTGTAATCTTGCAAAACCTGCTGGTACTGAATTAATAAGTCGTCATTGGATAATGATTTTTGATTACGTTTTAAATTCACTTCGCTATTCTTTTTGTTGAGAACAGCTTGGGCTGCCTTTACAATAACTGAGTCCATGAATATGTTCCCACATCGTGCAGGGTTCAAGAAGCATGTTGGGTTTTCTTCTAAGTTTTCATTCCTTTTCAACCCGAAACTTGAACTAGGCAATTCTATCTTGTTTTGTTCGTTAGGGAAAATGTGGATCTCATGTTCAGACATAAGGGAAAAAAATTTTTTTTGCCATGAAAATGAGTCATTATTTGGATCATCGTTTGATGTGAGGCAACTATTAAACAGGGATGAGAATCTCAGTTTCTGTAAATTATTACAAGGAGTGGGATCGATGGATTCTATATAGGCAACTAATTTTATACGTGAAATGTATCCCACCATTTCTGCATCCGACTTGATAGCCTGTGTATCACTTACAGCCAAACCATTGAGTAAGTTATACAAAACCATGGCAATCGAAAACACAAACAGTACAAATAGGAAATGGCTAGCGACTGGGTGTTCATCAAAATGTATATCTCCAGCATCGAATTCCCCGGTAAGCATTACAACTGTTTTAAAAATTGAAACTCCCGGATCTAAGAATACATTATTCTCTGTATCTGGAGTATCTCTGAATAATGTATAAAAACTAAGAGCAAAAGCTACTATCAGTATTGAATACCAAGACAAAAATTTCAGGAAGTTCCAAGCAACTGTTTTGAGCATTTCAATATTAGTTGAGAGGTTAGGGTGTTTTCCAATTATAAGTACTAACTCAGTCCAGGATAAAAGAATTGCAGCTGCGGCCAGCTGTTGTTTAGATTGATCATCAGCATTCGAAAATAACACAGCGATTGTTACACCTATTAGACAAACCTCAATCCAGTTTTCAAAATCTAGAACATATTGTGCGAATGATTTTTTGAGTTGAAACAGCTCCCTCAGGATTAATACTGACAAAAGAAAGACAACTATGAACCAAAATGAACCAACTTTGTTATTTCCTTGAGGAGAATTTATTTCTTTATTTGTTTCATTATTTACTGCTTCCATTTTAGGTACTTTTGTTTCATATATTCCTAAAATATAAATACTTAATGTAAGCCAGAATAATAAGTAAAATAACACGTTTATATAAAACAATTTTCGTATGTTGTACCATTTTAAATATATTAAACTTTTTAATATTGGATGATCTAAAAGAGTCTTCAGGTCAGGTGATTTACTTAGGTACAATAGTAAGTCAGTTTCACTTAAGAATTGTGTCCTCTCAGACTTACTGTTGGTCACATTGAATTCTAAATTGTTTGTTTTAGGAGGAACAAAAGACTTGTAATTAAAAATTATTTCATAGCCCTCTTCTCTTGGAAATTTGTCATTATGTTGTATGCATCTGTCTAAGTACTGTTGGAATGTTGATGGCGTTATGTAGGCTATGGCTGGTTCGTTCATTTTATTCACCATGCCTACATATGCTCCAGCGTCTAAAATTGATGCGGTCATTTCTTCATTTCCAATTTTTCCTGCACAGTGAAGAGCAGTGTTCCCTTTACCGTCGCCTTGATTCAGATTAATGGAATTTTTAGCATTTGAATGTAAAAAGAGATTTAAACATTTTAGATGATCCCTAGGAACATCTTCTTCACCTAGACATTGTCTTTCAAGAGACCCGTTAACAACATTGTGCAATACAGTTTCAGAATCTACAGCAGAGTAGCTAACTTTTTCGTTATTCATTAGACTATGTACAATTTTCGGGTAACCTTTACGAGAAGCTATCAATAGAGCTGTTTCCTTAATCGCTGCAGGAGTATCATTAATATCGGCCCCTGCTTCGATAAGTACTTCTACGAAGTCTGTCAATCCATGAGCAGCACTGTATTGAATCAATGTGTAAAGGCCGTCATGAGTGTTAACTAAATTTTTATTTTGATAAAGCAATTCTTTAAATTTGATGACATCATTATTTCGTATGAGGTCGAAAAGTAATTTTTCTGGGGAAATATTTTCTATGCCTGTCTGTTTAGGCAACATTATTTCACTGAATTTTTGTTCAATTATATTTCTTGCTGTTTTACCGGCAGGGTCTTTACTCGAGTCTAAATCAATGTCAGATTTCATTAGTAGAAGTAATAAGGCGTCCTTGTTTGATTGGCTGGCTGCTATATGTGATGCCGTTTGCCCTTTACGATTGGCTATATTGACATTTATGTCAGAATGACTGAGCAACAGCTGAAGGCATTTGGTTTCATTCGTAGTTGAGTTGTTAGTTTTTACCGACAAGTGTAGAGGGGTGTTGCCAAAGCTGTCAATAAGGTTCACCTGTATGTGCTTACATTTGAGTAAAATACTGAGAGTTTTAATATCATGTCTCTCTACTGCCAAGTGAATGGGTCCTTTTTTCCTAATTTTGTTGATTAAGTTTGGATCTGCCCCATGTTTTAGAAGAACTTCAATAAATTGGCCACAATTTTCTTTCATGCAGCAAATATCCAAAAGTGTACCATTTTCAGGGTCATCGTACCAATAATTCACATCAACATGTTCATCTGTTGCTAAAATTTGTTGAAACCTTTCTAATTGGCATTTTTGAATGCATTTAAGCAGAATTTTCTGAGAATTTGCTCCATATAGGCTACCCGTTCTTTCTGGCATCTCCATCTGAAACAAACACGATTTATTTGTAATACATAAATATTTTTTATACAAACTTAAAAATAAATAAATTTGAACATTTATTTTATATCACTTTTTATCATCGACTAGACTACCCGTGACCCGTTGGGTCATCCACCTCCTTCCTCTTTAATGGAATCATGTTCACGTAAATGCAGATAAACTATAAATTTGATCATTGATCATGTTGAAATACTGCTTTACCTAAATAAACTAAAACTTTCTGTAGAGTCTCTCCTTGAGACTTACGAATAGTCATGGCAAATGCTAACTGAATTGGAAATTGAATCCTTGAAAAAGAAATGACTTCTTAAAATAAAACAAATTACAATCATGGAATTAAAACTATTTCCCCTTGAAAACCTGATGCGATAATTTTACAAACAATGACTTTATCGTATAGCTCTTCAGTTATTAGCCTTGTTTCATTATATAAGCACGGTAGATCCGCATTTCTCATACACATGACAGGAGCTTCTTTTTTGAATTCATGCTTATGTTTTGGAAGTAAAGTGCAAAAAGTCCCCATGTAGTAGCGCTCTGCCCTAGAGGAGCCGTGCAGCTGTCCACAGGTTGCATTGGTTTATGTCACAGGTTCCTTGAACCAGGGGCTAAATAAGGTAATTAATCTTACCTGCAGCTGAGCAGGTTCAGTAGATCCTTTGGTCCATAGTTTGATCCGAAACTCTTAAAATAAGTCGGTACTGCGGGCGGCGATGGCCCATGGAGGGGTTCTCTCTCCATCCTGCAAACTGAGGTTGGACTCGCAGTGGTTATTGGTTCTCACCCAGGTTGGGTTGACCATGATTGTCGCTGTGTGAGAAGTAGTAACTTCTCGGGGGGATGCCTCCTTAGCATCAAGGGGAACTAGAGACCCCAAACCCCTACCAGTGGGAACGGGCCTTGAACTCAGCTGTTGGGTCTGGACAACTGGTACTTGCCTGGTAGTGTCGGCTCCTGACAATCAGCGTCAGCGAGGGGACAATTAGATACACCCCATTGAGAGCACATTATATGTCAGGACAGATGTCGTTTAGCCAACGGGAGGCCTTAGTGTCTCTCCTAAATACGTTCCCAGGTGGCGTTTAGCCAACGAGAGATTTGTAATCTCTCTATATGAGTCCTTTCCTACGTACTATGACTCCTCACAATAACACCCTGACGGGCTATGATTAACTATTTATGTCGTGGGTTCGAATAATAAAATTATGTTTTTTTTATTATTTATTCAGACAATGCACGGTAGCAAGAAAACACATAAACAAGATCAGTCATCAGAGTTTTATAAGTATAAAGATTTAGTGATATATTTAATATAATTATCTATATAAATAAAATAATGATTTTGTCTGTACATTGCTTAGAACTGACTCATTTCAACTTTTCTTTACGTTTCATACATTGGAGAAACCGAATCCACCCTTAGAAAAATTTCTGTCGGTTTGTCTGTTTGCCGGTTTGTCTGGTTGTCCGCAAAACTTTGTCACAAGTAAACTCAACTACCATAAGACATATAAAGCTGAAACATTTACAGTATATTTGTGTAGGTCTAACTTAAAATATAGGCTCGGAATTGATTGGAAATTCAACGTAGAAGTGAAGTTATGGACGTTTAATGCAAAAACGTTTGTCACAATTAAACTCAGCCACCATAAGACATGGCGAGCTGAAACTTTGACACTGGATTTGTGTATGCCTAACTTAAAATATGGGCTCTAAATAGATTCATAATTAAGTACAGAAATGAAGTTATAGGGCTTTAAGCGTATTTTTCTAACTTCAGAGACAAGTTTGTTTTGAAAATACACAGGTGTGGCAAGTAGATATTGTTAGTTGATTTTAATTTCATTGGAGCATATGAATATATTGCGTACTAGCAAACGTACCCGTCTTTGACGGAATCAAAAATTCTATTATACTTGGTATTCCAAAATATCAATTATAGTATTATACCAATACTACAATTAGAAGTTATAGAATAGTAGAAAATACCATTATTAGTACAGTGCTAAACAAATGCCTCTGTATACAAAGATTAGATTTTAAGTTAGACATACACAAATCTACAAACAATGTTTCAGCTTTATATGTCTTATGGGGGCAATATTTTGTGGACAAACCGGCAGACAGAAATTATTCTAAGGGTACATGTGGCTACTCTGAAGTATGAAACGTAAAGAAAACTTGAAATGAGTTATTTCTAATTAACGTGCTCCCAGTCAAAAGCTAGCACGCAAGCCACTGGGCTACTCTGGTTCCATACCTTACTTTATTACCAGTGTTTATATTACGCAAATATTAAATTAAAAAAAAAAATTTTTTTGTATTTATTTATAATACATTTGCACTACTGTCACCGGCGAGCAAGCAAGCTACTGGCTACCCTGGCTAGATCCCTTTACTTTTTTACCATTTTTTATATTATCCACATTTTAAATTCAAAAAAATATTTGTTTGTTACATTTATTTATAATACATTTGCACTAATGTAATCGGCGATCACGCAAGCCACTGGGCTACACAGGACCCATACCTTACATTATTACCAGTGTATTTATTAAGCAAATATTAAATTAAAAAAAAGTTTACAGTTATATATAATACATAGCAAACGTACCCGTCTTTTACGGAATCAGAAGTTCAGTCATTTTTGGTATTCCAAAATGACATTAGAAATTATAGAACAGTAGAAAATACAATTATTACTACAGTGTTAAACAAATGCCTCTAAATACACTACATTAGCTGTCTGTCCTTCAGGTTCATGGTAGAAGAAAGAGTTGAAACCTCTGAGCCTTGAGCAAGTAAACTACATTTGACCATGTGAGAAAAACTTGGTTTCGCTACCTTGTATTCCTGCGTTAGATGAAGTCTCCCTTTGCGACTTAGTTAACGTCATTGCGAAATAGACTCTGACCGGACTTAGGAATCATTTCAACGTAAACAGATAGTGGCTCGGAATCAAAGGTATGTGTGGTATACACAGAGACTCCCCAATACCACATGCAGTCATTATGTCCGCCTCTATGGCATATCTGTGTAGAGCACGAACTCAGAGTCGTGTCCCGTTGCACAGTTTTTGGGGCACTCATGTTTCGTAACATGAAATTTGTTACTGCTATAAATTGCAGCATCATTGGTGCTCCTACTTTAAGTTTTTACTCATGAGCAGGCAGTCCAGGAGAAATAAATTCAGAGTCAAGAAATTCAATTAGATAATGAACTGCTTCTTCATCACTAATCCAATCTCTTTACTGACTTGTAAGTTCTTTCCTCGGCTTCATATAGCGTAAGAACTTGTTTGATGATTTCTCCTGCCTGTTCATATTAAGGGCTGAGAATTGCTCGTTTACAAAACATTTATTCTCAATAGATAGTACATCCTCAACTCTGTGAAACACCATTTCAATGATATCAAATACGCAATATATTCATATGCTCAATTGAAATTAAAATCAACTAACAATATCTACTTGCCACACCTGTGTATTTTCAAAACAAACTTGTCTGTAAAGTTAGGAAAATACAGCTAAAAGCCCCATAACTTCGCTTCTGTACTGAATTAATAATCTATTTAGAGCCCATATTTTAATTTAGGCATACACAAATCCAGTATCAATGTTTCAGCTCGCTATGTCTTATGGTGGCTGAGTTTACTTGTGACAAACATTTTTGCGTTGAACGTCCATAACTTCACTTCTACGTTGAATTTCCAAATAATTCAGAGCCTATATTTTAAGTTAGACCTACCCAAATCTACTGTAAAAATTTCAGCTTTATATGTCTTATGGTAGCTGAGTTTACTTGTGACAAAGTTTTGCGGACAAACAGACAAACCGACAAACAGACAAACCGACAGAAATTTTTCTAAGGGTGGATTCGGTTTCTCTAATGTATGAAACGTAAAGAAAACTTGAATTGAGTCAGTTCTAAGCAATGTACAGACAAAATCATTATTTTATTTATATAGATTTGACATCTTTGAAAAGGTGTTTCCCAGGGTTGAGGATGTACTATCCATTACGAATAAATAGTTTTGTAAACGAGCAATTCTCAACTCTTAATATGAACAGGCAGGAAAAATAAACAAACAAGTTCTTATGCTATATCATACCGAGGAAAAAACTTACAAGTCAGTAAAGAAATTGGATTAGTGATGAAGAAGCAGTTCATTATCTAATTGAATTTCTTGACTCTGAATTTATTTCTCCTGGACTGCCTGCTCATGAGTAAAAACTTAAAGTAGGAGCACCAATCATGCTGCAATTTAGTAGCAGTAGCAAATTTCATGTTACGAAACATGAGTGCCCCAAAACTGTGCAACGGGACACGACTCTGAGTTCGTGCTCTACGCAGATATGTCATAGAGGCGGACATAATGACTGGATGTGGTATTGGGGAGTCTGTGTGTATACCACGCATATCATTGATTCCGAGCCACTATCTGTTTACGTTGAAATGATTCCTAAGTCCTGTCAGAGTCTATTTCGCAATGACGTTAACTAAGTCGCAAAGGGAGACTTTATCTAACGCAGGAATTCATGTTAGCGAGACCAAGTTTTTCTCACATGGTCAACTGTAGTTTACTTGCTCAAGAGTCAGAGGTTCCAACTGTTTGTTCTTCCGTAAACCTGACGGACAGACAGCTAATGTGGTGTATACAGAGGCATTTGTTTAACACTGTACTAATAATGGTATTTTCTACTATTCTATAACTTCTAATTATGGTATTAGTATATATAATACTATAATTGATATTTTGGAATACCAAGTATAATAGAATTTTTGATTCCGTCAAAGACGGGTACGTTTGCTAGTATTCTATAATTTGATCATTGTGCTACGTTTTGAGAAAAGATTTCACTTAAGCCAGGCAGTCAGGCAGGTAAGCCTCAATGAGTGGAAGGTGCATAAAGTCCTGAATGGTATAGGTAATATTATTAACCCGGTCTCATAGGAAAAACAAGCATTATTCCTCACTTTCACGAAACAGTCAAATCAGGCATTTATTCAACCGAAACAGTCTTATTTAATCACAGTTAATTATAAATTGTACAAATTAAACTGACATAATTAATTTTACTACATTTTTGAGGAAGACATCGAAGTTGTCTTTGAATAGATAGAAAAAATATAGAACTCAAGTCTGTTTTGCATAATAGATAACTAAGCCTTCAAACTGTAATTATATATAACTTCTCAATTTCTCTAAAGTATTATTTTATGTTAACATTTTCATTATAATACAGCTTAAACAATGAACAGTCCAAATTATAAATTGGACTGTTCAAATCAAATGTATAAGTTACTAAATCAACACTTGTATACTGGGTCAAAATGTTAGCCCATTCTTAGTCTCTTAGAATATTTTAATATTAATATTTAAGCTTGCATCATTCATATTTATTCAATCGTGTTGCAGACTTAACTGATTCGAAGTCAGATTTAATCAGCTATACTAATACACAGTATACTGTACACGTAAAATAATTCTGGTAAAATAGTATATCAGAAACACTATTAGGCTGCTTGATTTAAGAATAAATCTCAGATTATAGCTATATGACCGTACCAATCAACAAGTTTGTTAACCCAGTCATTACAGTAAAATAAACTTTACACACATTATAAATGAGCCTAATATTTTTTTTAAAAAAAAGATGTTGAGTAATATTAATTTTATGAATACTAGCAGACTAAACAATCAACATAATAAAAACATTTAATTGCTGAGAGGGGAGGAATAACATCAATGATATAAAAACGTGTGGCTGCGTAGTACGAGTATCTATCCTGAAACTCCACTGTACTTCGCAAATATTGTTTTTCAAACAATATTACTTCAATATTCCTTCAAAATTTTTATATAATATAGTAGAACTAACAAAAGAAATTCACATAATACATATACAAATTTAATTTTTACGACAGTTTTACAATATTTATTAATTATCGTGCTTAATCTTTAAAAACGTCTAAATAGCTTTTGATGGAGAGGACTTAAATAATCTTATAAACTTCCAAAAAACTTCGACTATAACTACTCAACATGTATGCCATTTAATATTTCTAGTACAGAATTTTATTTCCCTATCACCAATTTAATACTACAAAGTAAACGTAATAAAGTTAAATTCAAAAATATTTTTCAATTAAAAAAAAAGGAGACCTTTTGAAGGAGGAAGTAAATTGTAAAAGAGTGTGGGAGTGTGACGCGGCTTGAACAGTGAATGTCTGACTCGTCAATGTGAATCAGTTGTTGACATCACACCCCTGGAAAGCTAACAGCGCAAACCAACGAGCTCTAAAACAAATGTCTATGTATTCTAAAAGATGGTATGATGGTGAAGAGCAGCAGTGGCCAATAAGTCGATCACAAAACAGTAAGGGTGAAAAAATTTAGGACTTTAACTTAAAACAAAGAAATATAAACCTATCATATAACCTCACTATGGAATTATCCATTTAACTGACGGAACAGAGTATCAAGTCTGAGATGTCATCTTTTTAAATAATGACCAAATATATACAGAGTTGCAGGCACTGTGACATACTGGTTTTAGGTAGTTATTATGCAATGTACACGAAGATATGTTTTATATATAAAGTGCATTCAGTATATCTACATACTTATAAAACTATGTTGATCTTGATATCTTGTTTGTTTACACATGCTCTGAACTGAACAGATAATACAATACTTAAGATTTTGTGGGGATCGAACCCAATACTTTTACGTTAGAAGTCCAACACTGTATCCTGCACCAAAGGGACCTTGTTACAACAAACGCCAAAAACCTGTTATAAAATGATATAAAATAAAATAAAATGATATGACGTTTAATTTGTATAAGTTAACAAAAAATGAAGTGAACTAATTAATGAACTTAACTAACCTCTCTGAAGTGATTTTGAACATCTGAAGTGATTTTGAACATCAGATAGATTAAATATTATTAGTTTTTCGATCTAAATTATAATAAATTTTGAAAGAAGAAATTTAATGATTAATCGATGAGAATATGAACTGATTATGTAATATATCAGTAAATAATATGTATTATAGTTTTAGAAATGTAAAAGGAAGTTTTAGAAATTATCAAATCAATATAAGAAAAATATTAAAACCATAAAATTATGTCCGTAATCAAAAAACACTTTGTCATGATGCCTGTATTTCCTTTTTTTGATACATCTATTTCAAAAGTATTCGAATCCATGATCTGGGAATGGACAAAGACTTCTGTAAAATCATACTTAAAACTATGGACATTAGGGATATAATTCGATTCTATTTAGTTACAACAATGGCATAGAAAGTTTGACAGCGGAGCGTACGAGTCCGATGGGTTTCAGGCCCTCAGTTTAATAATTCTAATAAGATGTCGGATTTATCACTGATTTCACGATTCTTATCTATATAAATAAAATAATGATTTTGTCTAAACATTGCTTAGAACTGACTTATTTCAAGTTTTCTTTACGTTTCATATATTGGAGAAACCGAATCCACCCTTAGAAAAATTTCTGTCGGTTTGTCTGTTTGTCGGTTTGTCTGTTTGTCCGCAAAACTTTGTCACAAGTAAACTCAGCTACCATAAGACATATAAAGCTGAAACTTTTACAGTAGGTTTGAGTAGGTCTAACTTAAAATATAGGCTCTAAATTGATTGGAAATTCAACGTTGAAGTGAAGTTATGGACGTTTAAAGCAAAAACGTTTATCACAAGTAAACTAAGCCACAATAAAACATGGTGAGCTGAAACTTTGACACTGGATTTGTGTATGCCTAACTTAAAATATGGGCTCTAAATAGATTCATAATTCAGTACAGAAACGAAGTTATAGGGCTTTAAACGTATTTTCCTAACTTCACAGACAAGTTTGTTTTGAAAATACACAGGTGTGGCAAGTAGGTATTGTTAGTTGATTTTAATTTCATTGGAGCATATGAATATATTGCGTATTTGACATCTTTGAAAAGGTGTTTCCCAGAGTTGAGGATGTACTATCTATTACGAATAAATAGTTTTGTAAACGAGCAATTCTCAACTCTTAATATGAACAGGCAGGAAAAATCAACAAACAAGTTCTACCGAGGAAAGAACTTACAAGTCAGTAAAGAGATTGGATTAGTGATGAAGAAGCAGTTTATTATCTAATTGAATTTCTTGACTCTGAATTTATTTCTCCTGGACTGCCTGCTCATGAGTAAAAACTTAAAGTAGGAGCACCAATCATGTTGCAATTTAGTAGCAGTAACAAATTTCATATTACGAAACATGAGTGCCCCAAAACTGTGCAACGGGACACGACTCTGAGTTCGTGCTCTACACAGATATGCCATAGAGGCGGACATAATGACTGGATGTGGTATTGGGGAGTCTGTGTGTATACCACACATACCATTGATTCCGAGCCACTGTCTGTTTCCGTTGAAATGATTGCAAAGTCCCGTCAGAGTCTATTTCGCAATGACGTTAACTAAGTCGCAAAGGGAAACTTTATCTAACGCAGGAATTCAAGTTAGCGAGACCAAGTTTTTCTCACATGGTCAACTATAGTTTACTTGCTCAAGAGTCAGAGGTTCCAACTGTTTGTTCTTCCGTGAACCTGAAGGACAGACAGCTAATGTGGTGTATACAGAGGCATTTGTTTAACACTGTACTAATAATGGTATTTTCTACTATTCTATAATTTCAAATTATAGTATTAGTACATACAATACTATAATTGATATTTTGGAATACCAAGTATAATAGAATATTTGATTCCGTCAAAGACGGGTACGTTTGCTAGTAACTAATAAAATAATTACAATCAAAGGTAATAAAGGTTACATATTGATTTAACGATACAGACGTCAGTTGGTGGTTAGCGAGATTAACATTATGTTTACTTATAATAAAGTTGAAAGTAGGCCACCCCAGGTTTTTTCTTATTTTGAATATGAATTTTATCCCAATTTGTATTTATATAAACGCAATTTGCAAAGTGGGCTAAACTTTTTATAATAGTTTGAAAAAAAAACTTTACCAATTTTTGTATATGTAAAACTCAGAATGCTTTTCTCATCATTGTTATTGGAAGTACAATCATGTTGAAATTACATAAAATTAAACTGTTGAAGGAGTTTTTGTTTAGTTTACGTCTGTATTTAATGTCTGAAATGCCTTTCAATGAGTTAGATATTTAGGGAGATAAATATACTTTGTATATTATATATATTCAATTTCAGCTTATACGTCAGATAAAGACTGGCATAATAGTTGCCTAATTAAGAAAGAAGTACTTTGTTTTAAGGTTAACATGGAAAATAAAGCAAGTAATTATTGAGTAATGGCTACCAGGTGTCCATTTTGAAAATGGTGCGTGGCCATTTTGAGATGGTGGGTGGCCATTTTAAAAATGGCAAGTGACCATTTTGAAATGGTCCATGACTGTATACTTATAAAAAACATTGTTGATCTCCATCACTTGTTTGTTTATTAAGTCCAGTTTATGCGAAATTAATCAAATAAATATTCAAGAAAATGTGAGTACAATATTACATTACAAATAATCACATTAAAAAGAAAGAAAAATGAAAACAAGTTCTCTCACCTTAAGTAAGGGAAATTAATGACTCCAGATCTGAAATCTATTTCTGATATAGAATAAATCTAACCAGTTATGTTTGACAAAAAATTTTAGTCCCATTTTTGAAAATATTATTGCTGTTTGGACGATGGTTTTTTTTATTTCACGTATTTACAGATAATTATTGTTATATATATATATATATAACAGATTCAATAATACATCGACTGTTTGATAGAATAGGTGTGTTATCTAATCAGGATTCGGTCAAATTATATAGATATATATATAATATTTTCATAGAGAAATGGAAAAAGTGTTAAATTTTCAAACAAACGGTCGATATATTATTGAATCTGTTATATATATATATAAAAACTTTAACAAATAGGAAACAACACAGAAAGACTCTACAGAACTCACTTCAATATTTCGACGTCCGTCGTCATCGGGAAGAAGTGCGAAAACATAGAGAAATCAAAAGAACACACTTACAGTCTCCAATTTTCGGTTTGAACCGTCTTCAGGAGAGATAAGAGGATAAACAGGATAATAACAGGATAAACCAAGCGCACTGGTTCAGAGAGCGTTGGAGACCGTCATAGGTTTGATCATATATATATATATATATATATATACACTTTAACACATAGAAAAGAACACAGAAAGACACTACAGAACTCACTTCGATATTTCGACATCCGTCGTCATCGGGAAGAAGTGCGAAGTACTCGCGTTGAGAAGCAAACTGCTACTTATATATATATATATATATATAAATGATCAAACCACAATAAGAAATGGGAAAACAAGACTAAGATCTTTCAACCGTAACAAGCGGTCTTCGTCAGAGTCAAAAACCCAACTCTTGTCTTGAGTTGGGTTTTTGACTCTGACGAAGACCGCTTGTTACGGTTGAAAGATCTTAGTCTTGTTTTCCCATTTCTTATTGTGGTTTGATCATTGATTGTTGTTTCACGTGTTTATGTGAAATCTTTTTATATATATATATATATATATATATATATATATGATCAAACCACAATAAGAAATGGGAAAACTAGACTAAGATCTTTCAACCGTAACAAGCGGTCTTCGTCAGAGTCAAAAACTCATCCGGTCAAAATCCAGTTGGGTTTTTGACTCTGACGAAGGCCGCTTGTTAAGGTTGAAAGATCGTAGTCTTGTTTTCCCATTTCTTATTGTGGTTTGATTGTTATTTCACGCGTTTATGTGAAATCTTTATATATATATATATATATATTTATATGCAGAAAAATCACAATAAATAAACACGTGATGCAATCAATCAAGTTTAAACCACAATGGGAAAAGGAAAACAATAGAATAAAATGCTCCGATGACATACACTGAAAGGCCTCAGAGCATTTTTTCCATTTTTTCCTTTTTCCATTGTGGTTTAAACTTCATATATATATAATAAACAAAATTTTATTTATCAGGTTTATTTAGGTCAGTTTTCCAGGTTCAAATCAAACTTTGAGAACCAACGTTTTGAATTAAAAGTCGTACTTAGGACCTCCGTATTAATCAGGAATTGTAGATGTATGCAATTCCAAAAGTGTATATATTAATCTATTATATTAGAGGTTTAAAATTAATAAATTTAGGATACAGACTTGAACACAAAATGTCAGCATAAATACAAATATTCTAAGGTAATATTATAAAGACACATTCCTTTCATTATTGTTATTTTATTTGGGGAAAATAAATGGAATATTTCAATTTACATATTTTGTTTGTTTAAATATGCTTGATTGTGTATGAAACTTGAATTGATGTTTTATTTTTTTATGTCATAAAAAAAATAAGTTTTTTGTTTTATTAAATATATTTACTGTGTATATATCTTGAATCAAGTTAAGAATACTATATCAAAAGCTTGGGATATATAAGAATCTTTGCTTTTATAACTTAATAACGAAATCAGCAATAACAGTTATTCCTGTTAATCACGTTCAGTGAATTTAATTTATTAACTGCTGCTGTAATTTCTTAACACTGAGTGACACAAGGGATCACTGGTCTTGTAGATCATTTTGAACTAGTAATTTTAAAAGTAAAATTTAAAGTAGAATGCAGGTCAGGAAAGCTGGGGCACCCCTGATAAAACAGGTTTATAAATTGATTTGTAAACACTGCCAAGAATACTTCTTTGGACTTAAGAAAGCGGTTAAATATGAAAATAGAGAAAAAAATTGAAAAAAAATGTAGGAATGTACAATCTTACGTCGAAAATCTCTTGTCCACTTGACCGGTTTTGGAATCACTTCCACCTTCAGGGAGTGTTTTTTTTTAACCTCATCATTTCGTCGGATTCAAATATTCGTATCTACTTCTAATTTTTTTTCGATTATCTATTCGACAATTCGATAAATCTTTCTATTCGATAAGATATTCAACCAACAATTGCGCAATAATAATTTGATTTCTTTATTTATTTTATTTTTCAGAAGTAAGTATTTGTTTTAATTTTTTTATTACCTCTGTCGTCGTCGTTCGTGTCTCTTTTGTCCCTTTGTCTTTTTTCTAACGTCAGTATACTAATTCGTGTTTTAAATAAGTCATTTTTTTGGGTGGTTTGTCCGTTTATAACCATCTTGTAGATTGTTTTATGTTTAAATATTTCTAAAGCTTTTGTTATTGTCTGTGTATTGTATTACCATTGGTATATAATATATAATTTCCCATTTAAGCATAAAGAAAACATTTAAATGGGATATGTTTATTAGTCTTTCATTCCTGAGGTAGTACAGATAGTGATTGATTCACTTACCAATATATATGCTTATTTTTGATTATCACACCACCGATCATATTATATCATTAGTATAATCTGACCTACTTCAACATTGAATATTTAAGACAAATTTTCCCATTTAAAACTTGAAAATATTCCTATTTTGTCTGATAAATGTTAGGAACATCTTAGAAAAAAATTCGTTTTAAGATAGTTTTCAATTTAAGATATCGGATAATTTCATTTATTTTTCTTCAAAGATGTTTTCAATCTTCTATGATGTTTTATGTTTTTGGTCTTTTAAAGAATTACTATACTGGGAGTTTCACGAGTTCCTAGTATTTAATAAAAACCACTTTTCTTTCCATTTGTCAAAAATCATATATACCAATCACTCTGAGTGAGTGTTATTTTTTCCTGCCTATTGTACCCTGTTATATGGTTGCTGTGAATGTATATTGAGAAAAAATATATTAGCAGTTGGTCAATTTTACATACTCAAATCTAAGTTGATGCTAGCTATTCAGTATAATTTAAAACTTTTATATCTGGAAGCTTGAAATTTTTAAAAATGACATATATGAACCACTAGAATAGAATAGCGAAAATTCTAAATACTTGTCAGCAAATATAACTCCTCTTTCTTTAGGAGTTATCTTTCTCACACATCAATTTCATCCAATGATACTATAATTTACAAACCAATATAATTTACAACTGATATTAAGTTTTGTTCAAGAGTACAATATATAGATTGATTATAGCATTTTGTGAGACAAATCCATCATACCAACGAAAGCAACAAACATTTATGTTTATTGAGAGTGAATTTTTACATGCAAAAATATTATTCCTCTTATATCTCACATAAGTCAATGAGTTATTTAAATTTTTCCATTATAAATATCAATTTTATTTCAGTGGATTCACTAAAAAAATTTCTCATTCAGTGTAAACAATGTAAAAAAATATCAAAAATTCGACAAGTATAGCAGGTGATCCCTTAGTCGAGGATAAATAAACAGTTTTTATAGCTTTATTGCTCTTTGCCGTGATTAAAATTTCAAGAATTTATTTTTTATTAATTGCTATTTTTTTCCATTTTTGGTCAAATTTTCATGATTTTTTAATGAGCCGTTTAGCGTCAAAAAAAGTTTCTAAAAACAGAAATCGTACTTTAACGCTCCTTTGGTGAATCTAATTTTGAAAAAAATTATCTCACTTCATTCTCCACATAATGTTCTATTTTTAGGGGTAGTTTCTTTTTATCCGTTAAACGTTATTGCTTATATCACTGTCACAATCTTCGAGATTAAATTATAAGTCAAAATTTTTACATTTTATTGAAAAAAATATTTCCCGTTGTTTTAAAATTCTGAATATATTTTTCGTTTACTCCATTTGTAACCTCAAAGACAATGCCTAAATTTTAAAACTCTAGAATTAGAGGTTTAAGAAAAAAATGGTTTCTAAAAACTGGTTTTTGGCAAAAAACGTATCCCATTGACCATTCACACATTGCAGACAATAGCTCTAAGCATTTTTAAGACATAGTACCTGTACTTATAATAGTAGCTTGTGGAAGGCTTTGCAAAACTGTATGCTGGATATCAGTCTAAAATCGACTCAATTACCCTTTTAATTATGTGGGGTTTGAGTTATGACAAAATCCACTTTCAACAGCTGTCTCGGAACCTAATGCCGTCGGAAGTGGACGGCTACCTGTATTAACATATTGTATTTATAAGTATACACCAGCAGATACTAATAATAAGAAACATGTCAAAACTATGAAATTCGTGGGAGAAGTTTTGGTAAAACTAATTGTGATTAAAGGCTCAAACTTTCCCGTCCTGCAATATTAATAACATTGATTCTGGTTTTCAATTTCACCATTCTATTTCAAATCTCTCAACGTAATGTAGCTGTAATCAATACTTCTTTGCTGACTCTGCTTATAAGTTGTTTCGTTCTTTAAATGATAATATTCAAAGAAATATTTAATCAAATAGCTAAATATGATATTATTATTAACCGTCATACCTCGTCTATCGCTGGTAGAGTCGTCCGACTGGTTTCGCAAAGGCTGCATCATCAATATGACTAACCTTACTTTCCAAAATCACGGATATAAATATCTATTTTAACACAATGGTACCAGGACATGCCTAAATTTCCTACCTAATAGTTTTTATTTTATTTTAATTTTTAATATGTTTTTTGTCTTTTACAATTTAAGTCGTCTCTGTCCTGTCCGTCCTGTTGTCTTTTCATGTTTTTTATTGGTTTAAATATTATGTCTGACTGGTGCTTGATTTGTTTGTTTATTAGGTTATCAGTGTTTCTGTGTTTATATATTTCCATTTCTTCTATTACATTTAATCTTTTACCTTTTTGTCCTATTTTAATTAATTCCATTGATTTTTCAATACTGTTGGGTTCATGTCCGTGTTTTTTTTTAAATGGTTAGCAAAATTTGATTTATTCGTGATATTTACATAATCATTAATATGTTCTTTAAATCTTTGTTTTAATGTTCTTCCCATTTGCCCTATGTATATCCGTGATATTTATATCTGTGATTTTGGAAAGTAAGGTTAGTCACATTGATGATGCACACTTTGCGAAACCGGTCGGGCGACTTCACCAGCGATAGACGAGGTATGACGGTTAATAATAATATCTTATTTACTAACCTCTTTGGCACCAACAATATGCATGTATTTAAATAGCTAAATACAAGATGTAATAAAAAGAAAATATAGGAATTACATTTATAAAGAATGTAATAAAATCAAAAGTTCAAAAGCTACTACTCACTTCCCATGTATTATAATTTTAAAATTTGAAAAGATAAAATTAACTTCATAGCATCCAATTACTGAATTCATTTGAGCATTGTTATTACCTAATTTTTTAACGTAACTTCTATAAGCTCGTAATGAATTCGTTGTTGTTCTGGAGAGAGAAAAAAGATTGTTTTTATTTGATATTTTGTACTTTTTTCTATTAGGGATTTCAATATCTCAAAAAAGTGAAATACTAATAAAAAAAATTGCTTCTTCCATGTTTCTTAGAAAGCAAATGATAAAGTCTCAGCCCTAGACACATTTACTGCTTCCTTGAGTCTGTTTTTCCTACGATGAAGCTTCTTGACCGCAAGCTTAGCTATCTTTTCCTTGTGTTTTATGTTTATTGTGTATTACTTTACTATAAGTAAAGTATAGTGATCGTGAAAAAATTCGATCTCGAGATTTTGACGGAATTACATGTTTTGAGGTCCCAGAAGTCGTTTTATGAAGTTTTTTCGATGATGTCTCTGTGTGTGTGGGTGGGTGGGTGGGTGTGTGAGTGTGTTAGCATTGCTTGTTACCACGCTACGGTCCAGAATCTTTGATGGATCAAGTTGATATTTTACACAAAAATGGGCCTCATAAGGAAGAAGATCCCTATTGTTTGGGAAGAATAATGCATGGTGGGAAAGTCACTTTTTTTGCCAAAAACCGTTTTTTAGAAAACATTTATTTCTCCTAAACTGATAACCCTAGAGTTTTGAAATTTTGACATTATCTTTGAAGTTAAAAATTAAACAAACAAAAAATATATATTCAGAATATTAAAACAACAGGAAATATTTTTTTTCAATAAAATGTAAAAATATTGACTTTTAATTCAATCTCAAACCTTGTGAGAGCGATACAAGCCATACTGTTTGACGGATCAAAATGAAACCATGCCTAAAAATAGGACATTATGTGGAAAATGAGTTGAGATATTTTTTTTTTAAATTACATTTGCTAAAGGAGCGTACTGGAACGTACGTTACAGTACGTTTTCTGTTTTCAGAAAATGATTTTTTGACGCGAAACGGCTCATTAAAAAATAATGAAAATTTGACCAAAAATTGAACAAAAAATTAGCAATTCATAAAAAAAAAATCATGAAGTTTCAATTACGGGAAAGAGCAATAACGTTATAAAAACTGTTTGTTTATCCTGGAATAAGAGATCACCTGCTGTACTTGTCAAATTTTTTATATTTTTTTACATTGTTTACATTGACTTAGAAATTTTTTGAGCGAATCCACTGAGATAAAATTGATATTTATAAAGGAACAATTTAAATAGTTTATTGACTTATATGAGATGTAAGAGGAATAATATTGTGCAGGAAAATGATAACACTCAGTCAGAAAAAATTCTTATATATGTTATTTGACAAAGAGGAAGGAAAATGATCTTATTAGATACTAAGAAGCCATACAATTCCCAGTATAATAATTCTATAAAAGACAAAAGATATAAAAGATAATTCAAAATTGAAATCTTTCGTTGGGAGATTAATAAATGTAATTATCGTACAACGTTAATTATAAATCACCTTAAAACAACATTTTTTCTTTGATGTTTATGATGTTTTTCAGAGAAAATAAGGGTATTTTCCTGTTTTAAATTTGAAAATTTTACTTTAATATTCAATGTAGAAGGATGTCAAGTAAAGGATGTAAGAAATCCACTGGCTGTTTGAACAAAAGCCATGTTCTCTTGTAGGAGAATATTTCCTATCAAGAAATGTTCACTTTGGTTTTTCAAAAATGATATTACTGCTGTAGTTATACTAATGAAATTATTTGCATCAGCTGTGTGATGTACAAAAATAAGCTTATATATTGATATGTCCTTCTATCACTATCTGTACTACCTCAGGAATGAAAGAGTAATAATCATATCCCATTTAGATGTTTACATTATGCTTAAATGAGACGTTATATATTATATACTCAAGAAATTTAATATTAAGTTACTTATAGTAAAGTTGAGTATAGGCCACTCCAGATTTTTTTAATTAATTTCTTTGATACCTTTTCCGAATCTCTTAAGAGTACTTGGAATTCTTAAAAGATCTGATATCCCTCCAAAATTCGTATAGTATCGTCATAAACTCTTGGAAAAGTTTTTAAAAGCATGTTGCTTTTTAGTGACTAAGACTGTATAAAAAAATAAATAAGCACCATTAGCATCGATTTAAATACCATGATTTAGGAATTTAAATTGCTAATCCATAACTAATATGTAAATTAGAAGCATCATTGAACTATATGATTTGTGAAATCAGGAATTGAAATAAAATGAATAAGGGAAGGAATCCGATGTGTTTGTTGGCAACAGTTATTGAATAGCTAAAGAAATGTGAAGATATATATAATTTCTTGTTTAAATTAAATTCAAGTATGAATCATTGTAATTAATTATTATTCTGATTTAAAAAAACAATTTGCTCTCAATAATGTATATATGAATTCCTCAAAGATAAAAATCTAGTTGTCTTTACTTTTTTTCTTTGAAGTTAGAATTTCATAATCAACTGGTCAACATTTGTCAACCAAACCAATAAAGAAGGTAAAAATAGTAAAAAATTACCACAGAAAAAAGAGTATAAAGTTTAGTAATCTAAAAGTGTAGCCGATTACTGTAGTTTATAATATGACATTTAAATACAAAAGTTAATTACTTATTAAATTCGTTTTCAACGAAGGAACTATGGTTTAATGAAAATTTATAGGACAGACAAGAGAGATCAGAACAAATCCATCTTATTTTATATTTAATGATGTTTGTTATGTAGATTAAAATGCAATTAAAAATCGTACCAAAGGTATAGTAGTACATATAAACATATGATGAAATTAGAAGGATAAGCATTTTGTTGTATGTAATATATAGGAAATGAATTGTGGATAAAAATTATGACACAGAGGTAAATTAGAGTGAAAGTGTTTGCTTTGGCGTCAGCATGAATGATTGATTATTGCTCAGCTAAGTAAACTGTTCCCCGATTCTATTACTAACAGGCCAGTTTTTCGAGTAGTATAATTTTTTTAAACTATCAGTCTCCACCTGTGTAAAGTAATATAGTACTGATATAAAATGTTAATACTGTAATATTGATTATACATGATGTATAATTTATAAAATCTGGAGTGGCCTACACTCAACTTTACTATAAGTAACTTACTATCAAATTTCTTGAGTATATAACACATAACGTCTCATTTAAGCATAACGTAAACATCTAAATGGGATATGATTATTACTCTTTCATTCCTGAGGTAGTACAGATAGTGATTGAAGGACATATCAATATATAAGCTTATTTTGGTACATCACATAGCTGATCCAAATAATTTCATTATTATAACTACAGCAGTAATAACATTTTTGAAAAACCAAAGTGAACATTTCTTGAAACGAAATATTATCCTACAAGAGAACATGGCTATTCTAATAGCCAGTAGATTTCTTACATCGTTTACTTGACATCCTTCTACATTGAAGTTTAAAGTAAAATTTTCAAATTTAAAACAGTAATATACCCTTTTTTTCTCTGAAAAACATCACAAACAGCGAAGAAAATGTTGTTTATAGGTGATTTATAATTAAAGATGTACGATAATTACATTTATTAATGTCTAAACGAAAGATTTCAATTTTGAATTATCTTTTACTTGTTTGGTTTTTTACAGAATTATTATACTGGAATTTTATGTCTTCCTAGTATTTAATAAGATCAATTTCCTTCCCCTTTGTCAAATATCATATATGCGAATTGTTTCTAAATGAGTATTATCATTTTCCTGCACAATATTATTCCTCTTACATCTCATATAAGTCAATAGGCAATTTAAATTCTTCTTCTATAAATATCAATTTTATCTCAGTGGATTTGCTCAAAAAATTTCTAAGTCAAGGTAAACAATGAAAAAAATATAAAAAATTCGACAAGTATAGCAGGTGATCTCTCAGTCTAGGATAAACAAACAGTTCTTATAGCGTTATTTCTATTTCCCGTAATTGAAACTTCATGAATTTCATTTAGTGAATTGCTAATTTCTTGTTCAATTTTTGGTCAAATTTTCATTATTGTTTAATGAGCCGTTTCGCGTCAAAAAAACATTTTCTGAAAACAGAAATCGTACTGTAACGCCCCTTTAGCGAATGTAATTTTGAAAAAAAATATCTCAACTCATTCTCCACATAATGTTCTATTTTTAGGCATAGTTTCATTTTAATCTGTCAAACAGTATGGCTTGTTTCGCTCACACAAGGTTTGAGATTGAATTAAAAGTCAATAATTTTACATTTTATTGAAAAAAAATATTTCCTGTTGTTTTAATATTCTGAATATATATTTTTTGTTTGTTGAATTTTTAACTTCAAAGATAATGTCAAAATTTCAAAACTCTAGGGTTATCAGTTTAGGAGAAATAAATGTTTTCTAAAAAACGGTTTTTGGCCAAAAAAGTGACTTTCCCATCATGCATATATTGCTCTTTCTCGTAATTCCAATTTCATGAATTTTTTTTTATGGATTGCTAATTTTTTGTTCCATTTTTGGTCAAATTTTCATTATTTTTTAATGATCCGTCAAAAAATCATTGGAATGAGTTAGTAAAGAGTTTGGAAATGTTTCGAACCATACTAACATCCTGCAGTCCCTACTATTTTTGTATTGCCTCAGCTTTCACTGAGGAAATAATATAAATAAATAAATAATGAAGAAATAATATAGTTTAAAGGAAGAACTCCTACATGCCTATAATATTATTCATGGTAGGTATTCTGCTATATGAAAAGTTAATTCGAAAGAATTGATTGTTATATAAATACTGATGTTCAGATGGAAGGATGTTGAGATTTCCAAAATTATGTATAATCCAAGGTTTTACATTATTATAAGTAAATTATTTTGATTATGAAAATAATTATGCTCAAGATTTTGACAGGTTTAGAAGTTTGTGGTCATTTGAATGTAATTAATTTTATGATTTTTTGAATGGGTGAGAATGCATTCAAAATGTTGAACTTGGTACAAGTTGAACCGATATGGCAAATTTTAATGAAATTTGGCTCATATTTAGTTGTAGATGTGGAAAATAACTGTGATTCCGTGGGGACTATGGAACTGGATAGGCTGGAGAAAAAAAATACTTGATCAATTATGATGAAGATATGGATATGGAAATATCATAATATATATGGAATATGGAGGATATGGAAATGAGAAAACCCAGTAGATATACAAAATTGATGTGCTGAATAAGAGATGGTCAGCCAATGAATATATTAGATTCTATATACATAGAAGCTCTGGTGCATAGAGCCTCAATATGCTAATATTAGTGGTCACAGAATGTAATTTATTCAGGACAAAGATGCCACAAATCATTAAGATGTTAAGATACTGTGGATATAGAACATGGGTACACCTGGACATCATTGCCATATAACGTCAAGTATTAGAATGTAGGATAGTCAAACCATGAAGAATCTTTTTTAACTAAACTGCTCACAAAAGATACAAATCTGTTTACCAAAAGTACTTTACTGAACTTTATTTCAAAGTGAATAAAATTCCTCCCCTTCCTCTTTTCCTTGTTTTAGTAACTTGAAATGTATATTTATTATTACTGTAGTATGAATATTACATGATAGAAATCATGTAAATTTTAGATTATTTCAAGAAGCAATAAAACACGAAAAACCGCCTATGAAGTTCTACCAGTAAGCAATTGACCGATTCACTTACTTCAATTTTATTTAAATCTGTGAGATATATAATTCATTGGGAAGTAAATTGGTCATCAAAATTAGGATTATAATCAAATGAAAATATCTAATTGCAATAAACAACTGATTGATAATGCATCACTTTACATCGCTTATCCGTTTATTTCAGATATTGATTTGATTAAAAACCTATCAATCTCTGTTGCTAATCTTACTTATTGGCAATTTAAATACCTAAATCATTAGACTGAAATTGATGTTAATGATACCTGTTTCTTTTGATTTGAATCACAGCCATTCAAAACATTCACCATTGTTCTATAACAGTTATATTTTTATCACAATTGGTCAAAAGTAGTGGGCATATTAAAATTACTGAATTTATTAAATCCATTATTCATTACTTCTGATTGTTTGCTTATGTGTAGTAAAGTTAAGACTAGATTATTTCAGGTTTTTTTTTGTATATATATGAATAGAATGAATCACGCAAATATGGAGCATTCATTGGATTTCTCGATATTTTTCATCAGGATAATCTAAAAAGTCGATAAGGCACAAATGCACTTAATGTTGATTGGTTTCTAGTTTACCATTCGCTTAAAGTAATTAAATAATGCTTAGTTAATACAGTTAAAATTGTTATTACCATCCAACGACAACAAGAGAACTGAAAACAAATTGGTTTATTTTTTGAGGAAAGGAGCCATTGTAAGGGGTAGGCAGTTTTGAAACGGTTATGTTTTTTATAACTTTTTTTCTTTTAAAAAAGATTCATGAAAGTTGAGAACGATTTTTATTTCTTCATTACTCTAAATGTTTTATTTAGTTTGACAGTCTGTGTCAAATTTATAATGTTTGTGTAGGTTATTTTAAATAATCATGTCAAATGAAATTCATTAATATCAAAGTAATATTGATACATTTTTTGCTTATTTAAAATAACCACCTGCAGTTAATCTCGAATTCATGAAGTTTACTAAAACAAATAAAATCAGAGAAAATTATGTTACTTAAATTTTAAATTTAACTTTTGAGAATATCCCGTAAACATAAAAAACATATTTTAACACTTTTTATTTAATTTTTAAAATAAAAAATAACAAAATTTATTTTTAAAAAATGTTTAAAAAATAACAAAATAGTTGTTCAAGATATTAATGGTTATATGATTTGTAAAGAGCAAGTGAAGAATACAGTAACTGTCTTCCTTGCATATATAATTAGATAAATCATCTATTCGAGATCATTAATGTCTTGTGGTCGAAGCTATGCTCTAACGAGTCATGCAAGAGAAAATAGTATATTTAACATAAAGAAATTTAAACAACTTGATGTAAAGGAATCAGGGACGTGCAGTTTGGGGAGGCACAGTCTCCCCAAAGTAAAGTTGTTAAATGGTTAATAATAAATAGTTAAACTGAGTTAGATGATTATATTAATGCAATGAATTTGCACTCTTAAGATATTTTTCAGTTCACTTTAACAATTTTAGATTGATTTTATTCAAAATCGCTGGATTTTCACATTTACTGGATAGATACTTAAAAGAAATGTGCGGTGAGGCTGCTGCCTGCTGTGCCTCTCGATAGATTGCACAGTGATTGCTAACAGTGCTGGCATGCTCTGCAGTGATACCGTATTTCTGTCTCTCTGTATATCGCTATTAAAATGTTTAAATAATTTTGTTATATTAACTAAATTTCCAATGTACAGTGTCCTTTTGTTAGCAATGGTATGTGTGTTAGTGCTTTCTTGTGCTGAGCGATCATAAAACTCGAAGAGTCACTACGTGAGGAACACAGCTCTCCTGCCTCATGCATGGTAAGGGATGCCTGTGACTACAGTCACTATAAATCTGACTGTAAAGAAGTCAGTACCTCACCTGCCATGAACCTCACCGCACGTCACTGAAAGGAATAGGTAGCTTGAAGGAGATGAAAGTTTTTTTGTTTCCACAGTAAGTAACTATCCAGGCCCAGTACAAAACTTGAGCTTCATCAACAAAACAGAAAAAAGCAAAACGAGGAGTGAAAAAAGTGATGTTGCAGGAGGATATCAGGCAATTCTTCAAAAGCTTCAGAGGAAAATCTATAACACTCAAGCTAATAAATGTTATTATGGACATATTTGTTATAAAAATATCGTTAAATAAATGTTATATAAAATATCGGTAAAGTTGACATGCACATTTCAAAGCAGGTTAAGAGCACTAATGTTATAGAAATCAATAGTAAACTACAGTATATTTATGAAACTACAGTAAGCTTCTAAAATGTTGAAACATTTACTAAATAGATACAGTATAACAATCATAACTATCAATGTATGGCAAGAGGTCTCTCAAATTTTACCCACTCATGTAGTCTTTTATTACATGACCTTCACTTATAAAGTTATTCCATTATTATTGATCAGATGTAAAGTTAGTTTACTTGATATTTCTCGTTTCAATATTGTGACAACTGCCTTTCGATGGCTGGAAAATAATTAGAATAGTAAAAACAAGTCACTATCAAAATTTCAAATGCCTATGGATATATTCTATAGGTATAAATGTCATTATGGAGGGTTGTTAGAAAAGAAAGAAAAAGAAATCTAAAGTTCTCCCACCAATGGACAGATAGAGATTACCATCAGACTGATGTCTGACCAGTCAAAACAACTTATATTTTCCAGTTCACTTTATTATTTATGTTTTCTTTAAATAACATTGACCTATTTATGCAGGGATATTAACTTAGTTTAATTAGATTTCGTAGCAAAACATTGTTCTTCCTTAGGAGGACTACAAAAGCTTCAAAGCTTAAGATGTATTCAAAAACTTGAATACATCTTATTTTTGAACCCCAGAGTAAAAGTTTTCTGTGTAACTATGGGAAAGAATTATAATTTGCTTGATAACTTATCTTTGGAAAAATTATTTAATAGAGTATTATAAAATTAATAGAATATGAAAAAAAAATTTGCAATGGCCCATATTCAACTTCCCTACAAGTAAACATATTAATCTTGTTGGTAATCATTTGAGTTTGGTATTATTTTGATGTAAGCCACCTGTAACATAGAATGGATTATTCTATGATATTATCTGTTACTATAGTGTTAAATTAATATCAAACAGTGTTATTAATTGTAACAAATTTGAAATCGTTCATGCAGAACAATCTGTGGTTCTGAAATCATAAAATGTGCCATAACGCCATTTCCATTCATGTAATTTCAGCAAAGAATTATTCACTTCATCCACTCAGATGGTGCTATTTTAAAACATATTGTCTATATGATCCGTCAAATGGTGTGTTTGACGTGTAACGTGTTCATATTATAATTGTAATAGACTGTTTCTCTTAGTTACATCGAACTCTTGCCCATCGTGATCAAATCTATTCTATTGTTTTTTTTTCTGTTTTCATTTCTAAATCAATTTTAAATTTTAATTTCTTTAACGAACTTCATAGTTATCCATTGACAACTATGTTCATTGATTTTAGGGATAAATTACTAAAACTCTTTAACCTCTTAAACGCGGTTAGCTCGCTTTAACATAGAAGAAGTGTTTAGGACATACGTTTTTTTATTCTTGCGGAATAAGAACTATTTTAGTTGGATTTATATCTAGACTTTTCTCCTTTACCTATCTTTTAAGCAATGTATAGACATTTAGTTTATAATAACAGTCATCTACATGTCCTTACATACCATAAACTTCATTATTTGGAGTAATCAGTAGGACTTCCACAACTGATCACAATAAGATTGGTAATACACCTCCCTCGGAACAGCCTTTAGTAGTATGTCTTTAGTAGTAGATCCTGTGCACAACACTAATTATTCTTGCGTTACATTATATTTTATAGTATTCTAGTCTATAGTTTCTGGAATAATACTTTTATATAATAGTAAAGAGTCAATGGACTCAAATTTATGTTATCTTGAAGTCTTCTTGAGTTTGTTAACAAAAATTGTTGGACCTGATATATTTAATTTGCCCTTTTGATAGATATGTAGTCGATTATGAAGATGCTTCAAATGTTCTTAGAAACTTTACGTGTTATTGCAGATTGAATTCAATTTTCTTTTATAAAAGTACTCTTTAATACTGTAAAGTCATGAAACATTGGTACTAACGCAATATTCGATACGAAATTTCTAGTTAATTCAGTCACCGAAAAAGTTGCTTGTAGTAGCCATTTAGTCATAAAAACGAAAGACCAAGTATCTTTTCCATACTTTAGTATTACCCAAAAACAATGGGGTCCTTAAACATTATATGCATTGTGTATTTGACATTATTACTAGGTAAAAAGTACAGCACTTAGATTGATAATAACACTTTTACATAGGACTATTTATCACACTAAAGAAGATTATAAAATTTATCATTAATTGGCGTTGATTATATTTACATTTAAAAACTTTGTTCTTCTTATATATCATATAAACTCATTAAAATAACTCAAATTTTTTTGATGTAACCATTAAAAAACAATTTTATTTCATTAGATTCCTCTAAAACATCTCTACCTCAATATAAACAAAACGGACAAGTACAAGGGGTTATACAATATTTCAAGATGAGTTTTCAGTTTTTATTGCTGTATTCCTTTTGGAGTAACCGATTTTTTTTACTCTTCTTTATATAACTTCAAAATTTTAGTTTTACTTGTTTGAAAAATTCTTATCCTACAGTTGCAGTTTAGCGTTTTATAATTTTTTGATTATTTATTATTCATAGTTTTCCTCTCCATTTATTTATTTCATTATTTTTTATTGTTTGAATTTTGCCTATTTCTTATTTATTCTTTTACTTTACTATAAGTAAAGTATAGTGATCGAGAAAAAATGCGATCTCGAGATTTTGACGGAGTTACATGTTTTGAGGTCCCAGAAGTCGTTTTATGAAGTTTTTATGATGATGTCTCTGTGTGTGTGGGTGGGTGGGTGGGTTCGTGTGTTAGCATTAATTGTTACCACGCTACGGTCCAGAATCTTTGATGGATCAAGTTGATATTTTACACAAAAATGGGCCTCATAAGTAAGAAGATCCCTATTGTTTGGGAAGAATTATGCATGATGGGAAAGTCACTTTTTTTGCCAAAAACCGTTTTTTTTAAAACATTTATTTCTCTTAAACTGATAACCCTAGAGTTTTGAAATTTTGACATTATCTTTGAGGTTACAAATGGAACAAACGACAAATATATTCAGAATTTTAAAACAACGGGAAATTTTTTTTTTCACTAAAATGTAAAAATTTTGACTTTTAATTCAATCTCAAACCTTGTGAGAGCGATACAAGCCATACTGTTTGACGGATCAAAATAACTCTATGCCTATAAATAGAACATTATGTGGACAATGAGGTGAGATATTTTTTTTGGAAATTACATTCGCTAAAGGGCCGTTACAGCACGATTTCTGTTTTCAGAAAATGTTTTTTTGACGCGAAACGGCTCATTAAAAAATAATGAAAATTTGACCAAAAATGGAACAAAAAATTAGATATTCATAAAAAAAAATCATAAAGTTTCAATTACGGGAAAGAGCAATAACGCTATAAGAACTGTTTGTTTATCCTAGAGTAAGAGATCACCTGCTTTACTTGTCGATTTTTTTTTTTTACATTGTTTACATTGACTTAGACATTTTTTGAGCGAATCCACTGAGATAAAATTGATATTTATAAAGGAATAATTTAAATTGTTTATTGACTTATATGAGATGTAAGAGGAATAATATTGTGCAGGTAAATGATAACACTCATTAAAAAAAAAATCGTATATATGTTATTTGACAAAGGGGAAGGAAAATGATCTTATTAAATACTAAGAAGCCATAAAATTCCCAGTATAATAATTCTGTTAAAAACCAAAAATGTAAAAGATAATTCAAAATTGAAATCTTTCGTTTAGAGATTAATAAATGTAATTATCGTACATCTTTAATTAACAAATCACCTTAAAACAACATATTCTTCGCTGTTTAAGATGTTTTTCAGAGAAAGAAAGGGTATTTTACTGTTTTAAATTTGAAAATTTTACTTTAATATTCAATGTAGAAGGATGTCAAGTAAACGGTGTAAGAAATCTACTGACTATTTGAATAGTCATGTTCTCTTGTAGGATAATATTTCGTTTCAAGAAATGTTCACTTTGGTTTTTCAAAAATGTTATTACTGCTGTAGTTATACTAATGAAATTATTTGCAAATAATAAATTTTTTGTGATGTACAAAAATAAGCTTTAAATTGATATGTCCTTCAATCATATCTGTACTACCTCACGAATGAAATGCTAATAATTATATCCCATTTAGATATTTATGTTATGCTTAAATGAGACGTTATGTTTTATATACTCAAGAAATTTGACATTAAGTTACTTATAGTAAAGTAGAGTGTAGGCCACTCCAGATTTTTTATTTCTGTATTTTAATTTTTATTTGAATCATCACTGCCTTTATTTTCAGTTCACTATCACTATCTGAAGGTAATTTTAAGGTTATTACTAAGTCATTAACATATTGTTACTATTTTTAAATTCCAAACTAATACTGGTACAGTATTTAAAGGGCAAAAGTTAGAAGTGGACTAGAATAATTTAAGGGTTGGAGCAGGTATAATGAGGTCGTTTGCATAACACCTCTGGTCAGAGGAGGATAAACGCAACTGCTACGATCCACTCTTTGCTAGTTTAAAACTATTTTAAAAATGTATGAAGAAATCTTGGTATTGCACGAAAATCATTAATATGAATATTTAGAGTAGGACCTCTGTCTTTGATTAGGACTGCTTCGAGTATCTGCACTTACATACATCACTGTTTATAGAAGCATTTAAATTCAAAAACTAGTATATCTCTAGTCAGTTTAATGTCTTGGGCACCCCTAGTGGGCAGACAATGAGTCAGAAACCAGTTTGGTTGTGGTCATTCGAATTCACTTAGGAGGCTGGACTGCACAGTTGCCTGAAGTCCGAGTGTATTCGCACATTAGGTGGATCTGCTGAAGCTCCGATGTGACGGCTGTTCGGGTTAAGAAATTTCGTACTTGAAGCCTGCACATCTTAACATTCTCAATTAAAACCGGTATTAATTAAAGTTTCAAATATGTTTACACTACCCATTCAGAAGATATATAATTTTTATTAAGTATAATCTTTAAGAAAAAATGTAGGTTATATTAGAATGTCAATCAATATTTATTCAAAAAAATGGGTATCAATCAATGTGAATAAAATAAAATATATTTTGAAAAATCTGTATCAATTATATTTTGGAAACACGGCATTTTTTTTTTTAAACGACCACTCATATAAACCATTTTTATGACTTAAATTAACCAAGTTTCCATCTTCGACCTTATGCTATTAATATAGGTTAGTGCAGATTTATTATAAAACAGTTTAGTTGAGTAGGTTATAAATTATAAGTTGCTAAATATTTGAACAGAACATTCCTCTCATGGCGGCATTCTCTTTATAAACTCTGTGTTACATCATCGAAGTTATCTCTTACCTCCCATCTTATATAACAAAACACAATGTTTAGCCGTAGTCAGATCAAGTTGAATAATGTTAACTTATGTCCCATATTGTTATTGTTTTCTACATTTTAAAGACTGCTTTTATTATTTATTGAATTATCTTAAACACAGTCAGTTTATGTTTCCTTACTTCCAATATTGTTATTTATCGTAACTTGCAAGTCCTATATAAAAAGTAGTTTAAGTTTATAAAAATTTAAGACAATGTACAGATTTATATAAATGTATACACTATTTTTCTTTACCCTGGTTTAGCCCATTGTGGACCAGTTATCGAGTTTTGTGGATCAAACGTCGATAAAGAAAGATAGTGTAGAACATATCTGGTTAATATAAGGAAACTTGATTTCTAAATGTACATGCATATTTTGCATTGATTCATGCTCGCTTGGACAATTTTTTTACTGAAAGTTTATATAAATGTATATGTATAAACCATTTATAATACAGACACAGACACACACACATATATATATGATTAAACCACAATAAGAATGGGAAAACAAGACTAAGATTTTTCAACCGTAACAAGCGGTCTTCGTCAGAGTCAAAAACCCAACTGAACACCAGTGCAGAAAACATCTGGTGAGGAGTTGAGAAGAGTGGGAGGGAAGAGTGGTATTTTAAAAGGGTGAAAGCACAGGAAAGGACTAATGTCCAGAAAGGGATGTTTGGGGAAACAAAGGAGTACAGTAAGAAAAAGTAAAAAACTATCCGCTAGCTGTCAACCCTCTTTGAAGAGGCTATTGCCCTCGTGACGAAAGTATCAAGTTTGAAGAGACCATTACTAATGTTTATAATATTAGATCTATTAAATTTAATTAGAGACGATTCAATAATATTTCTTAACAACATTGATTTTTCATAGGTAATAAATTTAGCTCCTGTCCAATCAATATGATGATTTTCATTTTTTATATGCAAGAATAAGGCACTACTTTTTTCCTGTCTACGTTATATTGGTGTTGTTTTACACGTGTCTTTAATGATTACCAGTTTGACCAATATAAATTTTATGGCAAGTTTTGCACGGAATTTTATAAATACCAGCGGACTCCAATTCGCTTGGAGAGTTTTTTATTAACATATTACCCACGTTATTACGATTAGAAAACACTATATTAAAATCAAGTTGTTTGGCTAATCTTGGAAGGGGGTCCAATGATTCGTGGTATGGCAAAACTATAGAATTTGATAATAAAAGGGGCTCTGTTGAAGTATTAGAGAAAGTTTTTTTAGCACCCTTCAAAGCTAAATCGATATAAGAAGAGGGGTATTTTAATGAAAGGGCAATTGACCTAATGTTATTAATCTCTTCATTAAGGAATTCAGGAGAGGAAACTCTTAAAGCCCTCAAAAACATATTTCTAAAAACAGAAATTTTAACATTTTTTGGATGCGATGAATAAAAATCTGGAGTGGCCTACACTCTACTTTACTATAAGTAACTTAATGTCAAATTTCTTGAGTATATAAAACATAACGTCTCATTTAAGCATAACGTAAACATCTAAATGGGATATAATTATTAGCCTTTCATTCCTGAGGTAGTACAGATAGTGATTGAAGGATATATCAATTTATAAGCTTATTTTTGTACATCACAAATAATTTATTATTTGCAAATAATTTCATTAGCATAACTACAGCAGTAATAACATTTTTGAAAAACCAAAGTGAACATTTCTTCAAACGATTTATTCTCCTACAAGAGAATGGCTTTCGTTCAAACAGCCAGTGGATTTCTTACATCGTTTACTTGACATCCTTCTACATTGAATATTAAAGTAAAATTTTCAAATTTAAAACAGTAAAATACCCTTTCTTTCTCTGAAAAACATCTTAAACAGCGAAGAATATGTTGTTTTAAGGTGGTTTGTTAATTAAAGATGTACGATAATTACAGTTATTAATTGGAGTGATGTGAAATTAGCCTTCGGTGATTCAGTGCGTAACAAAAGTCATCTTAATCAGCTCATCCCTTCCGATTGGAGGAAAGTAGTATTTGATTATATTTATTGGCAACTTAGAAAGGTATGTAAAAATTTTTCTAAAGTACATAATAAAAAACTTCAGAACTTAATTGACAATAGCCCGTGGAATAAAAATAAAAATAAAAAATTAGTTCTTAATTTATCCGACAGAATATTAGATAATAATGCAGTAGCAGCATTAGGGTATGGTTTAAATTTTGTTCCTAAAAGTAACAATTTAAATTATGTTCAGGTGGCTAAGGGTTTTTGTAAAGCTGAAAAATTAAATAATTTAGATATCGATAATTTAAATATTTTAAAAGGAATGGTATACGGTCTTTCAGAAAAAACTGATGTTGTTAGCGTTCCTAGACGTTTTATCGAGGCTTATTCTAAGCTTAAAAAAGATAATACCATAAAAATCACTAAAGCCGATAAATCTAAAGTAACAGTAATATTAAATAAAAAAGATTACGTCGATAAAATAGAGAATATGCTAAATGATGAAAATGTGTATACAAAGTTAAGATCTAATCCTTTGGAAAGGGTCAATAGTTCATTTAATAAAAAAATTAAAACTATCTTAAAAAATCAACCCGAACTTATTACTAAATTTATATCAAAATCCCCTTCTTTGCCATATATGTACGGGTTGATCAAGACACATAAAGATAATTACCCAATACGTTTAATTGTGAGTTCGGTTGGTTCGGCATCATATGGCTTGTCCAAATGGTTAGTAAGTATTTTAAGCCCCTTAATTGGAAAAATTTCAGGCAGCCATATAAAAAACAATGTGGATTTAATTAAAAAATTAAAAAGCGTCAACATGAACAAAAATTATAGATTAATCAGTTTCGATGTGAAGTCTTTTTTTACGAATGTACCTGTAACTGATCTGTTGAGCTTACTCCAGGAGGAATTAATTAATTATTCCCTTCCCCTTCCATCTACCACTATAATAGAGTTAATTAAGTTATGTGTGGTAGATTGTCATTTTCTATTTAAAAATAATTATTATATACAAAAATTTGGTCTTGCTATGGGTAACTGTTTATCCCCCCTCCTAAGTAATTTATATATGGAGTTTTTTGAGAGTAAAATGTTAAGCTCAATTTTGCCCAAAAATGTTAAATGGTATAGATATGTTGACGATATTCTTTGCATTTGTCCCAATTCTTTAAATAAAGTTGATTTCCTAACAAAATTGAATTCATTTGTGCCGACAATCAAATTCACAATAGAAGAAGAAATAAGTGGTAATTTGCCCTTCTTAGATGTCCTGATCCATAGGTTACCTAATGAGTTACGCTTTAGTGTATATAGAAAACCTACGAATGCACTTGCATACGTTCATTTTTATTCATCGCATCCAAAAAATGTTAAAATTTCTGTTTTTAGAAATATGTTTTTGAGGGCTTTAAGAGTTTCCTTTCCTGAATTCCTTAATGAAGAGATTAATAACATTTGGTCAATTGCCCTTTCATTAAAATACCCCTCTTCTTATATCGATTTAGCTTTGAAGGGTGCTAAAAAAACTTTCTCTAATACTTCAACAGAGCCCCTTTTATTATCAAATTCTATAGTTTTGCCATACCACGAATCATTGGAACCCCTTCCAAGATTAGCCAAACAACTTGATTTTAATATAGTGTTTTCTAATCGTAATAACGTGGGTAATATGTTAATAAAAAACTCTCCAAGCGAATTGGAGTCCGCTGGTATTTATAAAATTCCGTGCAAAACTTGCCATAAAATTTATATTGGTCAAACTGGTAATCATTAAAGACACGTGTAAAACAACACCAATATAACGTAGACAGGAAAAAAGTAGTGCCTTATTCTTGCATATAAAAAATGAAAATCATCATATTGATTGGACAGGAGCTAAATTTATTACCTAATTTATAGGTAATATTAAAATTAATAGGTTATATTAAAATTAATTACCTATGAAAAATCAATGTTGTTAAGAAATATTATTGAATCGTCTCTAATTAAATTTAATAGATCTAATATTATAAACATTAGTAACGGTCTCTTCAAACTTGATACTTTCGTCACGAGGGCAATAGCCTCTTCAAAGAGGGTTGACAGCTAGCAGATAGTTTTTTACTTTTTCTTACTGTACTCCTTTGTTTCCCCAAACATCCCTTTCTGGACATTGGTCCTTTCCTGTGCTTTCACCCTTTTAAAATACCACTCTTCCCTCCCACTCTTCTCAACTCCTCACCAGATGTTTTCTACATCTGGTGTTCAGTTGGGTTTTTGACTCTCAAAACCTTCGACTAGGCAGTTTAGGTACATTAACTCACCATATGTTTAATATATGGTGAGTTAATATACCTAGTTCCTAGTGAATTTAAAGGACAGTTAAGAGATATGGAAAAGGTATTCAAGAATTTTATTAAAAAAACAATAAGCAGAAAATTTAATCTCATATATATATATATATATATATATATATATATATAGAGAGAGAGAGAGAGAGAGAGAGATAAATGTACCGACTGTAAAGTAGAAATAAATAAAATTTTATCAGGGCTCCTTAGTTTTTCAGGTTAAAATTAAATTTCATTTCCAGGTTTCGGTTTTTATTTCAAAACCATAGGCCATAAAACAAAGAATATATAAGAATTCTTATATTTCCTATGTTTTGTAGGCCTATGAAAAAGGTTTTAAAATAAAACCGAAACCTCGGCAATGAGGGAGGGTTTGATTTTTGAACCTAGAAAATTTGACCGAATCCCGATAAGATAACACACCTATTCTATCAAACGGTCGATGTATTATTTAATCTCTGTTATATATATAAATGATCAAACCACAATATGAAATGGGGGAAAAAATCTAAAATCTTTCAACCGTAACAAGCGGTCTTCACCAGAGTCAAAAACTAAAACTCAGTTGAGTTTTGACTCTGACGAAGACCGCTTGTTACGGTTGAAAGATCTTAGTACTTTTTCACCAATTCATATTGTGGTTTGATCATTGATTGTTATTTCACGTGTTTATGTGTAATCTTGTTATGTATATATATATATATATATATATATACAAAACAGCAATGAATTGTTGACCGTGGGACAGATATATAACATAAAAAGGATAAATCGGGATGCGGTCAGTTTCTTCCACATACAATCAAACTCTCATTGCCCACGTTTCGATTTTATTCAAAATCTTTTTCAAAGGCCTACAATACAAAGGAAATTAAGAACTTAAATACGTACATTTTTAACACAAACAAAAAGAAGTACATTATGAAAAATTAAATACAATCATGAGTATTAGGATAATAATGTTGTTTAAAAACATATTTTTGGCAAAAAAGTGACTTTCCCATCATGCATGATTGCTCCCAAACTATACAGCATATCTACACTATGAGGCTCATTTTTATGTAAAATAACATTTTGATTCATCAAAGATCCTGGACTGTAGCATGAGCACAAACCTTGGATACACCATCACCCACTCACACACACAAACACACGCACACAGATATCATTGATAAAAATTTCATAAAACGGCTTTTGGGACATAGAATTCCTTCAAAATCTCTAGATCAAATTTTACGATCACTATACTTTACTTGTAAAGTAAAAAAGGCCTCAATATTTAAAATAAAAATGTTAAAGGGGAAAATTAGTGTTAAGTATTTGTTGGTATTTTGTAACTTAATTAATACTAATTTGATCCAACGCCCACACTTATGGGCTGTTATAGCAGAAAACGTTTGGCTCATTTGTTATTCTGCTCTCATTTTAGATACCATTTTAATAGTAACTTTAAATATTATTCTTCTCTAAAATCATACGTATAACTATGTATTCATAAATAGTTTTTTATCTATTAGTATGAACAATATTCTTTTTTCTTTTGACACTTTCATTTTAACAAATTCAGATTAACTTGAAATTTTGTTTATACATTATACATTAATGATTCAGGAAACATATATACTAATCTTTCAAAAAAAAATCTGGAGTGGACTACTTTGAACTTTACTATGAGTAAACATAATATCATAATTCATGGGTATATAATAAATAATTTTCCATTTAGGTATAATATAAATGTCTAAATGGGAGATGTTTATTAGTCTTTCATTCCTGCAGGTAGTACATATAGTGATTGGTCCACTTATCAATGTATATACTTATTTTTTTATATCACACCACTGATCATATAATATCATTAGTATAGCTATAACAGTAATAGCATTTTTGAAGTGTAGATTTCGTGTTACGAAATAATCTCTTACAGAAGAACATGGCTTTTATCCAATAGCCAGCCAATGGATCTCTTACATATGTAATTTACCTGACCTCCTTCTACATTAAATATTTAAGATAAATTTTCCCATTTAAAACTTGAAAATATTCCTATTTTATATGAAAAATGTCAGAAATATCTAATAAAAAATATCGTTTTAAGATCATTTATAATTTAAGATGTATGATAATTACATTTATTTTTCTTCAAAGAATGTTTTCAATTTTTAATTATGTTTTACATTTTTGATCTTTTATAGAATTATTAAACTGGGAATTTCATGCCTTCCTAGTATTTAATAAAAACCACTTTTCTTTCCCTTTGTCAAAAATCATATATACCAATTTACTCTGTGCGAGTGTTATCTTCTTTTTGCCTGCTGTACTCTGTTATAAGGTTGCTGTGAATGTGTATTGTGAAAAAATATATTAGTAATTAACCAGTTTAATATACTGAAAAAAATTCGAAGACGGTTATTCAGTATAATTTAAAACTATTATAGCTGGAAGCTGGAAATTTTTAAAAATAATAGATATGAAATATTAGACAAGAATAGTGAAAAAACTGGATATTTGTCAACAAATATAACTCCTCTTTCTTTAGGAAAGAGTCCATTCGTCACACTTCAATTTTACCCAAAGATAACAATGATTAACAAACAAAAAATAATTTACAACTGTAATTAAGTTTTGTTCAAGAGTGCAATTTATAGATTGATTAAAGCATTTTGTGAGATAAATCCATTATTTCATGGAACGTATCAGAAATTTATGTTTATTGGGACTGATTTTATACATGTAAAAATATTATTCGTCCTATATCTTATAAAAGTCAATAAATAATTGTCTATTATAAATATCAATTTTATTTCAGTGGTTTTCCTCAAAAAATTTCTAAGTCAATGTAAACAATGTAAAAAAAAATCGATAAGTATAGCAGACGATCCTTTCGTCTAAGATAAGCAATCAGCTTTTGTAGCTTTATTGTTCTTTGCTGTGATTGAAACTTGATGAATTTTTTTTTATAAATTGATCATTTTCTGTTCCATTTTTTTCATGGTTTTTTAATGACCCGTTTAGCGTCAAAAAAACATTTTCTGAAAATAGAAACTGTACATTAATGCCCCTTTGGTGAATATAATTTTAAAAAAAATACCTCAACTTATCCTCCTCATAAACATTTTCTGCAAACAGAAATCGAACTCTAACACCCCTTTGGTGAATGCAATTTTGAAAAAAAATATCTCAACTCAGCCTCCACATAATGTTCTATTTTTAGTCATAGTTTCATTTTGATCCGTCTAAAGGTATGGCTTGTATCACTCTCACAAGCCTTCAGATTGAATTATAAGACAAAATTTTTACATATTATTGGAGAAAAAATATTTTCCGTTGTTTTAAAAATCTGAATATATTTCTCTTTATTGCATTTGTAACCTCAAAGATAATGCAAATATTTCAAAACTCTCGAGTCAGTAGTTTAGGAGAAAAAAATATTGTCTAAAAACAGGTTTTTGGCAAAAAAAGTGACTTTCCCATCATCCATAATTGCTCCCAAACAACAGCTAACTTGAATTCCTGCGTTAGATAAAGTTTCCCCTTGCAACTTAGTTAACGTCATTCCGAAATAGACTCTGACGGGACTTTGCAACGGGCTCATCTACACTATGAGGCCCATTTTTTTGTAAAGTATCAATTTGACCATCAAAGATTCTGGGCCATAGCGTGTCCACAAACTTTGGAGGCATATTCACCCTACTAACCCACCCACCCACCCACCCACCCACCCACCCACCCCACACACACACACACACACACACACACACACACACACACACACACACACACACACACACACACACACACACACACACACACACACACACACACACACACACAGACATCACCAAAAAAACTTCGCAAAACGACTTCTGGGACCTCAAAACATGTGATTCCGTCAAAATCTCGAGATCGAATTTTTTCACGATCACTATGCTTCTAGTAAAGTGAAAAGGTAATTAATTGTTATATTTTACCTGGGCAAATCTGATGGGGGCCAGTGGTACATAATTAACAAAACAGCTAAGATTTACAATAGGCAAAGCAATGTTTATAACTTTACAAACTATTGAAGTGTGCTAATTTTTTTAAAAATAAATCACCCCTGCCAGGAAATAAAGAAAGTTAACATATAATTTTTTTCATGTTAATTGTGTAGGCACTAAATTTATGATGAAAAATAAATTTAGGCAAGTAGTATTATGAAATGAAAAAAACTTCAATTAGATATGAAAATGAAAAGTAAGAATTCAACATTTTTAAGTGTAAAATTTTATAATTTAAATTAACCTGACTGACTTGTTATAACTTTATTAGCAATTTAACAAAATTATATGAGGACTAATCTTACAACTTTGAAAGTGTTTGCAATCTGGCAGATTTTTTGTGTGTTTTACTTATTAAATTAAAATTGATTGAATAATGTACAAATGCTGGATGTTAACAAGTCTATGAACTCATTATTGACAATTTTATACCTAGACTAGCAAACGTACCCGTCTTTGACGGAATCAAAAATTCTATTATACTAGGTATTCCAAAATACCATTAGAAATTATAGAATAGTAGAAAATACCATTATTAGTAGTGTTAACTACTAATTAGTGTTAGTTAACTACTAACAGTAGTGTATGCCTTTGTATACACCACTTTAATCTGTCTGTCCTTCAGGTTCATAGAAGAACGAACAGTTGGAACCTCTAACTCTTGAGCAAGTAAACTACAGTTGACCATGTGAGAAAAACTTGGTCTCTCTAACTTGAATTCCTGCGTTAGATAAAGTTTCCATTTGCGACTTAGTTAACCTCATTGCGAAATAGACTCTGACGGGACTTTGCAATCGTTTCAACGGTAACAGATAGTGGCTCGGAATCAATAGTATGCATGGTATACACACAGAGTCCCCATTCCACACCCAGTCATGATGTCCGCCTCTATGGCATATCTGTGTAGAGCACGAACTCGTCGTCGTTCGACGAGTAGAGTCGTGTCCCGTTGCACAGTTTTGGGGCACTCACGTTTCGTAACATAAAATTTGTTACTGCTACTAAATCGCAGCATGATTGCTGCTCCTACTTTAAGTTTTACACATGAGCGGGCTGTCCAGGAGAAAGAAATTCAGAGTCAAGAAATTCAGTTAGATAATGGACTGCTTCCTCATTACTAATCACACTCTTTAATAACTTGTAAGTTCTTTCCTCGGCTTGATATAGCGTAAGAACTTGTTTGTTTATTTTTCCTGCCTGTTCACATTAAGGGTTGAGAATTGCTCGTTCACAAAACTATTTATTCTGAATAGATAATACAGCCTCAACTCTGGGAAACACCTATTCAATGATGTTAAATACGCAATATATTGATATGCTCAAATGAAATTAAAATCAACTAACAATACCTACTTGCTACACCTGTAATTTTCAAAATAAATATGTCTGTGAAGTTAGCAAAATACAGCTTAAAGGTCCATAACTTCGCTTCTGTACTGAATTATCATATTTTAAGTTAATATATTTTAAGGCATACACAAATCTTGTGTCAAAGTTTCAGCTCGCTAGGTCTCATGGTCGCTGAGTTTACTTGTGACAAACTTTTGCGGACAAACCGACAGAAATTTTTCTAAGGGTGGTTTCGGTTTATCCAATAACTGAAACGTAAAGAAAACGTGAAATGAGTCAGTTCTAAGCAATGTACAACAAAATCATTCTTTTATTTCTATAGATTAATATTACTGTGTTTGAATTGTTGACATAACTCAAGTGCTCCCTTCAGAAAAACCTATTCTCTTGATTAACTGATAATACAATGAAACAATACAGTAATTTAATAATCACAAATTGGCTGTTACATTAGATTTTATTACCAATTTTATGAGTATCTGTGATTAAGCTGTGAAAAAAAAAATAAATACGTGAAAACAGCTTTGGAGATGCCACAATATTAAGCCAAATCACCTAGATGTTTTACCTGTAGCATCGTTTCAAGAATGTTCTGCTAGATAAGAAAAACAGTTTTAAATTTTCTGAAGTTATGAACGATTAAATATTGAAACTGGAATGATTACAATCCAGTTATTTATCAGAGTACAAAGCAGAGGGTGTTGGTATGCAGATAAGTAGTACAATGGACGGCTTTCATTCATTCCTGGGAACTTTTGAATAACTTATCAAGCGCAAAATAGCACCGAAGAAATCAAGTTGTTATCTTATTACAGGTGTGTAAAATATCTGCTAGAGTAACTAGATATGAAATAAATACATAGTAGGTAGCTATGTATGTGTGTAGTTACATGCTAAATCAAAAATAAACTATGATTAAATTCTCATTCGATCTGCATATTTTCATGAAATATAAACAGGTGTTTGTTTATAGAACCATAATAATTTATACATTAGGCTTTTTCTAAAAATTCTGTAACATGTGAATCTTAATCTTATAAGAGGGAATAATTCATGACTTTAGATGCGCGAACTTATCCTTCTAGTAAAAACAATCTGTTTTCAACCCAAAAAATATGTCTCAAAAATGAGCCATATTAAAAAAACTCAATGGAATATTACATATAAATGGTTACATGTATATTTTAAAGGAAAAATATTTAAAATTCAACGTTCAAAAAGAAAAAAAAGAAAATAGTCCAAGACTAACTTTTTTTTGGAACAAAAAAAACTGATCATAATTAATTTTGAATAACAAATAAAAAATAAATGGGTCATTCATATATATATATATATATATATATATATATATATATATATATGATCAAACCACAATAAGAAATGGGAAAACAAGACTAAGATCTTTCAACCGTAACAAGCGGTCTTCGTCAGAGTCAAAAACCCAACTGACTAAGATCTTTCAACCGTAACAAGCGGTCTTCGTCAGAGTCAAAAACCCAACTGGAGTTGGGTTTTTGACTCTGACGAAGACCGCTTGTTACGGTTGAAAGATCTTAGTCTTGTTTTCCCATTTCTTATTGTGGTTTGATCATTGATTGTTGTTTCACGTGTTTATGTGAAATCGTTTTTATATATATATATATATATATATATATATATATATATATATATATATATGATCAAACCATAATATGAAATGGGAAAAAAGACCAAGATCTTCCAACCGCAACAAGGGGTTAATCAATGGATCAATGATCATTGATTGTTAATTCACGTGTTTATGTGAAATCTTGTATATATATATATATATATATATATATATATATAATAAATTCAAAACGAAGGAAACACACAGAAAGACACAGACATAACTCACATCGATATCTCGACCATCGTCATCATCAGGAGGTGTGAAGAGCGAAGAGTCCCGCAGGAAGACAGGATAGCGACTGAACTCGGATACCGCAGCCAGTACCCCACCACTTACCACGGGAAGGGAGGGAAGGAAATGAAGAGCCAACTTAAGACGTAAAAGGAACGAGTAAAAATCATAATTATTTAAATAAAAATAAGTCCAATGAAAAAATTATAAAAAATGTGAAAAGTATATAAATCACATTAAAATTAATAAAGTAAAAGTAAAAAAGCAATGACAAAAAAAAAATTATCGGTTGAGGTTGAGTCCAGGGGAAGAGCAAGCATTAAGTAAGCATATGTATGCTTCCTCTGAAGCTCTTAGGGCAACTTTATTATTGGATTCGGGGATCTGTTTCAGGATCTGAAAACTGAAACAGTCATTGAAACTGAGACCATGCGAGTTCGCATGGATGGCTACAGGATAGTTACTGCGTTGACCGACTGAAGCCCTATGACCATTCATACGAAGGCTCAACTTATTGGAAGTTAAGCCAACGTAAAAAGAGTCACACTGAGTGCAATCCAGTCGGTAAACACAGTTGCACGAGGTACAGGAGGAATTGACTTCAACCGGGTAGGAACGATGGTGGAGAGGGGAATCGAAGGAAGGATTAGGATTTACAATCAGGCAAGTTTGACAGCCACGGCGCCCACATTGTTTCATTCCAAGAACAGGATTGGAAGGCTGAGGGGAAATATGAGAAAAAATGCTTTTCAGATTGGCAGGTTTACGGTAGGAAATAGAAGGAGGGTGGTTAATGATGGAAGAAGTGGAAGCAGAAGTAGACAGAATCGGAAAAGACTCCTTAATAACAGTACGAAGCTTATAAGCGCCAGGGAAGTAGGTCGTCAAGAAGAAGGAAGTATTACTTCTATCTCTCTTGGGTCTGGGTTGGTGGGAGATGTCAGCCGGTAAAACACGACTATCAATGAAGGGGCGAGGATAGCCTCGTTCAGAAAATTTGTCCTTTAAGAGGTTAAGGTAATGTCTGCGGTCTTGGAGATTATTGCAGATATTGTGGATACGGAGGGACAAGGATCGAGGTATAGACTTTTTAACATGGGATGGATGGCAACTATTGTAATGGAGGTACTGTTGGGAGTTGGTGGGTTTAATATGTACGGAAGTCAAGAAGTGTCCATTGTCTAAAGTAACGTCAACGTCAAGAAAGGTGATAAGTCTGTCGGAGATGTCGTAAGTGAAAGTGATGGAGGGGCAGAAATTTTGAAAGGAGTGTAGGAAAAGTTCTAAGTTATGATTGCCATGGGGCCAAATGAAGAAAACATCATCAATAAAACGGAGATAAAGGAGTGGAAGAAGTTGACAGGTGGCCAGCAAAATCCTGCTCTAATTTGGTCATGAAAAGATTAGCGTAAGAAGGGGCCATAATCGTGCCCATAGCAGTGCCCCTGGTTTGAAGGTAATAACGACCATCAAACTGAAAGACATTATGCTGTAGTAGGAAATCAGCCAAAGAGACTAGAAAGGATGTGGAAGGATTAAGGGGTGCTGTTCTGCCATCAAGAAAGTATCGCAGAGCGTCCAGACCTTCAGAATGTATGATTGAAGTATAGAGAGAAGTGACGTCCATGACAACCATGAGAAGAGGATGATCAAGGGTAGAGGGAAGAGAAAGATTTTTAAGAATTTGGAGAAAGTGGAAAGTGTCTTTGCAGAAAGAAGGTTGGTTACGAACTAGAGGCTGTAGGAAGTGATCAATGAAGGCGGAAAGTCTTTCTGTAAGGCAGCCATAACTGGAAACAATAGGTCTACCGGGGGGAGGGGAGTCAGGCATGTTGAAGGGCTTGTGGACTTTAGGGAGCAGGTAGAAAACAGGACATCGGGGGTTTGAGGGAATGAGGGTGTCAATATCTTGGGGAGAAAGGCCCTCAGACTCAGCACTGTTATTAAGAAGGGAAACTAAGTTCTTAAGGAAAAGAGGAATAGGGTTAGAAGAAAGCTGTTGATAAAAGGATGAGTTAGAGAGTTGTTTCATTGCCTCACGGTGGTAGACAGAACGGTCCATGAGGACTGCAGAGGAACCTTTATCAGCTGGCAGGATAAGGAGGGAGCTGTCTCTTTTCAAACTGCTAATCACTTTTCTCTCTGGAATGGTGAGGTTATCCGGGGGAGATAGGCTGCTGAGGAAGGCAGGATTAGAACATCTGCGGACAATAGAGGAGATGAAGAGTTCGAGAGGATGTGATGCAGAAAGTGGAGGTGGTTCGTGGGAAGATAGAGGTTTAAAGCGCTTGAGGGAAGTGTGAACTTTAGAAGTTGTATCACCAGAACTTTTGTCACTGGAACTCCAAAAATACTACCAGCGAAGAGATCGAAAAAACATCTGGAGATCCTCCAAGATGCTGATGTGATTAATTTTAGGGACTGGACTGAAGCTAAGACCCTTAGAAAGAATACTGGCTTCAGCTGTACTCAAATTGCGAGAAGAAAGGTTTATAATATTCTTATTGTTGTTAGGGATTAAGTTGTTGAAGTTATGTATATTATTGTTATTTTTAATGTTAAAATTATTATTACTAGTACTGTAATGATGAGGATTATTATTATTATTATTATTATTATTATTATATTAATGTTATTATTATTATTATTATTATTATTACGGGTATTGGTGGAAGTAGAATTAGAAACAGAAGAAGAAAAGGGATTGAGTTCAGTGACAAAAGGTGATGATTGGTACGATGAGGAGCATGTAGAATGACACAGAGGAATTTGGGTATAAGAAACTGGAGAAGTATTCTGAGACTTACGGAAGGGCACTTGGTAGGGAAGAGATAGGCCTTGAGAGAGATAAGAGAGAGATAAAGATTAGACAGCTTTTTGTAACTATTATGACAGGATTTCTGGAGTCTTTTATGGGCTGAATCAAGAGATTTATTGATCGGAATTAAATAGTTAGAGGATATGTTCAGAAGTATTTTAATAACTGAATGTAGCCTAGAGGAGTACGAGTCCCTCAGGCTGATATAATTAGATAAGGTAAGGTGAGACAATTGAAGAGAAATATGAAACCCGTAAACTGCGATAGAGTGACGAAACTTGAGAGGGAAGGCAGATAGAGGCATTTTTACAGCTAGACCATTAGGAATTATATTTAGATTGAGACAACTAGAAATGAAATCAATATGGACAGTACAGCTCACAATTTTTTGGGAAAGGTAATTAACCTCACTCAACCAATAACCAATAGGATCATTCATAATTAAAACAAGAAGATTAAACAAAATCAAAATTAACAAATTAACAAATATTAAAATAAGTGTAAGAAATGTTAAAAGGAAATAAAGATTCTAGGAAAACAGAAATGGACAGGAAGTACGAGAATTCAAGGAAACTATTAGAAAGGAATTACACACGGGAAGCTACTCGGTGGAAGCAGAAAGTAACTGACAAAAAGAACGGCACTACGCGTGCTAATCACAATTAAAAGAAACGGTCCAGAGGACTATTTTTAAATAAAATAAATTCGAAAACGAAGGAAACACACAGAAAGACACAGACATAACTCACATCGATATTTCGACCATCGTCGTCATCAGGAGGTGTGAAGAGCGAAGAGTCCCGCAGGAAGACAGGGCAGCGACTGAACTCGGAGACCGCAGCCAGTACCCCACCACTTACCACCAAGCGGGAAGGGAGGGAAGGAAATGAAGAGCCAAATTAAGACGTAAAAGGAATGAGTAAAAATCATAATTATTTAAATAAAAATAAGTCTAATGAAAAAATTACACTATATATTATTATATATTACACTCAGTGTGACTCTTTTTACGTTGGCTTAACTTCCAATAAGTTGAGCCTTCGTATGAATGGTCATAGGGCTTCAGTCGGTCAACGCAGTAACTATCCTGTAGCCATCCATGCGAACTCGCATGGTCTCAGTTTCAATGACTGTTTCAGGGCTCAGATCCTGAAACAGATCCCCGAATCCAACAACAAAGTTACCCTAAGACCATCAGAGGAAGCATACATATGCTTACTTGATGCTCGCTCTTCCCCTGGACTCAACCTCAACCGATAATTTTTTTTTTTACTTTATTAATTTTAATTTGATTTATATACTTTTCATATTTTTTATAATTTTTTCATTTCCTCCCCTCCCTTCCCACTTGGTGGTGAGTGGTGGGGTACTGGCTGCGGTCTCCGAGTTCAGTCGCTGCCCTGTCTTCCTGCGGGACTCTTCGCTCTTCACACCTCCTGATGACGACGATGGTCGAAATATCGATGTGAGTTATGTCTGTGTCTTTCTGTTTTTCCTTCCTTCTGTTTCTGTGTTTCCTTCGTTTTGAATTTATTTTATTTAAAAATAGTCCACTAGACCGTTTCTTTTAATTGTGTATATATATATTATACATATATATACATATATATTATATATATATATATATATATACCCCCACCCCACCATCCACCCCACCTCAGTCAGTAGCCCTTGCGAATCAGGCCCAAGAGCAGCTACTTCAAACTTCTACTATATAATGTGTTTTAATACCAACTCCAAAGACTAATAATTTTTCTCTTTGTTTAATTAATCACCCTGAAGATGACTGGAAGCCAGTCGAAACATGTCGGTTATAACTTAATTAACATTCTCCAACGTTTGGATGAAGGAAAGAAGAAGGTATTCAGAAACCTTGAAAAACTAGTGAAGAAAATGACATCAGCGAAATACGGTCAGCTGTTCAACGAAATATATATATATATTAGTATATTTTGGGAGCAGACCTTCATTTAGACATGTTTTATTAAAGAGTATGCCGATCTTCATTTTCGTTCGTTTTTTATTTAATTTCTCCAGTTTTCTAAACTTGGTTTTTAACTCTGCAGGTAAACTAAACACTAACTATCCAAAAGATGTATTCTTGGGTTTCATAGTAGTAATCGAATAATACACTCTAAACCTAACTACAAAAAAATAAAAAAAAATAAAATAAAACAAACAAACTATACATTAAATTATTCCAACGTTTCGGTCACTTTGACCATCTTCAGGGATTTACAATATGACGATTAAACAACTTAACTTAAGGAAAAACACTAACAATAATTATTACAAACAATCTAGTCGCGAATTATTACATAGCTAGCATAATGAATAGAAAACATCAAGACAACGAGGAGGTTACAAATCTTGGAGGTTCCAAAATTTCAGGTTTTCCAGTTCGATTCATCGGTTAATAAAATTCACTACAACACTATGAGGCTGTCACTGACTCGAGGTTGCTATTTTGTTGGTGTCCTGCGTGGAGCTTTAAAATCCTACTGAAACTCGCTGTCTGGTTGTTGAGGTTGGGTTTATGCTCTCTAATACACAGAGCTTCTAGAATTTGTAGTCTATTATGGTCTTTTTCCTGGTATAGAATTTCTATGTTATTGGTTAATTCTTCTCTGCTCAGTTTGATGCTATGTATACTATGGGAATGATCTTTTGTAGCGCCAGCAGCAAGGTGCATGGTTAACCTCCGTGATAAAGTAGTTACCGTAGAGCCAATGTATGATGACTTTAGGAACTCACAGTTTCCTGTATTACAATTATAACGATAAACTACATTAGTTTTCTGGAGGAGAGGCTTCTGCTGTACGTTATTTCTGACAATCAAGTTAGTTGTGGGGGCACTTTTGTAATAGATACTTAGCTTAAGCCGGTCTTCGGAATTGTTGCATTTCGTATTAATTTTGACAATGATCTTGATTACTCTTTCATCAGTTTTATATTGCTTAGAAAATTGGTTTATGTAGTACACCGTTTCCGTTCTACCTTGGGTGGTTTCCTGGTCCTGCTGTCGGTTGCTATTGTTGATGTAATGCTGCAAAAGGTTATCAAAGTGTTTATTACTGTACCCATTATTAATTAGAACCTGCTTAATCCTTTCCACAGCGGTGTGGAACAAGGACCAATTTGAGGAGGTTTTAAAAGCTCTGTGTATAAGTGCTTTCACCGTTCCATCCTTGTAGCGGTTAGGGCATTCACTTTGAGCGTTCAAATAGAATCCCATGTTTGATGGTTTAACGTAAACTGATGTTTGATAATGCTGACAGTTTTCTTTAACGGTGACGTCAAGGAAGTTAATGGTTTTGTTGGTGCTTGATTCTTGGGTAAATTTAAGAACAGAGGCTGCTTCCATTGCTGTTCTTACTTCTTCAATTTGTCGTGGAGTGTCGGCCACTATGAAGCAGTCATCCACATAACGACAATACACATGAGGCTTACGTGATGAATCTGACGAAATGACTGTGTTCTCAATGTGGCACATGTAGAAGTTTGCGAAGGTTACGCCAAGCGGGGAGCCCATTGCCACACCATCGACTTGATAATATAGACTTCCGTCTATATGTGTGAAAAGAGTTTTTGTAGTACAGGCTCTCAGCAGATTTTCCAAGATATTCCTCTTGAATGGGGGAGGGGATAGACTAGGGTGGTTGTAGGTGGATTCGCAAATGATTCTGATGGTGTCTTCAACAGGCGCATTAGTAAACAAGGACTCGACGTCCAGTGAGGCCATGGTACCTTGAGGTTCGGTAGCACGTAAGATTTCGAGAAATTCGTCAGTAGATCTTAGTACAAATTTAGCCGGGAGGTACGGAGATATGATCCTGTTCAAGGCTTTTGCTGTATTATATGTAGGTGTGCACACTTGGGAAATAATCGGTGTTAGGGGGTTACCAGCTTTATGATTTTTTACATTTCCATATAGGTATCCTGGGCTGAACTCGCCTATCACTGGTTTTAGAATTTGTTCACCGCTATCTTTATTGGCATCTTTAATCAGTTTATTTAATTCTACCTTCAATTTGCTGGTTGGATTTCTTGATATTTTCTTGAACCTACTGCTGTCTTGTAATATGGCATCTAACTTTTGCTTGTACTCGGATCTATCCATGATAACAAATTGGTTGGCTTTTCGGCTTTCCTAACGATAATTTCTTTATCAGATCTACTGACGAATTTCTCGAAATCTTACGTGCTACCAAACCTCAAGGTACCATGGCGGAGAGTTAGTGTTTAGTTTACCTGAAGAGTTAAAAACCAAGTTTAGAAAACTGGAGAAATTAAATAAAAAACGAACGAAAATGAAGATCGGCATACTCTTTAATAAAACATATATATATATATATATATATATATACACTTTAACACATAGAAAAGAACACAGAAAGACACTACAGAACTCACTTCGATATTTCGACATCCGTCGTCATCGGGAAGAAGTGCGAAGTACTCGCGTTGAGAAGCAAACTGCTACTGGCCTCCAGAGTAACTCGTGGAACCACCGCAATGCTGCCCCCCAGCGAAGGAGAGGAAAAACAGAAATCCCTACAATATTTTGTAGTGTCTTTCTGTGTTCTTTTCTATGTGTTAAAGTGTTTATTGTCCACACGGACCTTTCATTATATATATATATATATATATATATATATATATATATGCAGAGAAATCACAATTAAACACATGATGCCATCAATGAAGTCCATACCACGTATGGAAGGCTTCAGAGCATTTATTTCTTTTTGTTTTTCTTTTTCCTTGAGGTTTGGGCTTTATATATATATAAGATTGTGTGAAATTTTATCATACTTCTGTAAGTTTTTACCCTTTGTAGTTAGAAATATGTCCATTTGTATTATTTTATTTGTTGTACTTTGAATATATACATATATATTTAACAAGATTTCACAAGAAACACGTGGAATAACAATTAGTTTTTCACAATAAGAAATGAGAAAAAATGACTAAGATCTTTCAACCACTCAGACTTCGTCTAAGTCCAAACCCAACTAAAACAAGATATAGGAACATCATGTCAACAGGTTAAGAGGAGTGGGAAGAAGAGAGGTATTTTAAAGTGTGTAAAATGCAGATAAAGACAATAGTCGAGGGAGAGATGTCTGGGTACTGGAGGTGGAGTTTGGGTACTTTACAATGGAGTAAAGTAAGAAAAAATCAAAAACTATCCACTAGCTGTCAATCCTCTTATATGAGGCTATTGCTCTCATTAAGACTGAGTCAAGTTTGAAAAGCCCGTTACTAATGTTTATAATATCTATATAAATAAAATAATGATTTTGTCTGTACATTGCTTAGAACTGACTCAATTCAAGTTTTCTTTACGTTTCATACATTGGAGAAACCGAATCCACCCTTAGAAAAATTTCTGTCGGTTTGTCTGTTTGTCCGCAAAACTTTGTCACAAGTAAACTCAGCTACCTTAAGACATATAAAGCTGAAACTTTTACAGTAGATTTGGGTAGGTCTAACTTAAAATATAGGCTCTGAATTATTTGAAAATTCAACGTAGAAATGAAGTTATGGACGTTTAAAGCAAAAACGTTTGTCACAAGTAAACTCAGACACCATAAGACATGGTGAGCTGAAACTTTGACACTGGATTTGTGTATGCCTAACTTAAAATATGGGCTCTAAATAGATTCATAATTAAGTACAGAAACAAAGTTATGGGGATTTAAGCGTATTTTCCTAAATTCATGCATTTTTTCATTACAACAGAGGTTAGTATCATAAATATTAAAATTATAGTAATCCGTCTTACCTCATACTCTGCTGCTGAAGTTCTTAGACCGGTTTCGGGCGTCACCCATCTTCAACAAGAACTGATCAACTAGAACTACGGAGTCCTACCTTTCTGTTTATATAACCTACCTACTTCCCAATGCTGCCTAGATTTTAATATTTAATTATTTTGACTTTACTTTTATTTTTATTTTATTTTACTTTTATTTAATTATTATTATTTAGTTTAATTCTTTTCTTATTATTTTCGTCATTGTCAAGTCTGTCAAGTCGTCGCTTCAATTTCTTTAACGGTTTAAATAGTGTATCGCTTTGGTGATTTATTTGTTCATTTATTAGCTTACCCGATTCTTCATTTTTAAATATCTCTAATTCTTCATTTACGTTTAGTCTTTTTCCTTTTTGTCCTGTTTTTATTAAGGTCATTGAATTTTCTATACTGTCCGGTTCATGTCCTAACTTCACAGACAAGTTTGTTTTGAAAATACACAGGTGAAGCAAGTAGTTATTGTTAGTTGATTTTAATTTCATTGGAGCATATGAATATATTGCGTATTTGACATCTTTGAAAAAGTGTTTCCCAGAGTTGAGGATGTACTATCTATTTCGAATAAATAGTTTTGTAAACGAGCAATTCTCAACTCTTAATACGGACAGGCAGGAAAAATCAACAAACAAGTTTTTACGCTATATCATACCGAGGAAAGACCTTGCAAGTCAGTAAAGAGATTGGATTAGTGATGAAGAAGCAGTTCATTATCTAATTGAATTTCTTGACTCTGAATTTATTTCTCCTGGACTGCCTGCTCATGAGTAAAAACTTAAAGTAGGAGGACCAATCATGCTGCAATTTAGTAGCAGTAACAAATTTCATGTTACGAAACATGAGTGCCCCAAAACTGTGCAACGGGACACGACTCTGAGTTCGTGCTCTACACAGATATGCCATAGAGACGGACATAATGACTGGATGTGGTATTGGGGAGTCTGTGTGTATACCACACATACCATTGATTCCGAGCCACTGTCTGTTTACGTTGAAATGATTCCTAAGTCCGGTCAGAGTCTATTTCGCAATGACGTTAACTAAGTCGCAAAGGGAGACTTCATCTAACGCAGGAATACAAGGTAGCGAAACCAAGTTTTTCTCACATGGTCAAATGTAGTTTACTTGCTCAAGGGTCAGAGGTTTCAACTCTTTCTTCTACCATGAACCTGAAGGACAGACAGCTAATGTAGTGTATTTAGAGGCATTTGTTTAACACTGTAGTAATAATTGTATTTTCTACTGTTCTATAATTTCTAATGACATTTTGAAATACCAAAAATGACGGAACTTCTGATTTCGTCAAAGACAGGTACGTTTGCTATGTATTATATATAACTGTAAACTTTTTTTTAATTTAATATTTGCTTAATAAATACACTGGTAATAATGTAAGGTATGGGACCAGAGTAGCCCAGTGGCTTGCGTGATCGCCGATGACAGTAGTGCAAATGTATTATAAATAAATATAACAAACAAATATTTTTTTTAATTTAAAATGTGGATAATATAAAAGATGGTAATAAGGTAAAGGGATCTAGCCAGGGTAGCCAGTAGCTTGCTTGCTCGCCGATGACAGTAGTGCAAATGTATTATAAATAAATACAACAAAAACTTTTTTTTTTAATTTAATATTTGCGTAATATAAACACTGGTAATAAAGTAAGGTATAGAACCAGAGTAGCCCAGTGGCTTGCGTGCTAGCTTTTGGCTGGGAGCACGTTAATTAGAACTAACTCATTTCAAGTTTTCTTTACGTTTCATACTTCAGAGTAGCCACATGTACCCTTAGAATAATTTCTGTCTGTCGGTTTGTCCACAAAATATTGCCACCATAAGACATATAAAGCTGAAACATTGATTGTAGATTTATGTATGTCTAACTTAAAATCTCTTCTTTGTATACAGAGGCATTTGTTTAGCACTGTACTAATAATGGTATTTTCTACTATTCTATAACTTCGAATTGTAGTATTAGTATAATACTATAATTGATATTTTGGAATACCAAGTATAATAGAATTTTCGATTCCGTCAGAGACGGGTACGTTTGCTAGTTAGGTCTATTAAATTTAATCCAAGAGGATTCGATAATATTTCTTAACAATACCGATTTTTCAAAGGTAATAAATTTCGCTCCGGTCCTATCAGTATGATGATTTTCTTTATTTATATGCAAGAACAAGGCACTATTTTTTTCTGCCTACGTACGTTATATTGGTGTTGGTGTTGTTTTACACGTGTCTTTAAAGATTTACTAGTTTGACCAATATAAAAATTATGGCAATTTTTGAAGGAATTTTATAAATCCCTCCGGACTCAAGATTCCTTGGAGAGTTTTTTTATTAACATATTACTTATGTTATTACGATTGGAAAAAACTATATTAAAATCAAGTTTACGCGCAAACCCATGTAAAGGGTCCAATGACTCAAATTGGACCCGTTCATTTTCAAATTCTATAGTTTTACCGTATCATGAGTCGTTACTCATTTTACCTTATATAATTGTAATATACTCCATTGTTTACCCAAACATTCCCCCTCAACTATTATCCTTTTCTGCACTTTACACCCTTTAAAATACCTCTTTTTCTTCCCATTCCTCTCAACCTGTTGCCATGATGTTTCTATATCTTTGTTTTAGTTGGGTTTGGGCTCAGACGAAGACAGCTTGTTACGGTTGAGAGATGTTAGTCTTTTTTCAAATTACTTATTGTGGTTTGAACATTCATATTAATATGTGTATAATTTTTTTGATTGCTATATGATTTCATATATTTTTTTAGTATTGAAGGCCTATGTAAAAATTTTAAATGAAATTAAAATATCGGCTTTGAATATTTTTTTTGAAGCTGAAAAACTGAAGATTTCTAATTTTTTTTATCAAAATGTTTAGTATTCTTTTCCACGGTCGATCTTATCAAACTTATAAATAATGCGTATATATAAAGTCAATATATAAATCACAGTATAAAATTCTGTGTATGTGTGTGTTTGTGTGTTGCATGAGTGTATAATAAATATTTCTAAAATCTAAGTTGAAATTAAAAAAAAAACTTAATTCAAAAGTTGTCGGTGATTAAGTAAAACATCTGAGGAGGTTATTTTTTTGAAAGCCTATACATTGTATATATCCGATACATTACTATTCAATACTGCTGTGAACATTAATAATTTAACATGCACCAATTGCATGGAACAGCCATGCTGTGTCGAAAATTAACTTTCCACTCAATTACAGTACAATATGGGAAGTCAGTACAGTAAAAAGCTGCTTAGAAACACGCAACATTCAAATTAGAAACTCTATTGCTTCTTTTAATTTGACCGTCAGTTTTATAGCTACTTTTAAATTTTATTTAACTATCTTTAAAAAAAATACCTTTTCTAAGATCCTTAAACATTAACATAATATTAACATAACATTAACATTAACTTAAACATTTTTCTGTAGGAAAGAGATTTATTGATCATACGTAGAAGGGATGTATGATATAATTTTTGGATTGATATGAATTTATTTTGTAAAAAAATTGCTTAGTTCAATAATTTGTTTATTCGTGATAATTATTCATGAATGTTCTGAGTTCCAACTATAACGAATGCTGCTATGGTGGTTAACAGTCTGCCTATGTGAACAGTGTTCACAAAGACAACATCTTACTTTCTTGAAATATGTTAAGTAAATGATCATACGTGGGATTTGGAGTGTTTCTGTTTGCTAGGATCCTCGTTGGAAGTTTAGAGATAATCAGTAGTGATCAAGTTCCAATACTGAGTCATTCTATTATTAAATACATGCATACTGTTACTACCACTGAGGTTAGTGTGATTATTAGAAATACGGAAACCCGTCATACCTCGTAAGATGTTCTTGGAGTCGTTGGAGCGCTTTTGGACGTTGTCCATTTTCGATCGTCCATTTATGTTAGTTACAATCGAAGATGGACAACGTCTGAAAGAGCTCCAATGACTCCAAGAACATCTTACGAGGTAGGACTATTTCTTTCCACTATTAGTTTGCTCTAATTTTTGTTAAAGCCTATCAAGTTACTTTAATAAATAAAAGTGACCTTTAAGTTTTTTTTAAAAAAATACAGTTTTAAAGTTCTTATTCGTAGTCATGTGGACTTATAAAGGAAAATTGTCAAGGTGAACTAACTAGGTTTATATTTATAACCAATGAGTGTGAACCTGAGGGATGATTAAGGAAATCTCTGTAGGAGCGTCCTCCCTAGCAGCTTTGATGTGTTCAACTTTTCTGTTTTCATTGGTTCAGAGGATTATTATTATTATTACTATTAACTTCCATTTGTAACATTTTATATATAGTAACCTTGAATATATTCATAAGTATATTGTTGACTGTTATATGATTTCATATTCTTTCTTTGGTATTGTAGGCCTATGGAAAACTAAATATAATAAATATACATTAATAAATATTAATAGAATCCTTAATAACATTATTATTAAGAGTTGGTAAGAGGATTATTATTAAACATTCCAATAATATACCAAACTGAATATCCAAACACTATTGTTGTTCTTAGGACAGCATTATATATCGGGTATTTAATCTCGTGATTCGGGTTATTTGAACATAATATTTCTATTGTTAGTACATAAGAGATTATTAATAAATTTAAAGAAGGCTGTACCATCTTACCTCGTAAATTTTCTTCCTCACTTGACCAGTTTTAGATTGCGTCATTTTTCGGAGTTACACTCAGTTTTCTAAAGTATATTTATATCTCCGTATCGATTCTTCCTATTCGATAACTTCTCCTATTAATTACTGTACGATTAGAATTCGATTTTTCTTTACTCTCTTGCTGTTTATAAAATATATTTTTTTCATTTTTCGCTGTCTCTGTCACCTTTGATCGTCTCTTGTGGGTCTCTAAAGTTTTATTCATAACTTGTGTCAGAGTCTGTCAGTGGTTTAAACAAGTCGGATGGTTAGGTTGTTCGTTTATAATGGTTTCATGAACTGTTTTAATTATTATTCTATACAATCGAATATTTAATTATGCAGCAGTCAATTGAAGAGGTTATCGAATAAAAACAATTTTTAAAGCAGCATAATAAGTTGAACATATGATACCAAGATATAAATACACAATTACCCTTTGAAAATTCTATATCACTCCGGAAAACTGACTTAAGGGAAATATTTTAGGAGTATGATTATATGGTACATTCCTCTTTAATTGTTAGGGATATTTACCACATGTGATTTAAAAGTAAGTTTGCGTTCTGAAAGAAGTCTCACTTGAATATGCTATTTTCTTAGTAAAGAAAAAATGAGTATCCAGAGAACACGGTTAGAGAAATGCCTGGATTGAACTTGCAACAGCTCAAATAGTTACTTTTATTGTGATTCATTTACAGTTTTAAGTACTGAACTTTAAGTAATCAGTATACTTTAATTCAACTATTCATGTTAATATATTTCAAATTTGGGACTGATTTATAGCGAAACGTTTAGTTGATACATGTATCATTCTCATGGAGAATTAGGAATGACAATGTTAGGGGTTCAAAAAAGAGAGAGTATAACCAACAAATTTGACTACAAGCAATTTTTTGGTTAATAACTTACTTTACCAAATTACATAACAGATTAGTTGCTCAGTTCATGTAAAGTCACAGAAAATGGTTGGTGTTTGGTTCTTTTCACCCAAAAATGTTGATGTCGTATGCTCAATTTTTCAAAATTACAAAACAGTCAGCTCTTTGCTACAATTCCTTCTACACTTTTGAGACATTTACTTCCTTTTATAATGTTATTTACCAAAGTTCCCCTTCTTCTTAAAGTAAAGAAGGTGAAAAATGTTAAATAAAAATAAAAAAAATAAAATACTGTTACTTATGCTAAGTAAACTACATGTATACCTCGAAAAAAATGCATAGCATCAAAATAGGAAAATCTTGATAATCCACAAATATATAATCTTTGATGAATACCTACATCCCTTACTAGTATTAATAAGTATTTTTTATTAACAATAACCATTAACCTTTTAACTATTAAGAGCCCTTTTTTAACAATGACCATTTGTGTTGAAAAGGAAGAAGTTACTCTGATTAATAATTGCCTTACAGGAAGTAAAATACCATACATGTGAAAAGAGGTAAAATCTTGAATAACTGTTATCTTAACAATCATCGTTAATAGTACTCGTATCATCCTCTGAAGACTGAAATCAGAGGAAATATTTCATTGTTTTAGTGGTGCGTAGGTTAGTGAAATAATGGTCTTGAATCTGTTATTCGAGACTGTTTACTACCATTCATATTCTGCAAATGCTGATACAGTGAAATTATACCTAACAGTAAGTACTGAGCAAGTAACAGTTGTTTTAACAATAAATAAACTAATTTTTCAGATGAAATGTGTTAGTATAATGTCATATACATATATATGTAAGCAAGTGTCAATTATGCTGAAGTATTATTAAGAGAAATAACAATTAAAATACGACTAGAAATCAACAGATTACTGACTCAAACAACTATTACAATAATTTGAGAAATTTTTAAGAATATTACCGATAAAACTGTCAATCATTTTGTATTTTTCAACTTTGCGAACTATTTGCACAAGTGGAAAAAACCAATTTTCAAGCAAATTAGTCCACTTAATTATACAGGTTAAAATTTTTGGAAAAAAAAAACTAATTTTTTTATCATCCAACTAAAAAGACCACCATTGTGTTCTCATATTGTTTTGCATCATCAAGTTTAGTTGGGTATGGCAATGAGTAGACATTTATCCTTTTCAAATTTTCAAACAACAGAACCACATTTATGAAGTTGAGAGATTTTGATAAATCAATTAATATACATCCGAGAATACATCCAACAGCTGGTTGTATTAATTAATTTAACTGATAATTTTTTAATTTGTTTTGCTGATATATTTATTTCTAAATGAACTACTTGTTAGATTCATGTCCAATAAAATTATTATAATATAAGTGGGCGTGCTGTTTCTCTTGGCAGGAAGAGATCAAAATTATTAAGTTTAGTTCATTTTAAGAAAGAGTGACATTCTTGAACTTTTGTATGCAATGAACAATACGTATGTATCGTCGGAACTGGTAATGAACCAATGAACAGATGATTTGATGTGTTGTCCCAACTTCTGAGCCATAACATAATAGAAAATACTACTGAACGCTTTTATTCCCTACTCTGAACGAGAAGGCATTGAAATTAAATAAATATATTCAGTTGCACGAAGTTATTATGAATGCATGTATTATAAATAGATGACTTATCTTTGAATGAGCACAAACCTTAGAGATTATTTGGGGTCCATGTGATGAGGAGCAAGGCGAGACTAGCGTTGTTGTCAATTGGCGATTCTCTAGAGAAACCAGGACGACAGAAGCACAACACGCCACTGGTGACTGGAGGGGCGCAAGTGACCTCATCCGTTCAAGGACCACCTTCCCCACCCAGCACCATTGGGTCAGCTGGTCTGCGCCAGCCCACACTTTATTTTATAAACTCTTTTTTTACCATGCTAAAGTATTAATTCTTAAACTTGCAGAAATTTTCTTTTATATGGTAAAGGTGAACTATATTTCAGTTAATTAAAGGTCTTTTATTTATTTCCAAAAGTTTTCCATATGGTTTTTTATTCCACCTGACGTTAAGATTAAGTAGCAATATTATTTTACTTACTATAAGTCTGGTGGGTATGCCATGATTTTACTATCTTGTAAAGATTTGTATATTTCATAAAGGCTTTTGACCAAATCCTTGAATTATGATGTATAATTAGTTAAACTCGTTTGTTATCATTCTGCGAGAATGACATGAACATAATGACAGGTATAGTACTATACCTTACCATAAGTAAAGTATAGTGATCATAAAAAAATTAGATCTTGAGATTTCTGTCGGAATTAAATGTTTTGAGGTCTTCAAAGTCGTTTTATGAAGTTGTCTTATGAGATATCTCTGAATCTCTATGAAGTTATGAGATGTCTGTGTGTGTGTGGGTAGCTGGGTGGGTGAGTGTGTATCCAAAAGTTTGTGTAGACGTGACAGACCACAATCTCTGATCGATCAAATTTATATTTTACACGAAAATGGGCCTCGTAATGTAGATATGCTGCATAATTTGGGAGCAATTTATGCATGATAGGGAAAGTCACTTTTTTTGCCAAAATGTGTTTTTAGACATTTTTTTTCATAAATTACTAATTCTAGGGTATTCGAATTTTGGTACAATATTTGAGGTTACAAAATCAATAACTGAAAAAAATCCTCAGATTTTTAAAACAACACGAAATACTTGTTTTCATTAAAGTAAAAAATGTTGACTTATTTAATATGAAAGCTTGTGAGAGTGGTACAAGTCATACGGCCACTCCAGGTTTGTTTAATTTCTTTTATCAATTTTTCCAAACAATAATATTATTATGGTAAAAGATAAAAAAAAGAAAGTGGTATTTCAATTTATTAAATACGCGGATTATTATATATCATTATTAATCACGGTAGGGATAATTTCAAGATTTACATATCATTTAAATTTTTTTTCTTGGAAAATTAGGAATATAGAGCATACATTTAGAGCTATTTACTGATATTACTTGAGCATTAAATTCTCTTGAGTCAATGAAAAAGTATTTTTCAGGTGAATGAAAAATGACTACCAGTATTTTTATAATTTACTATTCTTCTAAATTATCTTAATGCACTTCAAGATTTATATCATAAATTTCTAATGGTAGTACTGTTAAACTTGAGGAAATCCATATTAGGAATGATTATAGATCAAAAGAACTCTTTTTTTCCCTCTCAAAATGTTCATTTTATAAATGGGCTTTAAAATGAAACCATTTATCTGGCCTTCTTCAGCTTAAAATTACGTACTGTACTATTTTCAACAAATAAACTATATTCTACAACTAATATTAATGGTTTAAATATTGATATTAATATTATAACCTAATAGTATAGGTTATTATATATATATAAAGATTTCACATAAACATATGAAATAACAATCAATGATCAAACCACAATATGGAAACAAACTCAGCTGGGTTTTTGACTCTGACGATGACCACTTGTTACGGTTGAAAGATCTTAGTCTCGTTTTCCTATTTCATATTGTGGTTTGATCATTGATATATATATATATATATATATATATTACGTTTCACAGTAAAGTATAGGCACAGAGTAAAGATACGAACACACTTACACTCTCTCATTTTTGGTTGAACCGTCATCAGTTAGTCATAGCTAGGGACACCAAGCGCACTTGCGAAGCGACCACGCGCTTTAACCAAAAATTAGAGACTGCAAGTGAGTTAGTATCTTTACTCTGTGTCTCTAGTTTACTGTGAAGCGTTTGTTGTTATTTGTGGATCGTTTTCTTGTTGATAATATATATATATTTATACTTAAAATGAACTGTGACACATAGAAAGAAACGTAACAAAGGACTGAATTCTCAATATTTCGACCGCCATTACGGTTCTTCGTTACGTTTCCCTCCATATGTCGCAGTTTATTTGAAGTATCATCAGTTCTTCTGGATTGCATTTTGTTTATGCATATATACATTAAATATATTTTAGTTTATGTATATAATATATATATAAAATATCACATAAACACTTAACATAATCACATAAATAACAATCAATGATCAAACCACAATGTAAAATGGGAAAACAAGACTAAGATTTTTTTTAACAAGTCGAAGACCGCTCGTTAGTAAAAATTAAAATATCTTAGTCTTGTTTTCCTATTTCATATTGTGATCAATAACATATATATATTACAGATAATTTTATTTTCTTTGATATTAAATTTGATTTGATATTAACTCCTTAAAATCACCTCTTTGATAGTGTTTTAAGTAATTGACCCAGACCAAATCTCCAGAAATAAAGTATTTATTCGTAATTGTGGTCGAGAAAACAATACCTTGATATATATATTATATATATAATATAACTAATATTAATAAATGTTATACTAATCCGAATATAATATAGTCAAAATGTAAAGAAGGTAATTTATGTGTTTTATATAAAATAATATTTTAGGGTGTTTGCAAATAAGACTGCGCCCCGCAGATGGCTTAAATATATGGCTAGTTAAGTATTGAAGTGTATGTTATAAAAACCATATAATAATTATTGATATTTAATTGATGTTATTGTATATTAGTGATGTAACATTGTATATTAGTTTTTTTCAGATTTCTAGTATCTCTCAATTAAGTTGTTTCTAGAAGTATTTACTGGTATAGTGTGCAAGTATATTGGTATAAAAGTAATAAATCTTCAATGGAAGGATTTAAACATTTATATGGAATATCTTGGCGAACAGTATTCGCTTAATTAACACCTATACAAAGGGGGTCAGGTTAGCCCAGTGGTTAACGTACTCTATCTTCGGCTAGAGCTTGTAGCTCCCGAGATGCGGCGAAAGAGCTTTCATATAAAAAAGGCATCAGTCTGTTTTTGTTGTTATTATCTGCGATATGGCTGTATAAGCTGGGAGCGCGAAATAATGCCAAAACAGGTTAACATACTCGCCTCCGAGCTGGTAGTCCGGGGTTCGATCCCTACCTGGCCGTTGATTTATTCACGCTGGAAGTGAATAAATCTGAGTAAGTCGTCCCTTTTAGTGGACTTTAAGCCGTCGGACCCAAGCCTGTACGGCTTAAAGTTCAGTAAAGCTCAAGTACTGGTTAAAGACTGCTACTCGAAATGAACTTGAGTTAGGCCAAATATAAAGATAATGATGTAGATAATTATATATGTATTATATAATTAGATTAAAACACACAATCATTAGGACTCCCAACGTAGAATCTCTAGAATCACCGATCAAACAAAAAGCAGGTGAACGGCTGATGGTATCACCTTCTAGGGGATCGGTTTAAACCAGTCTTTCTCAAAGTGGGCGATAATGCCCCTTTGGGGGCGTTTGAAACCTAGAGGGGGGCGTTGATGTGGGTTAGGGAGGCATGTATTTGTAATTTCATTTACTTTATATAGTATTTTAAATTTCACGAAAACTAAAACCCACCTACTACACAATAACGAATAATTAGTTTATATTTCTACCCTGTATGATCTGATAAAAACTTAAAATACTTAACATAGATTTCGTAGGATAGCCCGCACACCAAACGCAATCAAGTTGTAACAGTTTCTGCGGATAAAGGAACATGATCGATGATAGTTAAAAAATTAGAGCAATTTTACCTTAATGACATTGCACCAGAAATTATTTTAAACATTAGGTAAAAAACTACCATGCAGAGTTTTAAAATATACATATGTAAACTAACATAAATTGAAGTTTTCTTTACTTTCTTTCTTGTTTATAACATAAGAGCATATTACACTATTTTACTAGCATTTTATAAGAAATTACTGATGTAAGAATCATCATTTTTATATAAAATGGAAATACGTATATAATTATTGTTCAAAAAGTTGTGTTAGAAATTTTTTTTACAATTAACTCATTACCGTTTAGTGTCAAATAGTATAGTAAGCCTAACCAGTTCACTTATTGTAAACATCGTTTACTACTTCTATATATTATAAATATTAAAGATTACAAATAATAAAAACGCTGGCTTAGGCAACGGTTTTTATTTGAACCAGTTCTAAATCATAAACTAAAATTCTATGAAAAATTACCGATATTTATCTATAATAAGAAATGATATCAATTTATTTTCCGTAGTTAAATAAGTTATTATTGTTAGTAGTATTATTTACTAGTGGAAATATAGCTCTTTTCGCTATTGGTGACTTCCCTAGCTGCTAATGCGTATCTGTTTCCATTTAGTTATATGTGTTATTTCTTAGTACTTGGTATTAATATTCATAGTTATGATTTCTAACATACTTTCCCAGCATATTTCAGTAGGTAATGCACATAAATCTTGTGGACTATAATATCATGCCAGAATTTGTTTAAATTGAATACCAGACTGATTTATGAAAGAAAAACTTGCACGAGTATACAAACCTTATCAGCTAATAAGCTTTAAAGAGAACATTATTATTGATTTTTTTTTCAATTGCTTTAATTGTTTATAACTGCAACTATGAATATTGTATGTATTAAATACTGTTGCCATATACTCCACTATAGCGAAAAATGTTTTAATTCTGGGCTGGAAAATAATTTATTCTGCTCTTGTTTATTGATGCGATTAAGTCTCGGGCTCGATCCTGTTTACCATACGTGTTCGGAATTATTTATCACTCTCTTTAATAGAGCTTCCCTCACTGTCTTTAATGGTAATGTCGGCAACCTCTGCAAACTGTTATTTCAGAACAGCCCATTAAAATATGTAGCATTTCTACAAATTATTTCTGTTGTGATAAACTTTCTTAGTTTACTATAAATAAAAACAAATTGAAACGAAAGTAGCACAGAGGTAGAAAAAGGAAAAACTCACTTCTATATTTCGATGATCGTCGTCATCAGGAGCTGAAGAGTCCTGCAAGAAGGCAGAACAGCGAATCGTTTTACTTTGTTTTTATTTAAAGTTCGCTGGACCGTTTGATTCAATTAGTTTACTATAAGCAATATATAAAGTTCAATGTAGATAGAGAAACATAGAGAAATTAAAAACACATTTGCAGTCTCTAATTTTCGTTTTCAGCTATCTTCAGGAGAGATAAGAGAGGGAAACCAAGTGCACTGGTGAAAAGACAGTTATATAAGTAATATATAGTAATCATGGAAAAAAACTCTAGATTTTGATAGATTTATTCATTTTGAGAACTCTCTGTGATAATTTTTGAAGTTGTTTCATTGATGTATGTGTATATTTGAGGTCTGTTTGAAGGATAAAATTAGTAATTTTTCTACCAATAGCCCTTATAATTTAAATGTGCTTTATAGTCATTGTATGGAGTATTATGTTAGGGAAAATTTACTTGTTTTGACCAGGTTAGGTTATGTTAGGTTGAAGCGGCAGTCCTACAAGAGAATACACGTGGGCCGGCCATTGGCCCTTTGTTATAATACACAATGAAGATTAATTCTACAGTGGGAGTTCTAAGTAGAAATTTGAAGTTTTCTTTGTTCAAATGTAAAATTTCAGTTCAAGCCAATCATTCTCATTTCATTTCATTCAAGGTAGTATTTTCCCCTCGGTTTGTTATATTTCTACCTTATGCCTTCAATTTCTTTTATATATTTCTTTTTGAGAATTCTAAGTTATGAGGTAATTGTCATCAATGTTTTGAGATAACTCAACAAATTTTTGAACTTGCGATGATTTCTTTAATTGCTGAATCATATACCCGTGTATAGCATATCTGCAAGTATATAAATATCAAACTCCAAACAATAACAAGGAATTCAGTAAATTTTTCAACAAAAACAATTTGTTGTCCTCATGTTTTGTCAAAAATCATGTTTTTTCTTAATTTCAAACTCACCCTTAAACTAAAACAAGTAAAAGCGGATATCTCGTTTCGTATTTTTATAGTCGTAAAAGACAAGAAAAATTAAGGAAATGCTGTTCGAGTTAGAGTCAACAAACATTCTCAGGAGGAAATGAGTAAAATATTATGTTCTGGTGTTACTATTGTTAATAACAAGAATATTGCTGTTATTAATATTTAGTATTGTTTGAATAAACCATTACTAAGTGCTTTTAGATGTTGATTTGTTCAATTCAATTAATGAACTCTGGATATTATTTCACAACATCCATCCGGCATACATGCTATTTTAGGCTCCATCTAATTTATATCGTGATTCTCATTATTATATATGCAAAAATAACGCCTAACCATTTTCCGCTCTAATATCAAAACACTGATGTTTGCCAGGCAAATTTAATTATTTGATGGTCAGACTAATATATTCTATGACAACATTTACGAGGGATATGAATACCACTATATTCCAGTTCTCTGGGAGAGTCTATAATTAACAACTTACCTTATTATTACTATTAGTAAAAATTATTTTAATCGCAGTATTATGAAAAAATCTGGAGTGGCCTGCACTCAATTTTACTATAAGTAAACTTAATATCAATGTTCTTGGGTATATAATATATAATGTCACATTTAAGCATGATGTAAACATTTAAATGGGAGATGCTTATTAGTCTTTCATTTCTGAGGTAGTACAGATAGTGATTGATCGACTTATCAATATATAAGCTTATTTTTGTACATCATACAGGTGATGCAAAATAATCTCATTAGTATAACTACAGCAGTAAAAACATTTTTGAAAAGCCAAAGTGAAAATTTCTTGATAAAAAATTAATCTCCTACAAAGGAACATGGCGTTTGTTCAAATTAGTGGATTTCTTATGTCGGTTACTTGACCTCGTTCTACATTGAATATTTAAGTTAAATGTAAATCAGAAAAGTACTCTTATTTTCTCTGAAAAACATCACAACATCCAAGAAAAAATGTCGCTTTAAGATAATTTAGAATTAAGGGTATACAATAATTAAATTTATAATCTTCAAACGAAAGATTACAATTTTGAATTATGTTTTACATTTTTCGTCTTTTATAGAATTATTATACTGGGAATTATATTTATTTTTATATTTATTAAAATCAATTTTCTTCCCTTTGTCGAATATCATACATACCAATTTTCTCTGAGTGAGTGTTATCTTTTTTCCTGCGTCTTGCACTCTGTTATATGCTTCCTATGAATGTATATTGGGAAAAAATATATTAGTAATTAACCAGTTTACATACTCAACTCAAAGTCAAAGCCAGCTATTCAATATAATTTAAATCATTTATAGTTGGGAGCTTCTAATTTTTGAAAATAATAAATATGAATTATTAGACTAGAATAGTCTAATTTTATCTCAGTGGTTTTGCTCAGAAAATTTCGAAGTCAATGTAAACATTGTAAAAAAATCTGGAGTGGCCTACACTCAACTTTACTATAAGTAACTTAATATCAAATTTCTTGTGTATATAACACATAACGTCTCATTTAAGCATAACGTAAACATCTAAATGGGATATGATTATTAATCTTTCATTCCTGAGGTAGTACAGATAGTGATTGAAGGACATATCAATATATAAGCTTATTATTGTACATCACACAGCTGATGCAAATAATTTCATTAGCATAACTACAGCAGTAATAACATTTTTGAAAAACCAAAGTGAATATTTCTTGATACGAAATATTCTCCTACAAGAGAACATGGCTTTTGTTCAAATAGCCAGTGGATTTCTTACATCGTTTACTTGACATCCTTCTACATTGATTATTAAAGTAAAATTTTCAAATATAAACAGGAAAATACCCTTTTTTTCTCTGAAAAAGATCATAAACAGCGAAGAAAAAATGTTGTTTTAAGATGATTTATAATTAAAGAAAAACGATAATTACATTTATTATTCTCTAAACGAATGATTTCAATTTTTAATTATCTTTTACATTTTTGGTTTTTATAGAATTATTATACTGGGAATTTTATGGCTTCTTAGTATTTAATAAGATCATTTTCCTTCCCCTTTGTCAAATATCATGTATACGAATTTTTCCTGAATGAGTGTTACTGATATGAGTGTCATTTTCCTGCACAATACTATTCCTCTTACATCTCATATAAGTCAATATGATTGTAAATAAGTCAATTTAAATTGTTCCTTATGAACATAAATTTACCTCAGTGGATTCGCTCAAAAAATCTCTAAGGCAATGTAAACAATGTAAAAAAATATAAAAAATTTGACAAGTACAGCAGGTGATCTCTTAGTCTAGGATAAACAAACAGTTTTTATAGCGTTATTGCTCTTTCCCGTAATTGAAACTTCATGATTTTTACTTTACTATAAGTAAAGTATAGTGATCGTGAAAAAATTCGATCTCGAGATTTTGACGGAATTACATGTTTTGAGGTCTCAGAAGTCGTTTTATGAAGTTTTTTCGATGATGTCTGTGTGTGTGTGGGTGGGTGAGTGTGTTAGCATTGTTTGTTACCACGCTACGGTCCAGAATCTTTGATGGATCAAGTTGATATTTTACACAAAAATGGGCCCCATAGGGAAAAAGATCCCTATTGTTTGGGAAGAATTATGCATGGTGGGAAAGTCACTTTTTTTGCCAAAAACCGTTTTTTAGAAAACATTTATTTCTCCTATACTGATAACCCTAGAGTTTTGAAATTTTGACATTATCTTTGATGTTACAAATGCAACAAAAGAAAAATATATTCAGAATTTTAAAACAACAGGAAATATTTTTTTTTTTCACTAGAATGTATTCATTTTGACTTTTAATTCAATCTCAAACTTTGTGAAAGCGATACAAGCCATACTGTTTGACGGATCAAAATGAAGCTATGCCTAGAAATAGAACATTATGTGGAAAATGAGATGAGATATTTCTTTTCAAAATTACATTCGCTAAAGGGGCGTTACAGTACGATTTCTGTTTTCATAAAATGTTTTTTTGACGCAAAACGGCTCATTAAAAAATAATCAAAATTTGACCAAAAATGAAACGAAAAATTAGCAATTCACAAAAAAAAATGCATGATGTTTCAATTACGGAAAAGAGCAATAACGCTATGAAAACTGTTTGTTTATCCTAGACTAAGAGATCACCTAATATACATGTCGAATTTTTTATATTTTTTTACATTGTTTACATTGACTTAGAAATTTTTTGAGCGAATCCACTGAGATATGATTGATATTTATAAAAGAACAATTTAAAATATTTATTGATTTATATGAGATGTAAGAGGAATAATATTGTGCAGGAAAATGATAATACTCACTCAGAAAAAATTCGTATATATGATATTTGACAAAGAGGAAGGAAAATGATCTTATTAAATACTAAGAAGCTATAAAATTTCCAGTATAATAATTCTATAAAAGACCAAAAATGTAAAAGATAATTAAAAATTGAAATATTTCGTTTAGAGATTAATAAATGTAATTATCGTACATCTTTAATTATAAATCTACTTAAAACAACATTTTTTCTTCGATGTTTATGATGTTTTTCAGAGAAAATAAGGGTATTTTCCTGTTTATATTTGAAAATTTTACTTTAATAATCAATGTAGAAGGATGTCAAGTAAACGATGTAAGAAATCCACCGGCTATTTGAACAAAAGTCATGTTCTCTTGTAGGAGAATATTTCGTATCAAGAAATGTTCACATTGGTTTTTCAAAAATGTTATTACTGCTGTAGTTATACTAATGAAATTATTTGCAAATAATAAAATATTTGTGATGTACAAAAATAAGCTTATAAATTGATATGTCCTTCAATCACTATCTGTACTTCCACACGAATGCAATGCTAATAATTATATCCCATTTAGATATTTATGTTATGCTTAAATAATACGTTATGTTTTATATACTCAAGAGATTTGATATGAAGTTACTTATAGTAAACTTGACTGTAGGCCACTCCAGATTTTTTTTTTTATGAATTGCTAATTTTTTGTTCCATTTATGGTCAAAATTTTCATTATTTTTTAATGAACCGTTTAGCGTAAAAAAACATTTTCTGGAAACAGAAATCGTACTGTAACGCTCCTTTAGCGAATGTAATTTTGGGAAAAAATATCTCAACTCATTCTCCACGTAATTTTCTATTTTTAGGCATAGTTTGATTTTGATCCGTCAAACAGTATGTCTTGTATCGCTCCCACAAGGTTTGAGATTGAATTATAGGTCAAAATTTTTACATTTTATTGTAAAAAAAAATATTTCCTCTTGTTTTAAAATTCTAAATATATTTTCCGTTTGTTGCATTTGTAACCTCAAAAATGATGTCAAAATTTCAAAACTCTAGGGTTATCAGTTTAGGAGAAATGAATGTTTTCTAGAAAACGGTTTTTGGCAAAAAAAGTGACTTTCCCATCATGCATAATTCTTCCCAAACAATAGGGATCTTCTTCCCTGTGGTGCCCATTTTTGTGTAAAATATCAAATTGAACAATCAAAGATTCTGGACCGTAGCGTGGTAACAAGCAATGCTAACACACTCACCCACCCACCCACACCCACACAGACATCATCGATAAAACTTCATAAAACGACTTCTAGGACCTCAAAACATGTAATTCCGTCAATATATGGAGATCGAATTTTTTCACGATCACTATACTTTACTTATAGTAAAGTAAAAATATCAAATATTCGACAAGTATAGCAGGTGATCCCTTAGTCTAGGATAAACAAACTTTCCTAGACTTTAGCTTTATTGCTCTTTCCCGTAATTAAAACTTCATGAATATTTTTTGATGAATTCCTAATTCCACGTCACTTAGCCTCCGTATGAATGGTCACAGGTCATCCGTTGGTCAACGCAAGCAGCTGCCTGTTGCCACCCACGCCAATCTCCATAACCCTCCCTTCAACGATTGCTTCAGGGTTAAAGTATTAAGAAAACTCTCAAATGATGACACCCAGACCACTCTAAGGGCTTCTGAGGAAGCCTTCATTTGGTTATTGGGTGCAAGAAATTCTCCTGGTCTAAATTTAATCAGATGCTTTTTTTTCTACTCGTTTAATTTTAGTTTTATGTTTTTTTCCTTTCCTTTCTCTTTTTTACTTTTCTCCTCCCTTTTACTTAAATATCCCTTATAATTTTACTTACTTACAGCCTAAACTGGTCCCCGTTGGTAAGGTGGCTGCACTGCGTGTCATTGTATCGCGCCAGTTTACATCGGCCAGTGGACGCATTTACGTCTCCGTTCCTTCATTCTTTCTCCTTTTATTTTCTTTCTTTCTACTCTCCTGAAGACGGCAAGACGCCGAAATTATCGAGATTCGTGAGTGTTCGTCCTTCTTCTTGTGTTCTCTAGCTGTAACTTTAATTATATATATATATATATATATATATATATATTCGTAAATTTTGGCAGCAGTCCTTCTTTGACACACACATTATTGAAAATGACACCAAATTTAGCAGGTACCTGTTTCTTAACAAGTTTCTCAATTTTTCTAAATAACACTCTCGTTATTTCGTCTACACAATAAAGTACATCTCCTATGGTCGACATGTTCGAATGATCAACATTCATCATCAGGACGTGAATAAGATCTAAGGTGAATTATATGGTTTATATATACATAGAGAAGGTAGAAGGGGTTGTTTTCCATAAAGTTTAAGAAATGGTGGGCGTTAATCCTGTGGGGTGAGTGGCCTCCGGCCTGAGTCGCTACCTGCAAGGGTTTCTGGATGTGAACTAAACAGCTTCAAAATACGCCTACTATTTTCCACCTGAATATTTAGGCATGGCTTCAGTAGACAAAATAACGAGAGTGTTATTTAGAAAAATTGAAAAACTTGTTAAGAAACAGGTATCAGCTAAATTTGGTATCATTTTCAATAATATATATATATATATATATTAAAGTAGACGGCAGCTTCCGCATTCACGACCTTTTTGCTCGTGTTTTCTAGTTTTCTAACTAGTTTTCTCTGGCAGGGAGTGATTTCGTGAAGGAGTTGTCCCAGAGACATCAAAGAAATAATTTTGTAGCTTACTCAATAATATATTTTTCTACTTACAAGCTTTCGATTTTCCCCGAAATCATCGTCAGGTATATAATAAAAACAGATTAAATTAACTCAATAACAATTTTTCAAAGGTTAAACCGACATTAAAAGGATTAAAATTAAGAGGTTAATAGAAATAGACGATCTTTGTGAAAAAACAAGTCCACTGTGACAAGTAGAAGGCTACAACTTGTTATACACATTGTCTGGGGGTCCTGTCAGTGTAGGCTTATTAAGTTTATAAGAACCATCGAAGTTCTTACAACTTGGTATTATGCCTATACTATTGGCCTGAATGTTCATAGTAGGTTGGATGTCCTTGATGTATAAGGCCTCGAGGATATGAAGGCGGCTGGTATTATTTTCTATTCTTAAACTTGTTGTTCCTTTCTCTAACATTTCCCTCATTAATGTTTTATTATGTACTTGTCTCGTATGGTTTTTCGGAGTACCTGCTGTAAGATGGAAGGTAAGACGTCTTGATAGTCTGGTTGTAGTCATCTCGATGTACTTTGTAGGACAGGCTTCACAGTTCCCGGTATTACATGTATATTGGTACACCAAGTGACTTTTTTGCAGCACTGAGACATCTCTGTGGGGGCGGTTTTTAAGGAGAAGGTTTTGAGTCTTTTTGCTTTGATAGTAAATTCTAAGTCGGAGTTTATCAGTTTCATTTGTCGGGAAAACATTAGTGGGAATGATCTTTCTTAGTGCACGTTCATCTTGTTTGTAGAAACTGTGCATATATGCTCTATAGTAGAGATCTATTGTTTCTCCTGGATTGATTACATTTGGTTCTCCAGACTTAGCGTACCATCGGTTCATGAATGTTTCAATAATATCAGAAACTTCCTGGTTAGAGTACCCATTATTAATAAGAATCTGAGTTGACTTCTCTAACTCATCATTGAGGGAGCTCCACTCGCTACAGTGTGTGAAAGCTCTTTTAACATAAGCATAAATTGTCGCGCTTCGGTATTGTTCTGGACATTCACTCTTTCCATTTAAGCAAAGACCGAGGTTTGTTACTTTCCTGTAAACTGTTGTACTGAAACTGGTGGGGGTTTGCTTCGTGATGATGTCCAGAAAAGGCAGTTGTCCTTGGTGGCTGTGTTCTATTGTTAGCTTGAGTCCTGAGGCTTGTTGAAGTGTTTTCATGAGAACAGAAACTTGTTCCTCATCCTCCGCCAATACAAAAATATCATCCACATATCTTGTGTATATTGCTGGCTTATTTATTTTATTGAAGAATCTCTCTCAACACATCCTAAATAGAAGTTTGCAAAAAGCACGCCAAGGAGGGAACCCATAGCAACTCCATCAATTTGTACATACATTTTTCCCTCCGTGATGTGAATGGAACATCTTTAGTACAAATTTGTAACAATGATTTCAGTTCAGCTTTCGGGATGTTTACTTTTGGCGGGCCGTTTTCAGGGTAGACTTCATCAATTATATATTGTATGGTTCTATCGACCGGGACATTTGTGAAGAGGGATTCTACGTCTAAGGAAACCACTGTTCCTTTGGCATCCGAACCTTTAATCAAGTGAAGGAATTCTACAGGTGACGAAATGCTGTAGCCTTAGGTACGTGAGGAGTTAAAATTTCATTAAGTCTTTTTGCCAGTTTGTAGATTGGAGAATGTATTTGGCTAATTATCAGTCTCAATGGGTTGTTTGGCTTGTGATTTTTGACGTTTCCATAACAGTAGCCCATATCAAAGTCACCTTTAATAAGTGGTAAGATATTACTTTCTTGTGTACTGTTGTTTTTTCTGATTAACTTGTTCACTTGTTTTTTAATATTTTCTACAGGGTTTTTAGTAATATTCTTAAATTTGGTAGTGTCATTTAGAATGCCATTAATTTTTAACAAATATTCATCCATGTTCCTAAGAACGTAGCATGGTGTTTTATCGGCCTTTCGTATAGTGATTGTTTTATCATTCCTTAGTGTTTTTGCGGCTTCTCTGTGTTTTTTATTTATGAGATGGCTAGTATATTGTCCTCGGGATATATTGGCTTCTTTTTGAATCTCTGCTTTAATTTGCTCATCGACTTTAACTTTCCCTTCTTCTCCCAACTTGATTATGTTAAAGATTAAATCTGTTTAATGTCTGTTTAACATTTGAAAAATTGTTATTGAGTTAATTTAATCTGTTTGTACTATATACCTGACGATGATTTCGGGGAAAATCGAAAGCTTGTAAGTAGAAAAATATATTATTGAGTAAGCTACAAAATTATTTCTTTGATATCTCTGGGACAACTCCTTCACGAAATCACTCCCTACTAGAGATAACTAGTTAGAGAACTAGAAATCACGAGCAAAAAGGTCGTGAATGCGGAAGCTGCCGTCTACATTAATAAAATATGTTTACAAGAGAATCTGCTGCCAATACACACACACACACACACACACACACACACACACACACACATATATATATATATATATATATATTTATGCCAGATTAGATATTGCAAAAGACGAGCCAATCCCTGTTACGTATTACTTTGGGCACTTCTTATTGGTTGTGGGTGTTTATTCGTTTCACACGTTTCTCCTTAGCACACTCCGTCTGCTCGGCCGCCTCAGCCTTCACTCCGGGAGAGGGCTCGCAGTCCCTACTTAATTTCCCAATAGAGTTGGATGAAGGTCTTGGCGTCCTGGCTTGGAAGTGTACCTCGTCGAACTCTGTGTTTACTATGGGCTTAGTGGATTTCATTAGATACTGGTTGTTGGTGTTTTCTGTAGATTCTATTATTGTGGGTGTATGTAGACCTTTTCCCCATCGGTTTCCTAACACGCTTGGTCACATCCGCCGTCCTTCCTGGAGAGGGTTCGCAGTCCCTACTTTAATTTCACAGAGGGCAGGAATGGCATAGGCGTCCTCACGCAGAAGAGTTCCTCGTAAGAATCTGGTCCGGGCTATGGGCATTATGAGTTGAAGCTGAAGTTGAGTGTGTGTGGCGTTTGTCATTAGACCCCTTTACTGCAGTGTTTTCTTGAAGAATGCGTGGCGCCTTCCTCGTGTCGTTGCGACCGGTTTCGACCGTTCCTCGGTCATTCTCAAGCTGGTGGGTGTAGTTCCTGGCTGGATTGTGCGTTATTATATGTTGAATGCCAGATTAGATATTGCAAAAGACGAGCCAATCCCTGTTACGTATTACTTTGGGCACTTCTTATTGGTTGTGGGTGTTTATTCGTTTCACACGTTTCTCCTTAGCACACTCCGTCTGCTCGGCCGCCTCCGTAATAAGTAATACGTAACAGGGATTGGCTCGTCTTTTGCAATATATATATATATATATACTTTTTCGTTAGAAATACGATCCAAACGTCAAGGAAAGGCGCTGTTAGGTATGCTTCGCCCGCTGATCGGGCCTAAGGGAGTGTCCCTGGCTGCTAAGGTGTGTCTTTATAAAACTCTTATCAGGGCGGTGATGACTTACGGGTCATCGGCCTGGTTTGAGGCTTCTAACACTTCTAGAGGTCTCCTCCAAGGTGTTCAGAACAGGGCAACCCGGATAATGACGGGAGCACCGAGGTATGTTCGGAACAGGGATCTCCATAGGGACCTGGGGCTGGAGGATATCGACAGTTTCATCTGGAGACTTGCCAGCAGAGAGGACAACAAGCTACAGGGAAGTGAAAATGTCCTAGTACGGAACCTGAAAAGGAGAACCACCCAACCTCCAGATAATGGATAAGTAGCACTACTATTGCTGTAATCTCTCTCTAGGAGCATAAGTTAAATTTAGACACGTAATGCTTTTATGAAACTATATTATCCTGTCCGGGATGCTGGATGAACTGCTGGCGGTTCACCCACGGACATTAAAAGTATAAATCCATGTTGTGTTATAAAATGAAAAATCTCTTTATGTAATTATTAATTATTTATTTTTATTAATTATTTATAAATTTAGAATAAGAAAGATCTGTGTTTAAAACACACATATTGTTATAAATCAGCTTTATATTTAATTTTTTTTTTTTTTTTTTTTGATATATTAATCTATAAATGTCTTCCCCCTGTAAGGGCAATCACCTCGAAGAGGTATTAGGATAACGTATGGTCTTAAGATTATACCTAACTGCATATATTCATTAGTTATCTCCTACACTGTACTATAGGATGCAGATGTTCTTGGTGGCCGCAGTTGTGTGAATGCAGAGTTGACCAATGCATTTTTGAATGCAGTTTGCAATTCTTAACTCTGCTCCCGGCTGCGTGCTTATCGATAGATGGATTGGGTGAGCATTTACTACCCTCCACCTTAAGGGTAATCACCTAATAGAGGTGTTATAGTGGGTATGATCTTAAGACTGTACTTAGTAGTCATTGCTGTCTCCCATATTGAGCTTGGATGCAGCTGTTCTCGGTGGCCGCAGTCATGGAATCCGGGGTTGACAAATGCATTTTTGAATGCAGATTCTTGCAATTCCTAACCCTGCTTCCGGACTGCGTGCTTATCGATGGATGGATTGTGGACTCGTTAATGTATTCATTAAAATGTATACACCCTCAAAGGGTAATCACCTCAAAGAGGTGATAGAACTATTATGTTATCTTATTGTTATTATAATAATTATTATTATCGTTACCTAGATTATTATATTATATTATCTTTACGTGCCCCATGGAGCCCGAGGGTGCTGCTTGTTCCTTGGGGCCGCAGTTATGAACGCAGTGTTGATCAAATGCATTTATGAATGCAGTCTTGCAATTTCTAACTCTGCTTTCGTGCTGTGTGCTTTATGATGAGTAGACCGTGGAATGGGCTCCATGTGATTAATTAATTAATTAATTATTTAATTTTATTAATTATGCTTCTTGTATTATTATTATTATTATTAATACTTCATGTATTAAGGGCCCCATGGAGCCCGAGGGTGCCGCTTGTTCGTTGGGGCCGCAGTTATGAGGGCAGGGTTGATCAAATGCATTTATGAATGCAGTCTTGCAATTCCTAACTCTGCTTTCGTGCTGTGTGCTTGATGATGAGTGGACTGTGGAATGGGCTCCATGTGATTCAGCATTAATTATTATTATTATTAATACTTTCATGTATGTTTTTTTGATTTTAGTCTCTTTTTGTATAAGCCTGTTGGTCACTGGTCAAAGGTTCACACTAGCCAAGTAAATTCTACTTTTTAATACAAGGGACAAGTAAAAGCGCCAGTTTAGCTTGTATCCCGCCAAGTTAACTAATTTAGAGAATGAAGTGGTAAAAGGCCTAGATGCCTGTCCACTAATTTGGCATGCACCTTGCTGTGCATGGCTAGCTGACCCTTGACCCTTGACCCTTGATACGATCCAAAACGGACAAATATAGTTCAATATAGACAAAGAAACATAGAGAAATCAAAATAACACACTTACAGTCTCTAATTTTCGGTTTGAGCCCTCTGGGTCTCCAACCGTCTCTGAACCAGTGCGCTTGGTTTCCCTCTCTTATCTCTCCTGAAGACGGTTCAAACCGAAAATTAGATACTGTAAGTGTGTTCTTTTGATTTCTCTATGTTTCTTTGTCTATATTGAACTATATATATATAACAAATTCAATAATATATCAACCGTTGGATAGAATAGATGTATAATGTAATCGAGATTCGGTCAATTTTCCAAGATCAAAATCAAACTCTCAATGCCGACGTTTCGGTTTTACTTAAAACCTTTTTCATAGGCCTACAAAGAAAGGATGACAATAAATTCAAAGGATTTCTTGTAATCCTTTGTTTATAGGCCTATGAAAAAGATTTTAAATAAAACCGAAACGTCGGCATTGAGAGTTTGATTTTGATCCTGGAAAATTGACCGAATTCCGATTACATTATGCACCTATATATATATATATATATATGCTATAATGCCAGATTAGATATTGAAAAAGACGAGCCAATCCCTGTTGCGTATTACTTTGGACACTTCTTATTGGTTGTGGGTGTTTTTTCGTTAAACACCTTTCTCCTTAGCACACTCCGTCTGCTTAGCCGCCTCAGCCTTCACTCCAGGGGAGGGCTCACAGTCCCTACTTAATTTCCAATAGAGTTGGATGAAGGTCTTGGCGTCCTTGCTTGGAAGTGTACCTCGTTGAATTTTGGTGTTTCCTATCTTGCTTAGTGGTTTTCATTAGATACTGGTTGTTGGTGTTTTCTGTAGTTTCTATTGTTGTGGGTGTATGGAGAACCATCTTTCCTCTTCGTTTTCCTCGTACGCTTGGCCGCCTCCGCCGTCCTTCCTGGAGAGGGCTCGCAGTCCCTACTTTAGTTTCACAGAGGGCAGGAATGGCATAGGCGTCCTCACGTAGAAGAGTTCGTCGTAAGAATCTGGTCCGGGCTATGGGCATTCATAGAATGGATGAAGACCTTCATCCAACTCTATTGGAAATTAAGTAGGGACTGTGAGCCCTTTTTATGATGTTTTTCAGAGAAAAAAAGGGTATCCTGTTTATATTTGAAAATTTTACTTTAATAATCAATGTAGAAGGATGTCAAGTAAACGATGTAAGAAATCCACTGGCTATTTGAACAAAAGCCATGTTCTCTTGTAGGAGAATATTTCGTATCAAGAAATGTTCACTTTGGTTTTTCAAAAATGTTATTACAGCTGTAGTTATACTAATGAAATTATGTGCATCAGCTGTGTGATGTACAAAAATAAGCTTATATATTGATATATTCTTGAATCATTATTTCTACTACCTCAGGAATGAAAGACAAATAATCATATCCCATTTAGATGTTTACGTTATGCTTAAATGAGACGTTATGTGTTATATACTCAAGAAATTTGATATTAAGTTACTTATAGTAAAGTTGAGTGTAGGCCAGTCCAGATTTTTTCTTGTGTTTTCCTATGACGTACTGTTATGATTCGTTTATATGTATTCGGGTAAAGTATGCTGTGTAAAATCCAAATAAACTATACAAGAGTCTATTAAATAAGGCTGTTCATTCAATAAGACTCTTTTCTTTGTATGTTTTACAAACCCAAGTATAGTCAGTCTCAGTATGCTCGCTATTTATACACTTAATGAAATGCTTTAGTCTTGTTTTCACCGGCAACTAATGCCGGGAGGAAATCAATTTCAATCAGACGTTTCAACACACTGCTATTGTCTTCTTTACTTCATCTAAGAACCCGAAACGTGTCTCTTAGGCAACGGATTTTATTTTGAAGATCAAATTATAATTCACGTATTACTGAATTAGGTGAATATGAAGAATATTAAAGATATATAATATGATAATTTGTTTGGATAAATTCCACTTTCCTGAATTTAAGAAATCATTCTTTATAATATTTTTATTGTCTTTTACAACAATGATATTAATTTTATACAAACTTTTCTCAGTGGTATACTGCACTGTATATAAGCTCTGAATCTATGGTATACTGATACTGTATTAGTATCAGTTAACCTCTGCTGAAGATCTCTAGTTTCGATTGAACGATCTTAATCATGTTTCTGATTTCTTACTGTGGTTCTGACCACAAATGGCCGGCTTTTGTTTTAATGCCGTTTAAACTACCTTCTTTCTCAATACCATACCAGATGTCGTACGTCACTGATTGAATTCTAGTAAGAGATGTGCAAAACAGTTGTTTTGGTTCATAGATCTTTACTTATTTCTGAAATTGGTACAGTGGTGTGGACACTGATATTTATATATATATATATATATATATATATATATATATATATCGTGTTCATTCAGACTACAGTTGTTGTTAAAATCCATATATTATATTTCTTTGTAAAATAATTTGTAATGTAATACTTAGTTTTTCTGTTTCAAAATACATACTTCTGCCTATGAAAAAGGTTTTAAATAAAGACCGAAACGTTGGCAATGAGAGTTTAATTTGAACCTGAAGAACTGACTGAGTCCCGATAAATTTTAGTTTTGTATATATACATACATAAAAAGATTTCACATAAACACGTGAAATAACAATCAATGATCAAACCAAAACTGAGTTGGGTTTTTGACTCTGACGAAGACCGCTTGTTACGGTTGAAAGATCTTAGTCTTGTTTTCCCATTTCTTATTGTGGTTTGATCATTGATATATATATATACATATATATATATATAATTGTTGAAATCTACCGCAGCTTCGGCATTAACGACTTTCAAACTAAGCTGTTCCAGTCTTCTGACAGTCTTAAGAATATAATGTGGTAATTCCCAAATAAGTTGTCCAAAGGACATTGAGACACTTTTTTGAAACACTTTAATAGATATGAACAATTTTAATACAATTGAAAACTAACATCACATGTAAAGAATATAACATAACTTACAAGACTATTATATACTAGCTTTCGACTGTTCTATAGTCATATTCAGGTTGGGTCTTACATTTTTCAAAATTTGGAAATTATGAATATTTTATTAAAAAACAATGAAACAATTTAAACAATTTTCAAATAAACTAATGAATATAAATAAAAGTTAGCAGGTCCAAATAGTCGAAAGCTAGTATATAATGGTCTTGTAAGTTATGTTATATTCTTTACATGTGATGTTAGTTTTCAATTGTATTAAAATTGTTCATATCTATTAAAGTGTTTCAAAAAAGTGTCTCAATGTCCTTTGGACAACTTATTTGGGAATTACCACCTTATATTCATAATACTGTCAGAAGACTGGAACAGCTTGGTTAGAAAGTCGTTAATGCCGAAGCTGCGGTACATTTCAACAAAATATGCCTCCAAGAAGATTTGCTGCCAACCTATACTAACTATATATATATATATATATATATTATATATATATATATATATATATATATTAGGTAGGTTTTGTTTTTTGAGGGCCATATCATATAAAATAAAATAGTTTCCTTCCTGGGCCAACGTAGAAAAAACTTAAACTCTCATTGCCAACGTTTCGGTTTTTATTTAATACCTTTAAGATAGGCCTACAAAAGAGTGTATAAGTGTACAAAACAGATATAAGAAGTGATTCAAACATTCAAAAATCAACATAAATAAAAAGCGGAAAATGTTATAAATTAGAAAATACAATAGAAATTTTGATAGTAGGTTAGTGAGAGAACTTACAGAATATATATATATTTCAAACACTGAAGTTTGAAATTCATAATCAAGACAAACAATAAAGATTTTTAATAATTTCGGCACCAAATCAACTCATTGTAGGGTAAAAAGTTAATGAAATGGTCTCCACATATAAAAATTTAATAGTATAAACAAATCGTTTCGAACACGAAGTGTTCTTCCTCAGGCATTAACCAAAGTTGTACCACAGACACTCACCCTTAGTTAATGCCTATGGAAGAACACTACGTGTTCGAAACGATTTGTTTATACTATTAAATTTTTATATGTGGAGACCATTTCATTAGCTTTTTACTCTACAATGAGTAAATACCACATAATAACTGATTGCACTACGTTAGAACTTAATCAACCTAAAAAAAAAAAAAAAAAAAAATGAAACAGAAGGCTGGAATAGAATTAAATATATACATTTTAACAGGCATTTAAATGAAACCTTTCATTACTATTTAAACCTTATATTTTATTTAAATCATAAACCAATCAAGATTTATAAAGATTTAAAACATGCAGAACAACTCGAAAATTGTTAGAAATATAATGATGTTAATAAGTTCTGGATGTCTGTGACTGTTTTGTGTAATTTTATATTGTTAGTAAAGATTTATTGGTGAGTATATTCTTTAGCGCAGCTTCTTTTTAGTGTTAATTTTATTATTAATTATTGTTAAGTGTTAATTTTATGTTATGTTAATTATTTTCCTGAATTTATTCGTTTAAAACCTCTAATGTAATAGTTTACTCTTTTTCAATTAGAAAAATTTCGTAATTTTTTTAGGTTTTCTGACTTTTTAGTCTAGAATATTTAAGTTTGTAACATTATAATTTGACATTTGTAATATTGTTGATTGTTATATAGGATTTTATATATTTATTTTTGTATTGTTGTCTATCAACTTAGACTTTAATATTTAGATACGCATCATCAGAACAAAGAGTTCATTGGAACCGAAATTCAGTTCCATTTATAAGTCTGAGTCACTCATATCTTGGTTTTAGTTTAAACAATGAAATTCTTTTTATGAAGACGGCGAATATTGAACATATTGAATTAAGTTGTGTTAGTTGTTTTTATGTATTTATTTCTAATTAATTTTGATTTATTTTTATGTATTGTCTTATTTTTTTTTAATTTACACTTTTATGATGTAGTTATCATCAAAAAAACGATCCACAAATGGCAAAAAACGTTTCAGAGTAAACTATAGGTGCAGCTTAGATAGAAAAACACAAAGTCTCTAATTTTCGGTTTAACCGTCATCTGAAGAGAAAAGACTCATAATCATTGTAGACCAATCGCCACTTTACAAGTGTGTCGGGCGTCTCTTTCTCTTCTCTCCTGATGACGGTTAAACCGAAAATTAGTGACTGTGTGTTTTTCTTTATACTGATAACATAAACCGACTCTGTACCAGTGCGCTTCGTTTCCCTCTCTTATCTCTCCTGAAGACGGTTAAATCCAAAAATTAAAGACTGTAAGTCTACGTCTTTAATTTGTTTACTTTTTTTTATCTACATTGAACTTTATTTTTCCATTTCAGACGGTATCTTTATAAAAAGTGTTATACGATATTTATATATATGTACACTATGTACTATATTTACATATATTTTATTCTATATAAAATAGTATACTATATGTACCCTTATAATATATACTATATGAGTTGTATATTGCATGACTACTACACAACATACACCATAGTTTAAATAATATCAATATTACTTTTGTGCTATTCCTATATTTGATTTTTTGTAATCATAATCTACTTTACAATTCCAAAATTATTTCATTTAATAATTATGTGTTTGGCTATATATATGTTACAGGCAAATTATGACACGGCGGCATTGTATATAATGCTGGATGTTTTTTTGCTAGGTATGAAATATGAGAAGTATTACATACTTTTCCCAGGCGTTTTATATATTAACTAAGCAATTTATTGAATGAGAAATCCGACTTAGGTAAAGTATGAAGAAAAACGTCCTGATGACATTATTGTGTAAATTATGTGCATTTCTTAAAAATTGAATTGATACTCTGAAAAAATAATGAGAGTGCTATTAAAAGAAAGTTCTTCTAAATGTATAAGTAGAAGTGAAAGTTGTGTAAAACATAATTTATGTCATTCTTATTAGTAGTCAGGATCCTACTATCCTTGCCGTTTTAGGACTACCCCAGTGCCCATAAGGGCATATTTCCAGAATTTTTTTTTCCACTTTAACTACAAAAATAATTGTTATAAGAAGTGATTCTAAATTATTATTTTACAATTAACGGGGATGTATATAGGGAATGAGTGGTCACGCGTTGGTGCCACTCCATAACATGGGGAATTATCATCATACTGGAAATTTTATGGCTTCTTAGTATTTAATAAGATCATTTCCCTTCCCCTTTGTCAAATAACATACATATATACGAATTTCTTCACAGTGAGTGTTATTATTTTCCTGCACAATATTATTCCTCTTACATCTCATATAAGTCAATAAACAATTTAAATTATTCCTTTATAAATATCAATTTTATTTCAGTGGATTCGCTCAAAAAATTTCTAAGTCAATGTAAACAATGTAAAAAAATATAAAAAAATCAAAAATCTGGAGTGGCCTTCACTCAACTTTACTATAAGTAACTTAATATCAAATTTCTTGAGTATATAATATATAACGTCTCAATTAAGCATAATGTAAACATCTAAATGGAATATGATTATTAGTCTTTCATTCCTGAAAGAGTACAGATAGTGATTGAAGGACATCTTCTTTATAAATAAAATAATGATTTTGTCTGTACATTGCTTAGAACTGACTCATTTCAAGTTTTCTTTACGTTTCATACATTGGAGAAACCGAATCCACCCTTAGAAAAATTTCTGTCGGTTTGTCGGTTTGTCCGCAAAACTTTGTCACAGGTAAACTCAGCTACCATAAGACATATAAAGCTGAAACTTTTACAGTAGATTTGTGTAGGTCTAACTTAAAATATAGGCTATGAATTGATTGGAAATTCAACGTAGAAGTGAAGTTATGGACGTTTAAAGGAAAAACGTTTGTCACAAGTAAACTCAGCCACCATAAGACATGGCGAGCTGAAACTTTTACAGTAGATTTGTGTATGTCTAACTTAAAATATAGGCTCTAAATAGATTGGTAATTCAGTGCAGAAGCAAAGTTATGGGGTTTTAAGCTATATTTTGCTAACTTCACAGTCAAGTTTGTTTTGAAAATACACAGGTGTGGCAAGTAGATATTGTTTGTTGATTTTAATTTCATTGGAGCATATGAATATATTGCGTATCTGACATCATTAAAAAGGTGTTTCAATGCTTTAATGCTTTATACTAGCAAAAGGTGTTTGCTAGTACTTTATATAATAATGGTTATGATACGCAAGGATATGAAGAAGACCTTATAAAAGAAGGAATAATGCATAACGCAACTATTTTTCAGATAATGCAGCATGCTATCCACATTTTGTTGAAAGATGGGTAAATGAGAAAAGTCTGGGTCCAGAACTACCGAAAACAGTCCTTACATCTTTCTGAATGAGAAGAAAGTTAAACTAAAAACCATCAAAGTTAAGGACATACCCTTGGAGGTTTTCCAAATGACAGATTAAATTGGAAAAGCTAAGTTAAAGGAAAAAAAACACAATGTTCTGCTGTAAGAGATGATGTCAAAGAATGAAGTCTTTATGTGGATTAAAAAAAGCATTAATAATGTGGCAAAACTAATGATACCACAGCATCGGCTGTGTGATACACAAAACTAAGTGTGTAGGAATAACTGCATCAATTACTATCTGTACTACCTACAGGATTGAAAGACTTGGTGTGTTTATGTTTCTGTCAAAAATGGTCAATTTTCTGTTTATATTTCAAAATGGAAAAACTCTATGGGAGATAAAATATTAAACAAATTAAAATAGAATGAAGTATTAATAGTATGATGTATATGTTAGATACAATGGCCTTCATAAATTATTTTACAAGGGGCCTCCAGGAGAGCCCAAACGGTTACCTGGATGGAAGGAACGCTTTGAGATACCAATAAAAGGACTCTAGTCTGAGTGATAAATTAATAATGAAGACAGTGTAAATAATTTGAATTTCTTGTCAGGCCTTGGAAAACGTGGGAATGAGTTAGTAAACAATTTGGAAATGTTTAGAACCATATAAATAATAGTGCAAGTATTTTTTGCACTGCACACCTAGTCTTTCAGAGAGGAGTGGAACTGACAAATAAATCAAGAAGAAAGCCGTTAAAAGTTGTCAAGAAGAGCCGAGTCCAAGTTAGTTTGAAAGGCTCATTCCAATTCTATTTAGATTTGTAAAGAACACTATATCTTCAAAGGGAAATTTAAAAAATTGTTTATGGAGCAACTATTAGAAGTTTGTCTGCTTAATCAGTTTGAATGAAAGCCTTATTTAACAGACTCTCTTATTTAAGAATGCAGACTCTCTGACCAGAAGAGATAGAAACTTTTGATTAGATTACATCTGTATATGAGTCAATCACCTTGAAATGGATAAAGAGTGTGATCAAATCATACCTAAACCTATCGAAGTGAGGAATACTCCTGTAAGTACAATTATGAAAGTTATTAAAGAACTGAAACCTCAAGTTGAATTTAGTTATGACAATGGGTTGTAAAATAGGACAAGTTTGGAAGTGGAGTGCAAGTCCTATGAGATTTAGGCCCTGAGTTAAATAATTTTAATAACATGTCAAATAGATGAATGACTTCTTTTCTTTTACTGACAACATTATTATAGTCACATGTAAACAAATTATACATAACTGATTAATATGCATTTATAGTCAGTCACATTAAAACAAAATAAATTGTATGTTAGATTGGCGTTAATTGTTTTTTTACATTTAAAAATTCTATTCTTATTTAATTTCATATTAATATTTACATTTACACACATAATATCTGGTGTGGAAATCTTAATGCAGTGATATCAAGAATGTATTCAAACTTTAATCAGAGTAGGAATTTGCAAATTTCTAAAACAACAAAAAAGTTGTTTTTTTTTTCAATAAAAGAGAAAAACTTTGACTTAGGATTGAATGTGAAAGTTTACTTATAGTAAATTAGAGTGTAGACCACTGCAGATTTTTTGTTTATAATCACAGGTCATCCATCCACTGTTGTTCACTTGTTATTAATGTTTAGTTTCTTGTTAATGAGGCTGAATCATTAAAATAAGCCAACTTAAATAGATAATAATAATGTAATAAATACTTTATTAATAATGGATTTCAATGATATTTTTCAACAGTTGACTGTGAAATATTTAACATCCATATGTACTTTATTTAAACAGCAATAAACTAAAGCTGTTTACTTCTTTAAAGAGTTGGGCAACCTTCAGTACTTTACTTTATAAAATTGCAATCTACATTCTTTAGCAATTGAATTCTAATATAATTCAATTATAATATCAACTTGTATTTACTTGTTAAGTTCTTTTGTTTTCTATTGTCTATTTCATACAAATAAATTTCTATTTCACACTTGTCCTAGAGCAAGAATGCAAAAGTAGAAGTTGAAACAAAGGAAACGAACTGGCTGCTGAATTTTTACTAAATAAATCAATAATCAAATATTTATACTTAAAAGTTAGGGAGTTTCTTTATATGGTAACTTCTTGAGAATTTCAAAGAGTTCTTTACTTTTGAAAACTTCTAATATGTATTTATTTAATTGAGTAACCTTAGTTTAAATATTATTAGTTCTCCTAAATTTTTAATTCAATGGCTTAATGGTGATTACTAGTGCAATAAATGATATTTAGAATGACACAGTTAAATAAATTCATCATGCTTAAGTTTGAGAAACCGTTTACTTATAGTGAAGTTCAATGTAAAATCAGTTATTTTTTATACAAAGGATCCTTTTTTTTTTCAACATTTTTGAACAAAACACTCTTGATAAAGTGGTTTAAAAAGAACTAATTTAAATTTAACTAAACACTTAACAAGTTTTAGTAAGTTTCAAAATAAAATACTCTTTGGAATTCTTAAGAGTTAATACATAAAGGAACTCTCTTACTTTTATTTATAAACACTTATCAATTGTATCCATTTGGTTAAAATTAAGTGACCATTAGTTGACTTAATCAAGAGTGTTCAGTTCAAAAATGTTTTTTTAAAAAAAAGAGAGTACTTCTGTAAAGAAAAAAAAATTACTTTTACATTGATCTTCACTATAACTACACATATTTTTAAACTTAATTAACTAAGTCATATTAACAATCATTTATTAAACTTATATTTCTCATTAATACATGAAATTAAAATAAAAATATCTTTTTAAATTAAAATGGTTGACTTAGCTAGAATTATTTCATCAATTTCAACCAATTTAAGATGTAAATCTATTGAATAGCTTGTCTCTTAAAATAATATCTAGAAGTGACGATTAGGACACCCTCTGCTCTTTTTCATTGAATGGGTTTTACAATTTCTTAAAAATATAGACCATCGTTCATGTGAAACTGGTGTGAAAATCTTTTTTACCATACCATTCCCGTTGATTATACTTCCTAGAAAGTGTTCATCTTTCCTCTTAGATAAATAAATAAAAGCTTATTTGGCTATAATACTTATTTATTTGAATTCCCTTCCATAAAATCAATGACTAATTTTCGGTCATTGAAATCTTTAAATTGCTCTGTAATAATATTCACAACACTTAATAAAATGTACATAAATTGAAATAAAAACAATTATAAAAATATTCAATCATATATTTTCAGACATTAATAAAAATTTGGAATGGCCTACAACCAAAGGATTTTTTATTTTGTTTCAATGTGACTGACTATACATACAAATTAAACAATATGTATATTTTGTTTACATATGGCTATAATTTGGTCATTATATTTCTAAAACTTCAATTTTCTTTTTCAGTTATTACTTTGTAGCTTCAACGATACAGCCAAAATTTCAAGACCATAGAGTTCGTAGTTTAGAAAAAAAAAAATTGTGTCTAAAAACCAAATTTTGGCCAAAAAGAGTGACTTTCCCATCATGCATAATTGCTCCCAAACAATAGGGTTCATCTACAATATGCGCCCCATGTTTGTGTAAAATATCAATCTTATCCATCCAAGATTCTGGAGTACACAAGATTCTTGTGATCAGAAGTTCTTAGATATCCACCCAACCACCCATAGACATACAGACATCATTGAAATATATGAATTTATCCCACATCTTAAATTAAAAATTATCTTAAAACAACATTTTTCAGACAAAATAAGAATATTTTCAAGTATTAAATGGGGGGAAAATTTTTCTTAAACTTTGTCACCACCTATAAACATAAATTTCTATTGCTTTTCATGGTATGATGGATTTACATTCTTCCATCGAAGAAGAATGTCCAATGTAGAAGGAGGTCAGGTAAACTATGTAAAAGATCCTCTGGCTGTTGGAACAAAAATCATATACTCCTGTAAAAGATTATTTCATATCTCGAAAACTACACTTTCATTTTTTAAAAATATGGCTAAAATTTGATTGCTGCTGTAGTTATACTAATGATATAATATGCATCAGTGCTGTGATATACAAAAATAAGCATATATACTGATAAGTAGATCAATTACTATGTGTACTACCTCCAGGAATGAAAGACTAATAATCATCTCTCATTTAGACATTTATATTACACCTAATTGGGACATTACATATTATTCACCCAAGAAGTGTGATATTATGTTTACTTATAGTAAAGTTCAAAGAAGGCCACCACTCCAGATATTTTTATTAAGTAAAGTACATTAAAACCTATCTACTGGGAAGTTTACTATTAAACATCAAGAGGCTATAAGAACAATGAAAAGAGCTTGGGAAAACAATGACATTGAGATTATGATTGGAAATCAATATTAGTGTTAAATTAGAATTACAGCAAAACTAGAGTCAGTGTATTCAAACTTGGAACTTAACAAGAGTACCCTCATGAGATTTAGTCATAGATGTATAGCACTAAATGTATAAAATAAAATCCTATTCCTTGATAAACGCTTCTAGACTGCGTTAAGTTTATGATGTCATGAAAATAAAAGTCCCAAGTTTGATTAAATGAAATGTTTAATTTGAAGGCATCTAAATTACTTAGTAAAGTATATCGGCGTTAGTTTGAAACTAAATTATATGGTTGCCTATATAGATTTCAAGGCATATAGATTACAATTATAAAATTGAGTTTGGTTAGTTTTGAGGGCTTATTACTAATTTAAAAGTAAGAAGAAGGAGGCTTATTACTAACTAAAACCTAAAATGTAATTAATTAATTATAAACTTGATTTAGGTTGGTTTTGGAAATTAGAAGGGTTTTTAATTTGAATTTAGCGGGTTATAGTTTTTCTCTAGGCCTTCTAGAGAGATATGAAAGGACAGATGTGATAAGTAATGACGTAGGGAAACCCTTATAACCTCTATTTAAAAGTATGTCCTTTGTTTAAAGGTCCGTCTATTTAAACGGTGGAGCTGGTTCAAGTCACTCTAGCCGTCATATTTTTATTTATCCGTTGTAAGGTGAGAATACAAGTTATACAGTGCCAGTGTTTCATTTAAGTGAAATAACCTGAAGCAAAAACCTTAACACTACCTACTTCTGATTAGAGCTGCCTGGAGGTGGAGGTGTAATGGCGGTGGAAGGAAAAATTCAAATCCGTTAGGAGTGTTCTTGTGCTGTTGCTTTAAAATGTATTAATTTATAGTTTTGTTCACCTGTTGATTTTTACTTGTATACGCACTTTTTAAGTAAAGTAAGTGCTCCAAACTAGACCATAAATGTGATAAGATAGTCTTTTTAATTGTTTCTTTCAAAACTATCTCTTGTATTCTTAAGAAGTATTTACTTTTTGAGAGAAAAAATGGTTTTTTGGTTTGAGTAAATTGATATTTTTTTAATACGCGTTGTTACCAACTTGACTTGCTAAAGGGAATGATATGTAGGATAGTATTGATATTATAAATTGAATGAGGGTATTACATTTTGTTTTATTGCATTGTATAATATATGAATGGCTTTTTTTTCAGAAGTATTATGTGTTTTACAAACCGATGTTTATACTGCTCTTTACCATTGAGACATTTCATAGCTTAAGGAAAAGGTTTAAAAAGATAGGGACAACATTATAGTTAGATTCGTATCAATTTTATTTTAAAGGGAAAAAAAATCGATTGAAATTCCTCTCATACGACTCTTGTTGACTTAATTATTACACGGTAGCAGATTTGTTAGGGTTGCCCTTGTATCACAATAGTGCTGTTCTTTATATTATTTTTAAAATAAATATTCTTTATAATATTGTTCTTTGTCTCTCAGTTTAATCAATTTGGAACCACTTTAGGAATATCAACATTTATGTTTTATTGTCATAGATTAATATCCTTATCAATGCAAACAAATATTCTTGTTCGTTAACAAATATTCTTTAAATGTTCGTTTCTCGCCATTTCAAAGCAGTTTTTTTTTCTAACTTTTTGTCATAAGGGAAAATGTTTGTGCACATCTCATAGTATATAACAAAAATTTCACAATAAAGACGTGAAATAAAAATCAACGTTTAAACTACAGTAAGAAATAAGAAAAAAAAAGACAACTGTAACAAGCGGTCATCGTCAGAGTCAAACGTCGTTTTACAAATATTAGTATTTTTTACTGTCGTTTAGACGTGTTCATTTTTATTTCATAGTATAAGTGTATATATATCAATGTGTTTATTGTGGAATTTTGGTATATATATGGTATTTAATAAATTTTTTTGGAGGTCTACATCCTTAAATTGAATACTTCTTTTTACAAACGTTTCGATGGATTTTTACAACATCCTCAGGTCTACAAAAACAAGATTAGGCTACAAATATTTTCAAATTCTATATAAATTTCAGTATGTATAACAATATAACATACTGTTATTAAACATACGTATGTTATACGTACTGAAATTGGTATTGAATTTGAAAATATTAGGGGCTAAATCTTTTTGTAGACCTGAGAATGGTGTAAAACTTGTCGAACTTTAATTAAAATCTTTTTCATATGCCTACAAAAGAGAGGAAAAATGAGTCATTATCATACATACTTCTAGATTCAGAATAGCAAAGTAAATGGGAAGAAGTACATCATAATAATGTATAATTTTGTATAATCAATGTGTAATCCTGTATTTTAAAATTAATATAAAATCAGAGTTCAAGGATAGGTTTCTGGAGGATTTTCTTGAGGTGGTTTTTTCTTTTTACTTTATTTGGTGTTTTAGGTTATGGTTTGGCTTTTTTGTTTCCTCTTGGTTGATATTCCGTGGGTGTATTTGTTTTGCACTACTTATGTCGTTAATAAATTGTTTTTACCCTTTGGTCTAAAGAAATTACACTCCTTTTTATACGCTGACGTTTCGCCAAAAATTGTTTGGCATTTTCAAGGTTAAAACTAATTTATGAACGACATAAATAAGTGAAAAGAAACACATCCACGGAATATCAACCAACAGAAAACAATAAACCAAACCATAAAACACCAAATAAAGTAAAAGAAAACCACAAAATAGCCAGTGTTATTGTTATTTAAAAGAAACCATGTGTTGTTTTAGCATAGTTACTTATTCATTATCAAGGCCAAACACAATTTTAAACAGATAAACAATATTTATAAGCATGTTTAAAATTGTGAGGCCTTAATAATTAATAATAAGTAATTATGTTTAAACAACACATGGTTTCTTTAAAAACAATAATAACACTGGCTATTTTTTGGTTTCCTTTTACTTTATTTGGTGTTTTATGGTTTGGTTTATTGTTTTTTTTTTGTTTTCTGTTGGTTGATATTCCGTGGGTATATTTGTTTTGCACTACTTATATCGTTAACAAATTGTTTTTAGCCTTTAAAATGCCAAAACAAAAAAATGTTGTTGAAACGTTGGCGTATAAACAGAAGTGTAATTTCTATAGACCCAATTTGTTTTTGAAGCTAAAAACAATGTATTAGTGACATAAGTAGTGAAAACAAATACACCCACGGAATATCAACCAAAAGAAAGCAAAAAAAAAACCAAACCATAAAACACCAAAATAGAGTAAAAGAAAACCAGAGAGAAACCACAAAATAACCATTGTTATTATTTTTTTAAGAAACGATGTATTGTTTAAACATTACTTATTAATTACAAAGACTAAACACAATTTTAAACTGATAATCAATATTACAAAATAATTCTTCGAGGGTACCTCCAACAAAGTATTCAAGGAAACAAAACAACAACAAATACAGTGAGTAAGAAAATGACAAAACAATAAAAATTTGCAAAATAATAGAAATTGCTATCTGTTTGTTACTTTGAATGCTCTGTTAGAGGTATCCGCGCAGAATTATTTTGTATTATTGCTTATCAGTTTAAAATTGTGTTTGGCCATAGTAAGTAATTATGTTTGAATAACACATGGTTTCATTAAAAAAACCATAACACTGGCATATTTTGTGGTCCTTTTTGTTGTTTTGTTTTTACTTTATTTGGTGTTTAATTGTTGGGTTTTTTTTGTTTTAATATTCCGTGGATGTACTTATGTCGCTAATAAATTGTTTTTAGCCTTGAAAATGCCAAACAATTTTTGTCGAAACGTCGGCATATAAACAGGAGTGTAATTTCTTTAGACCAAAAATCCTCAAGAAAACAACCTATCCTTGAACATTATAAATCAGTTGTCGGGAAGCTATATTAATAGAAAATTAGACCAATTTGTAGAAAAACAAAATTACTAAGAATGTGTTTATTAAATCTTTTTTTTTATTTTCTGTCGGTTGATATTCCGTGGGTGTATTTGTTTTTCACTACTTATATCGTTAACAAATTGTTTTTAGCCTTTAAAATATCAAAAAAATGTTGGTGAAACGTTGGCGTATAAACAGGAGTGTAATTTCTTTAGACCCAAGATTGTTTAGGAGGCTAAAAACAATTTATTAACGATATAAGTAGTGAAAACAAATACACCCCCGGAATATCAACGAAGAGAAAACAAAAAAGCCAAACCAGGAGTGTAATTTCTTTAGACCAAAAATCCTCAAGAAAACAACCTATCTTTGAACTTTAAAAATCAATGGTCGTGAAGCTATATTAATATAAAATTAGACCAATTTTTAGAAAAAACAAAACACCAAGTATGTGTTTATTGAATCGAACAAAATGATGGATTTACATTACTGAACTAAATATTGAACATTAGAAACAAACACCTGCTTATGCCTGTTTAAATAACCTGTACCATTTAGTTGTGTTTGTGTTCAATTTTAATTCAGTTATGTAAATCCAATGATCTTTTCCATTTTATAAACTTCAACATTTGTAAGTTATGTTTTTTTTCTAAAGATTGGTCGTATTTTATGTTAATTATGTAAAGCAGGATTTCATATTGATTATACAAACTTGCATATGATGTACTTCTTTTCATTTTGTTTATGTTGAATCTATGTATGATAATAACTTGTAGCGTTGTAACTTGTGAAATTATGGGTCTCAGGGGATAGCCGGGTTTGTGACACTTAACATTTCCGTAAAGGTATCCCGGGTTATACTCTCCAATAACCGGTCTTAACACTTTATCTTCTACCTCCTTATTAGCCGTTCTAATTAATTTATTTATTTCCACCATTTGTTGGGTTTTTGGAGATCTTTTCGAATTTAAAACCCTTGGCATGATTAAAACCCTCATTCGAAGAGCGTATAAGACGTCATCTAGTTGGGAATTGTTCAAACAAGAAGCAGATAGGCTCAAAGAAGTCCTTATTAACAACGGATATAGTAATCGACAATTCGATTCCATCTTGAAAGGTTGCCTGAACAAACTTCATGGTAGTGATATTCAACAGAATCCCGAAAACAAAGGCGCAACACATTTAGTATATTATAAAAACCAGTTTTCGGAAGCTTATAAAACGGATGAACGTATACTAAAAGGAATTATTAAGAATAATACATCATGCCTCAAGCCGGATGACAGATTAGAATTAAGAATTTACTATGCCAACTCTGCCACTTCAAGAATGGTAATTACGAACAACCCGCAAAAGAAAGCAACCCTTCAGAGAACTAATGTAGTATATGAGTTTAACTGCAAATTAGGGAACTGCGAGTCCCTACGCTCGAAATATGTTGGTTCCACCACAACCACGCTTTCACGAAGGCTCACCATGCATCTGGCATCCGGAGGACCCAAAGAGCACGTTAGGTTAACACATGGAGTGCAATTAACCAGGGAATTGTTAACAGACAATACTGTAATATTACAACAAGAACATGACCACACCAGATTGCAAATTTTGGAAGCTATCTTGATCCTCGAAAAGCAACCTAGTATTAACAGCCAAGGAGGAGGATTTTCAAGAATTCTAAAATTATATGAAGGCAGTCAGAAGACGAACCAGTCTGGGAGAGGTATAGAAGTTAATCGATTACCTTCCCAGATACAAATGACGGATGGAAGGTAACCAAGAGCCTGGTGAAACCTCAACATACCTTTACCTTTGATAACCTCCCTAGTTGTGAATATGTGTTATGGACTCGTTATGTTTATTTTAGTTTATTTTAATTGTTATTCACTTTTCGATCATTAATAATTTTATATATTCTTTAACCTTGAAAATGGTCAACGATGACCGAAACATGTCGGTGTATAATAATAAAAATTTTGGTGAACTTATGTTTTTAGTTCCAGAACCATGGAAGTCAAGTATGAGAACACTTGAAAAACGGATAAGAAAAAGTGTAAAAGTTAAATTGGGCATTACTTTTAATAAAACGGATAAGAAAAAGTGTAAAAGTTAAATTGGGCATTACTTTTAATAAAACGAATATATATATATATATGCAATACCTTCATTTTAATAGTTGCCATCCCTCCCGCGTAAAAAAAGCTATCCCCAGATCATTGTCCATACGCCTCCATAAAATTTGTAGCAGAATAAAAGATCGTTCCTTCCAAATAGATTTATTGAAACAGAAATTTTCTGACCGAGGATATCCTTCTAATTTCATTAACAACCGTATAGTCCCTGAAGACAATCATCATAATTCAGGTCCTAGGAGGGATCGCAGTGACTAATTTCCTCATCACCACTTATTTTCCTGGTGCTCATAGGCTGGGTGCAGTTGTCAGGGAGTTTTTCCCTTTACTTTCTTCTTCCTCCTGTACTTCTTCAGTCTTTAGTGAGTCACCTTCCATTTCCTATCGCAAACCTGCTAATCTTCAATCTATCTTCTCTCACATCTCTTCTCCTAAGCCTCCAAAAACTGCTGGTGGTATGGTTCAATGTGGACGTCGTGGATGTCTTACTTGTCCTATCATCAATCCTGTTCCTTCCTTTACCTCTGTCCATAGTAAACGCACCTACCCTATCTCTCACAAGACCTCTTGTACCTCTGGTAACTGCGTTTACCGTTTGGATTGCACCCAGTGTGATTCTTTTTATGTGGGTTTGGCTTCCACCAAGCTAAGCCTGCGTATGAATAATCACAGGTCATCCGTTGGCAAACGCAGTGACCTTCCCGTTGCTACTCATGCCAGTTCTCACGGACTCAGTTTTAATGACTGTTTCCGTGTACAGGTCCTGAGGCAGATTGATCAGACTAATTCGAAAGTTACTCTGAGAGCTTCAGAAGAAGCACTTATTAGTCTTCTGGGCGGTAGATCGGCTCCTGGGCTTAACCTCAATCGTTGATTTTTTTTTGATTTTTTTTTATTATTATTATTTTTTTTTATTTATTTATTTATTTATTTTTTTAAAGTTGTTATCAGCTTTTAATTTTATTTTAGTTAAATGTTTTCATTTTTTAATTTTTTATTTGGCTTTTATCTCTTTATCTTCCCTGTCTACCTTTCCTCCGAAAGTTGGCTACACTGTTTGAGTGCTTCAGTTCGAACGCCAAGTCAGTCGTTATCAGCCTTTGGAGCGATTCACTTCTTTTCCTGAAGACGAGGACATCGAAATATAGTAGTGAGTTCAGTGGTTTCCTTTCTATGTGTTCTTTTTTAAATTCTAGTTTATATATATATATGTTTCACGATGAATCACAAACACAGAACTAAGGAACAAACACACTTACTGTCTCTAATTTTCGGTTGAACCGTCATCAGGAGAGTTGAGAAAGGGACACCAAGCGCACTTGTGAAGCGACGGTTGGAGACTCCACAAAAAAAAATTGAAGCCACAAAAATTAATTCTTTTTTTAAGTACAAGGCATTGTACTTACATGTAAGGAACAAAAATCATTTAATAAATTGGAGCGAAGCAAAAGAATTAATTTTTGTGGCTTCAGAAAGAAAGAGAAATATTATTGAAAGTGCCTTCATAAAGAACTTCTATGGAAGTTTAATAAACAATAGTCCTGGATTCTACAAACTGGATGGAATATTGACAAAAGAAATGAGTAAGAAAATTAAGACCCCTTCAATTTTAGGAACTTTAAATTTAGACAGGGATGCCAGCAATCCTGAAGACTTCAATCAACCAGTTTAACTTGCTAATATACTTGTTTGGTTCATTTAGCTCTCTGATGATGTTTTGACGAAAGGCCTTATAGCATTATATGTAATATTATTTGTTTTATTGTGGTGTTTAATTTCATATATTCTATCAAGAGTTATTGTTGATTATTAATCTTTCATATATATATATATATATATATATATATATATAAGATTTCACAAAAACATGTGAAATAACAAATAATTATCAACAATTGGGTTTTTGACTCTGACGAAGACCGCTTGTTACGGTTGAAAGATCTTAGTCTTTTTTTTTTCATTTCATATTGTGGTTTGATGTATGTGTGATCATTTATATATACTAATGAACTACGATTTTTTGAATACACTAAAGTATTAAATCAACTTTTTACGTTATTTCTGTGTTTTGTAGGTCGGTGGGGATGTGAGCAGAACGAGTTCAGGTGTGATAATAGAAGATGTTTCGTCTTTCATGGGTTTGCGACTCTGATGATGATTGCGGAGATGGATCTGATGAAAGGAATTGCAAGCAAAAGATACCTGGTAATTTTTTTTTTTTATGTTTTCCTCACGGGTAGTAACTCTACCATGAGGGAGTTTATTTTTGTTAACCTGTTTCCATTTGATTACAGGTTTTCTCATTCAGTGTTATTGAACTGCATATATGTAGTTATAATTCATCAATTGGTATGTTGTTTATAAAATCAAAGAAGTCTTTGTTGTACTTAGTGATTAAGTTTTCTTTCTTTTTCGGCCACGTTCCTCCTTGTAGGATGATATTTTTTGTTAGTTTTTGTCTATAATTATTCATGTTTGGACAGCTAAATACAATGTGCTGAAAGGTCTGCTCTCCTTCATTGCAGGGACAGTTGCAGGGCGAATCGACATGCTTGAATCGGTACAAATATGACCTATTTCTACCGTGTCCCGTTAGAACCATTGTCTTGTATATATGGTTCAGTATAATTTTATTTCTTATATATACATTCCTGAAATACGTTTTTGTTACCCTTCGGTTGCATTGAACCATATATTGTTCCATTTGTCTATGCTTTTAATGTGTTCTTGTCTTTTAATATATGTCAAGGGTACTTTCATGTATACTGTTGGTATTATTTCATCTTGTTCAGCTCTTACGTTGACCTCGTGTCCGGCATGTCCTTTTAACCATAAGATGGAAATATTTCATTGATGTAATTTAATTAATTTCCACAAACTCTACTTCTGATGTTTTGAACAGTGGAGTTATGATCTTTGTGGTCTCTTATTGCTGCTATTGCCACTGAACTATCTGTCCTTAAGACTGCTGTTTTGTAATCACCCTGATCCTGTTGTAGCAACCAATGCAGGCCTACATCAATAGGCCTGGAATTTCTGGAATCATCAGAAATGATGAGGTCTCATTATATTAAAAACATTTAAATATGATAAACTGAATTACTGTCACTATAGCATTCCAACTTAGTATGTAATGATGGGAATTGAAATCGAAAGATACCAGGTAAGCGAAATCATCAGAAATATTGCGGTCGCTTTTATATTAAAAACATTTAAATATAAATCGTTGAATTACTGTCACTATAGTATTCCAACTTGCTATCTGATGATAGGAATTGCAAGCAAAAGGTACCATTTAAGTGGAATCATCAGAAATGATGAAGTCTCTTTCATATTAGAACATTTAAATATGATCGACTGAATCACTGTCACTATAGGATTCCAACTTACTATCTGATGATAGGAATTGAAATAGAAAGATACCAGGTAAGCGGATAATCAAAATTTACCAACCTCCAATTCTCATAGTCTTGAATAGGTAGATTTACAATTATTTTGTTTTGATCTATAGTTTTATTTGTAGCGTTTTTTTATTATTGAATACAAGTAAATAATTTTTAGTTTATATTGTTGGGATTTCTAGTCACAAAACTAGTTGAACAATTCACATTGTTAGTAATATAGAGGTTAGAGTTATGTATTTGCATTATGAATTGAATAAACCGGCTTTTCTTGTATATTGCTGTTGGGAGTCGAACCAGATTCGATTCCAGACAGACGTATACAAGGTAAAGTCGGTTCATTTCTGTTTATAATATATTTTTAACACTGCATATTGAAGTAATATGTAATAAGTCTGGTGTTTTTTTACCTGCGGCTGCCATTACCAATTAAAGTCAAAATGTAAACAAACAGGTTATAGAGCAAACCTTATCTATTATAATATTTTTGGGATATTACCTGAACCACAACTCTGATTTTTAAAAAAACTTTACATAAACCTTCCCGGGGATATACCTAATAATTTCCTGGTTGTATGGTTTTTGAATCTATCGAGTGCAAACAAACAGACATACATTCATTTTTATATATATAGATTATGAAATAGGATGCAGTAATTTGATTATGATTTATAAGTTATTATGAAATAGGTTGCAGTGAGTTTGATTATGATTTATAAGTTGAGTTTGATTATCGCTGATTTTAGATATCATAAATAATTCTACATCTTTAATATACATTTTTTTTTATATTAGAATTTGTTTGAATTGTTAAACTGAATTTCAGCTACGATGAAGATAGTCCAGACTCCTCGTCCTTTGGTGATCTTGAATCAAGGAGAAGAACTGGTACTCGTCTGCAGAGCAGAGGGCATTCCAACTCCAGTGATCTCGTGGAGGTTTAACTAGCATCATGTCCCCAGTAAATGTTCTACTTCAGAAGACGGTGTGGGCACACTTACCTGTCCTGATATGCAGGTCACATCTCCATTCTATCAATTTTCTGTTCCTCTATGTTATCGCTATACGTTATTCGCACGTGTTCCCTTAAGACAGGGGTCTCCAAACTTTTCAATGTAAGGGCTACATTTATGCGGGCCAAAAAAATAATAAAAAAAAAATAATTAGTGCCAGTAATTTAATTTCCTCACATATTAGAGTATAAACATGGAAAAATTAAGATATATCTTGTTGGAAAAAATACAGATTCCTGCCTTTAGTTTTATGAAATTAAATTAGTGTGACAAATGATACTGTAGTTTTGACTTCAATATTACATTAAAATCAGTATCTGTGAGTTTACACTATCACGAGAGAGGGAAACTGACTCGGGCTTAGCACCACCAGTCAGCTGCCCCAACTTTGAATAAATCGAATTATTCTTTTCAAGGCTATCACACTGGGATTTGTTTGTCGGGCCGGATGTGGCCCGCGAGCCATAGTTTGGAGAGCTCTGCCTTAAGGGATTAGCAGTGCTTCTCAAACGGTGCGTCCTGGAAGGTAGCCAGGTGCGCCCCCAAGATAATGGAAGATTAAGTTTGTATAACAGATTTATATTTTAGTTTTTGCATCATTTTAATTTATTTGAGAAAACACCAAGTATGTGGTTTTAAAGTCTGAGTCAAGTCTCGGCCACTTCATGTTTTGAACTGGAAGGTAAATTTCTTTAATCTTTAAGCATCAATGGATAATACTTCCTCTTTGCCTTTACTCAGGGATTTAAATCATTTTTACTAGCCCTCCCTCTCACTCTCTCTCTCTCTCTCTCTCTTTCTTTTTCTTAAAAACAAAACTACACATTTTAATTTCCAATCATTTTCCTGTTATCAAATCTCAGGACTAAATTTTCTATATTAAAATCAGTGATGCGCCCCAAAGTTTTAGTTTGGTTTCATAGGTGCGCCCTGAAGTAAAAAAGTTTAAGAAACACTGCTTTAAGGGATTACCTCTGCAACCTAACCTAACCTCCTTTTTCTGTTCCTCTAGACCGAAGACCAAGGAGCCTACACATGCGAAGCCCTCGACTTCAGGAAGTAAGAACTCTCCAGAGATACTCATGTGACTGTTAAAACTGAACCAGTTATTTATCCACGGGGCACCTTCAATGACCAAGCCTCCTCCAGAGCTGAATGTCTTTCTTGTTTCTGCTTCGGCATCACCACAGACTGCCAGACAGCTGACTACTATACCTACCAGGTAAACAAAAAGAACGTCGCTATCAAGAAATACATACAGCAGTAGGGGCTAGGTAACGAAATCACCTCTGAACTGGTAGTCCGGGGGTTCGATCCCCACCGGGCTTTCGATTTATTCACGCGGGAGGTGAATCATCAACACACAAATATTATAAAATGAGTATAACTATTGCTTCATTCAAAACATATTTTTAAAGTCGTTCATACCTTGATCATAATCAATGTTCCCTGTAAGCTGCGCGCATGCGCAATCGCGCACTGCTCACACATGCTCTGCGTACAACAAAACTAATCCACCGCACCAAAACTGTCGCAAAAAAAATGTCTAACCTTTGAAAAAAAATGAAGTAGCATTTCGAAAAGTAAAATACATCATTTTTCTTATATTATCAACTTAGTACAATCGTGAAATATGCTTTTTTTCTAGTTTATTATTATTTTTTTAAATATATATGATACAAAAAAAATCAAGAACAAAAAATTGCAAATAAATTATTATTAAAAAACTTCCTATAGTAAACACTTTTATTTTCACTTTTGTTTTTTAGACAAGACATTTTTTAATTTCATTGATCATATTTCAAGATAATAGAAAATCAATTTTTTTGTGAGTAATATATACATATACATATATATCATTTACTCTGGTCCCCTAGTCTCCTCAGAGAGCTTGTGTGTAAGATGCATGAAAATTTATAGGGAACATTGATAATAATAATTATGATCAATAATTATGTAATAATGATTTACAAGCTTTGTTTGATTTAAATATATTTGATTGTGTATACAACTTTCTTTGATGTTTTATTTATTTATATAATGAAATAAATGATTTTTTTTAAATAATTTTTGTTTTGCTAATTATACTAACTGTGTATATACCTTGAATAATTTTAAGAATACTATATCAAAAGCTTGGGCCATATAAGAATCTGTTTCCGTGCATTAATAACAAGAAACAGGAATTAAAATTATCCCTGTCAATCATATTCAGTGAATTAATTTCAATAACTATTGTTATACTTTCTGAGTGATACAGAAGGATCGGCTTACGTGTTCTCATGTGGCCACTGCAATCTAACCGAACGTACCAATTGGTGATCAAACCACAATAAGAAATGGGAAAACAAGACTAAGTTCTTTCAACCGTAACAAGCGATCTTCGTCAGAGTCAAAAACCCAGCTGAAACACTAGATGCAGAAAACATCTGGTGAGGGGTTGAGAAGAGTTCTCAAGAGTTTCATGCATCTATTAAATTTCATTAGAGACGATTCAATAATATTTCTTAACAACATTGATTTTTCATAGGTAATAAATTTAGCTCCTGTCGTCCAATCAATATGATGATTTTCATTTTTTATATGCAAGAATAAGGCACTACTTTTTTCCTGTTTACTTACGTTGTATTGGTGTTGTTTTACACGTGTCTTTAATGATTTACCACAGTTTGACCAATATAAATTTTATGGCAATTTTTGCACGGAATTTTATAAATACTACCGGACTCCAATTCGCTGGGAGAGTTTTTTTATTAACATATTACCCACATTATTACGATTAGAAAACACTCTATTAAAATCAAGTTGTTTGGGTAATCTTGGAAGGTGTATCGTTTTTCTATTATATCGAGGGATATTAAAGGATGGCTTGTGTTTCAGAGGACAGTACCATTATACACCATGAAGTACCTGAACGTCTTCATTCCTCCTGGATTGACATCGATAGAGGTCAGAGCTAATGATATACCAATACTGCAGCCTTCACCCAGAGCATACCAAGAAAACGGCTTCCAGGTATCTTCCTCCCGTAAACATACCTTGAATGAATGAATGGAAATACATTGGAACGTCGAGTTTCCGTACCTTAAGAAATAATACTTTCAAGTTTCCGTGTATATTTTTTTTTTCTTCCGAATAGTATTAAATATCATCCGGGTATTGGTAATTCACAATTAGGGCAGAGTGAGACCGAGTAGCCTAGGCTACTCCAATTTCGTTATCTTAAGCAAACTATACCTTTATTATGCATAAACAATATTATTATTACGTATTTTAATAGACAGTAATCCCTCACTTTTCGCGGATAATGGGGACCGTAGGCACCCGCGAAAATCTGCGAATAATGGACGCGCCTTTATAAAAGCCTCTAAAGCTCAAACAACGACCTTTCCAACAGGGAGAATCCTGACCTTACTGAATACTGGACTGTGTTTTAAATAAAAATTAAAAACAAAAAGAAAAAAATAAGAAATAATTCTGAACAAAGACTAATGTGTAGTGCGTAGATTAACAAGGACGTGGGTGGCTTGGTAAACTGGAAGTTGGGCGATATGAATTAGCCATCAGATTAAAGGAAACATCTTTGGTTATTTTTTTATTAATTTTATTCTATTTTATGATATTTTTATTATTCTCTTGTTACAGTTGATTATGTTTTAATATTTTTCATTATTTTTAGTCTTTATTGAATATTTTTATTAACCTTTAATTTAATACTGTAGGATATATTTTGACCCAGTAAGTTGTTGTAAGGTTGTTTGATATCTTTCTCGATCGTACAAGAAGAAAGAATCCTGTATATTTTCTCCTCTAATACTAACTACTGTACTTTTTCATTACGAGTTGTATATTTTTATTTTTTACTGCAATTACAGTTGAATATTTTTTATATTTTTTTCGCGAGTACTTCGCATTATATATATATATATTAGTATAAGTTGGCAGCAAATCCTCTTGGAGGCATATTTGTTGAAATATATACAGTTACAAGAAGATTACAGATGCTAATTGATTGGCCTACGACAGGATGACAAACCGTTTTCTATTTAGTAACTTGTTTGGACCTGCTACCTTTTATTTATATTCTTTAGTTTATTTCAAAATTGTGTAAATGGTTTCATTGTTTTTTTAAAACAAAATTAAAATTTCCAAATTTTCAAAAATGTTTAAAGACCCAACCTGACGATGACTACAGAATAGTCGGAAGCTAGTACAATGGTCTTGTACAGTACAAGCTAGTACAATACAATGGTCTTGTAAGTTATGTTATATTCTTTACATGTGTTACTGCGATCACATGTGTTAAATTAGAGTCACTGCGATCCCTCCTAGGACCTGAATTATGATGAACGTCTGCAGGGACTATACGGTTGTTAATGAAATTAGAAGGATATCCTCGGTCAGAAAATGTCTGTTTCAATAAATCTATTTGGAAGGAACGATCTTTTATTCTGCTACAAATTTTATGGAGGCGTATGGACAATGATCTGGGGATAGCTTTTTTTACGTGGGAGGGATGGCAACTATTGAAATGAAGGTACTGCTGGGCGTTAGTAGGCTTGATATGGACAGATGTAGAAATGTCTAATTTCCTCATCACCACTTATTTTCCTGGTGCTCATAGGCTGGGTGCAGTTGTCAGGGAGTTTTTCCCTATACTTTCTTCTTCCTCCTGTACTTCTTCAGTCTTTAGTGAGTCACCTTCCATTTCCTATCGCAAACCTGCTAATCTTCAATCTATCTTCTCTCACATCTCTTCTCCTAAGCCTCCAAAAACTGCTGGTGGTATGGCTCAATGTGGACGTCGTGGATGTCTTACTTGTCCTACCATCAATCCTGTTCCTTCCTTTACCTCTGTCCATAGTAAACGCACCTACCCTATCTCTCACAAGACCTCTTGTACCTCTGGTAACTGCGTTTACCGTTTGGATTGCACCCAGTGTGATTCTTTTTATGTGGGTTTTGCTTCCACCAAGCTAAGCCTGCGTATGCATAATCACAGGTCATCCGTTGGCCAACGCAGTGACCTTCCCGTTGCTACTCATGCCAGTTCTCACGGACTCAGTTTTAATGACTGTTTCCGTGTACAGGTCCTGAGGCAGATTGATCAGACTAATTCGAAAGTTACTCTGAGAGCTTCAGAAGAAGCACTTATTAGTCTTCTGGGCGGTAGATCGGCTCCTGGGCTTAACCTCAATCGTTGATTTTTTATTATTATTATTTTTTTTATTTTTTTATTTATTTATTTTTTTTAAAGTTGTTATCAGCTTTTAATTTTATTTTAGTTAAATGTTTTCATTTTTTAATTTTTTATTTGGCTTTTATCTCTTTATCTTCCCTGTCTACCTTTCCTCCGAAAGTTGGCTACACTGTTTGAGTGCTTCAGTTCGAACGCCAAGTCAGTCATTATCAGCCTTTGGAGCGATTCACTTCTTTTCCTGAAGACGAGGACATCGAAATATAGTAGTGAGTTCAGTGGTTTCCTTTCTATGTGTTCTTTTTTAAATTCTAGTTTATTCAGTTCGAAGAATCGTTTCTCTCTCTCTCTCTTCTCTCTCTCTCTCTCTCTCTATATATATATATAACAGATTCAATAATATATCGACCGTTTGATACAATAGATGTGTTCTCTAATCGGGGCGGGGTTCGGTCAATTTTCCAGTATAAAAAATCAAACTCTCATTGCCAACGTTTCGGTTTTATTTAAAACCTTTTTCATAGGCCTACAAACAAAGGATAATAAGAAATCACATATCAACATCAAACATATACACAATATGAAAATGGATTGTTACAACTAATGAATATTACAAGCAGAAATATTTCAGAGATACATAAAACAATATTACTTACAGAAGTAAGAATTTTTTTTTTAACTAAGAAAATGAAATTTACATTATTTAAAGGAACAACAATGTTAACCGGACAAAACCTTCGACTAGACTAATAAGATAACATTACAAATAACCTCAACACTGTTCACTCAGGGGAACTAAATAAATCAAATTTCACTAAAACTCAGAACAACACTCCAGAATAAATATTACTTAAATTAGTAATATCACTTCTATGATTAATCGAACTTAGATCCTTTTTAATATATAACATCTCAAGTGTCTTCCTTCTTTGCTCATCTTTTTCTTTTTCTATTATAGTTGTATCTTCAAAATCGAACATGTGACCTTCGTTTATGGCATGGCCAGCTAAGGCTGTTGCGTTACTTTTATTTGTTCTTATCGAATAATTATGTTGGTACAACCTTTCTTTGAGAAAACGACTAGTTTCACCATAGTAACACTTGTCACAGTCTTTACATTTGATGGCATAAATGAGGTTACTTTGTAACTCCTTCGGTATTTTTTCTTTCAAATTTGAAAATAAAGATTTATTTTTTCTTTTATTATAAAATGCCAGTGTAACTTCAGGTACGTTTCGTTTGAAAACTTTTCTAATTGATTGTGATAAGACCTCAACATAAGGAAATTTGAAATACTTCCTATTTATAACTTCCAGTTCAGCATGATCTTCATTTGAATGTGCTGGTTGCTGTCTTAAATATCTTAACCAATATCGTTCAACTAAGTTCTTCGGATAACAATTTTTCTGTAACAATAATTTCACCCTTTTCTTATTTTCATTTAGAAAACATGGACTACTTATTTCAATAACTTTTTTAACCAAATTTTGGACGCAATTTAATTTTTGGTTTATAGCATGAGAAGAATGGTAGTTCAGGATTCTTCCAGCACTGGAAGGTTTTTTTACCAATCCGTTAAGATATTGCCATTTTCACCTCTTATAACTTTCACATCTATAAATGGCAGATTTCCATCTTTCTCTACTTCACAAGTGAATTGTAGACTATTATGAAAAGAATTAAATATATTTAATACATTCTCTTCTTCTCCCTTTTCAATAATTAAAAACAAATCGTCCACATATAATTTAATAAATTTCACCTTCGTACCTAATTTTTTGATACTGTTTTCCAATAATTCAATCATAACTATATTTGCGAGAAAAAAAAATGATTATTATGATTTCGTACTACAGCATAATGTCTTTCAGTTTGAGGGTCGTTATTACCTTCAAACCAAGGGCACTGCTATGGGCACGATTATGGCCCCTTCTTACGCTAATCTTTTCATGGCCAAATTAGAGCTGGATTTTGCTGGCCACCTGTCAACTTCTTCCACTCCTTTATCTCCGTTTTATTGATGATGTTTTCTTCATTTGGCCCCATGGCAATCATAACTTAGAACTTTTCCTACACTCCTTTCAAAATTTCTGCCCCTCCATCACTTTCACTTACGACATCTCCGACAGACTTATCACCTTTCTTGACGTTGACGTTACTTTAGACAATGGACACTTCTTGACTTCCGTACATATTAAACCCACCAACTCCCAACAGTACCTCCATTACAATAGTTGCCATCCATCCCATGTTAAAAAGTCTATACCTCGATCCTTGTCCCTCCGTATCCACAATATCTGCAATAATCTCCAAGACCGCAGACATTACCTTAACCTCTTAAAGGACAAATTTTCTGAACGAGGCTATCCTCGCCCCTTCATTGATAGTCGTGTTTTACCGGCTGACATCTCCCACCAACCCAGACCCAAGAGAGATAGAAGTAATACTTCCTTCTTCTTGACGACCTACTTCCCTGGCGCTTATAAGCTTCGTACTGTTATTAAGGAGTCTTTTCCGATTCTGTCTACTTCTGCTTCCACTTCTTCCATCATTAACCACCCTCCTTCTATTTCCTACCGTAAACCTGCCAATCTGAAAAGCATTTTTTCTCATATTTCCCCTCAGCCTTCCAATCCTGTTCTTGGAATGAAACAATGTGGGCGCCGTGGCTGTCAAACTTGCCTGATTGTAAATCCTAATCCTTCCTTCGATTCCCCTCTCCACCATCGTTCCTACCCGGTTGAAGTCAATTCCTCCTGTACCTCGTGCAACTGTGTTTACCGACTGGATTGCACTCAGTGTGACTCTTTTTACGTTGGCTTAACTTCCAATAAGTTGAGCCTTCGTATGAATGGTCATAGGGCTTCAGTCGGTCAACGCAGTAACTATCCTGTAGCCATCCATGCGAACTCGCATGGTCTCAGTTTCAATGACTGTTTCAGTTTTCAGATCCTGAAACAGATCCCCGAATCCAATAATAAAGTTGCCCTAAGAGCTTCAGAGGAAGCATACATATGCTTACTTAATGCTTGCTCTTCCCCTGGACTCAACCTCAACCGATAATTTTTTTTTTGTCATTGCTTTTTTACTTTTACTTTATTAATTTTAATGTGATTTATATACTTTTCACATTTTTTATAATTTTTTCATTGGACTTATTTTTATTTAAATAATTATGATTTTTACTCGTTCCTTTTACGTCTTAAGTTGGCTCTTCATTTCCTTCCCTCCCTTCCCGTGGTAAGTGGTGGGGTACTGGCTGCGGTATCCGAGTTCAGTCGCTATCCTGTCTTCCTGCGGGACTCTTCGCTCTTCACACCTCCTGATGATGACGATGGTCGAAATATCGATGTCAGTTTTGTCTGTGTCTTTCTGTGTGTTTCCTTCGTTTTGAATTTATTTTATTTATATATATAGAAAGAAAGAAAAGACACTTTTCCCACTGACAACTTATTTTTATAAATAAAAAATTAAATAATTATTTAATTGGTTAATTAAATCAATTATGTGATAAATAAATTTGTTAACTTAATAATTGATTAATTTAACGAATAATTTTTTAATGGGTTAATTAAGTTCGATTATTTAACTAGATTTGTTAATTGTATAATTGGTTAATTTTTTAATTGGTTAAGTATTTTCAATTATTCTACAATTGAATTCTATTCATATTGGTAATAATGCCATACTTATTGAATTGAACGTTTGTTTTTTGTTTTTTTATATATAGTAAAACTCTTATTAAAGTTGATACAAAGGAGCGTGCAAGATTAAAAAATTCAAGATTAAATGTGTTCATTTAATAATTGGTTAATTTAAAGAAATAATTTTTTAATTGGTTAAATAAATTTAATTATGTGAAAAATTAATTTATTTTAATAATTGATTAATTAAACGAATAATTTTTTTAATGGGTTAATTAAGTTGGATTATTTAAATTAATTGGTCAATTTTAATGAATATTTTTTTAATTGGGTAATTAAATTCAATTATTCTACAATTGAATTCAATTCAATTGGTAATTATGCCATACTTATTGAATTAAAAGTTTTGTTTTATATATATATATATGTATGTATAAAAAGATTTCACATAAACACGTGAAACAACAATCAATGATCAAACCACAATAGGAAATGGAAAAACAAGACTAAGATCTTTCAACCGTAACAAGCGGTCTTCGTCAGAGTCAAAAACCCAACTCAGTTGGGTTTTTGACTCTGACGAAGACCGCTTGTTACGGTTGAAAGATCTTAGTCTTGTTTTCCCATTTCTTTTTGTGGTTTGATGATATATATATATGTGTGTAGTAAAACTCTTAATGAAGTTGATACAAAGGAGCGTGCAAGATTAAATGTGTTCATTTAATAATTGGTTAATTTTTAAGAAATAATTTTTTAATTGTTTAATTAAATTCAATTATTCTATTTATATATATTTGTTAATTTGGTAATTGAATAACTTGTTAATTTAAATGAATAATTTTTCAATTAAATTAAATTTGTTAATTTTATAATTGGTTAATTTTGATTTAAAGGGTAATGGAATTACATTGTTGATTGAATGTCCTGAACGACTGCTGCCTTCAAGAGGAAATGATGTTTCTATATGATTTGTTCCTGGGAATTGGAAGGTTTTATCGAATAATAGAACAAGCTATGCTTCGAGGGAAGACATCATGATGGTTTTAGCTAATGTAGACAACATCTTGTTTAGGTATCATGACACTCATTATAAATTATATAACTGTTGATTAAGTTGGCCATTACTGTTATATAATAGTCTAGGATGGCGGCAGTACCATTGGTATACTCCTCTAAGGGGTTTTGCAAAAAATAAAAAATATTATAATTTAATAAATAAACTACAATTGAATTCAATTCATATGGGTAACTATGCCAGAGTTATTGAATTAGACGTTTTTTTTTCCTTAATAGTAAAACTCGTATTAAAGTTGATACGAAGGAACGTGCAAGTTTTAAAAAATTCAGATTTTTTTTTTAAAGTCATACCAATATATGCTCGCTAATGCATAGTAGTATAATTTTAATGTATCATAATTTATTAGTAATTCATTAGTTCATTAGTAATTTGTGGTAAAAAAAACAATACCTTATATATATATATATATATATATATATGAATTAAACACCACAATAAACAATATATATTAATTAAAATGCTCTAAGGCCTTTCGTTACAACATCATCAGAGAGCTAAATGAACCAAACAAAAAATACAATAACAAGTTAACCTGGTTGATTGAAGTCTGCAGGATTGCTGACATCCCTGTCTGAATTTAATGTTCCTAAACTTGAAGGAGTCTTGAAGGAGTTTCTTTTAGGAACATTAATTGCTGAAGTCAGCAATCCTGAAGACTTCAATCAACCAGGTTAACTTGTTATTATATTTTTTGGTTGTTTCATTTAGCTCTCTGATGATGTTGTGACGATTTTAATTAATTTATATTGTTTATTGTGGTATTTAATTCATATATTGTATCAATAGTTATTGTTGATTATTAATTTATATATATATATCAAGATTTATGGTTGATTATTCATTTATATATATATCGAACTCAAATTTTCGGGCAATCCGTCTTCAGGAGAAAAGAGAAAGGGAGAGCATGCATGTTGTAGACTCAACGGCTAGTAATATATATATATATATATTTTTTCAGTTTAAAGTGGGATTTAGAAGTGGAAGCCACAAGTTCAGCATTGTTCCTGCCGATGATTTAAACGATATTCACAATGTCAGCTTTAACCCAGGAGAAAGTGAAATTACTTACTACGACTTCCAGCCAAGGGTAAGAACTTTCTTCAATCATATCAAATATATATATATAATGCTGCAACTATGACAGCTTACAGAGCAGTGTTGCCAACAGACGATTAAATTACAATTTAGAGAAAAAAAATACACTAAAATAACCTGCTACTGACTCTTTTTACTAGAGATTAAAGTTTCTTTTGTTTTTATTTTTTTTTTGTTTCAACATACATATAGAATGGTATGTATTTAGGCTTTCTTTCAGCTGTGTTACCAACAGATGATTAAATTACAATTTAGAGAATAAAAATACACTAAAAATAACATACTACTGACTCTTTTTACTAGAGATTAAACTTTCTTATAATTTTTTTTTTGCAAAAGTTGAATAGACCCCTTGGAGTTGATATAGACTCTTGGGGGTCGATATAGACATAGACCATTACATGTCGATATAGACTCCTGGGGGGTCGAATTGACCGCTTGGAGTTGATATGGACCTCTTGGGGTGATATAGACTCTTGGAGGTCGATATAGACCATTAGATGTCGATATAGACTCCGGGGAGGGGGGGGGGGTCGAATAGACCCCTTAGAGTTTATATGGACCTTTTGGGTTGATATAGACCATTAGATGTCGATTAGACTCCTGGGGGGTCGAATAGACCCCTTGGAGTTGATATAGACTCTTGCAGGTTGATATAGACCCTTGGGTGGTCGAATAGACCTTTGGGGATCGATGTAGACCATTGGGGGTTGATAGACCCTTGGTGGTCGATATTTAGTCTTGGGGGTTATATAGATCCCTGGGCTCGATATTGACTCCTGAGGGGTTGAATAGACCCCTGGGGGTTCATATAGACCTCTTGGGGTCGATATAGACTCTTGCAGGTCGATATAGACCCTTGGAGGTCGATATAGACCTTTGGAGTTGATATGGACCTCTTGGGGTCGATATAGAGTAATATAGACCATTAGATGTCTATATAATAAACCCTTTGGGGTTCGATATAGAAAAGAAATCTACCATCAATGCATTTGAATTCCTAACTTTTTTTTAACTCCTTTAGATGATTTCATTGTAGCCCAGGTTTGATTCGGACGACCAAGGCTCCCTTGTTATAAAAGTCATTTACCCTTCCTGTGGGGGGTCAGATTAGCCCAGTGACAACGTGATCGCTCCTCATTGACCTTTCTTTCGCTACTGTGAACTTATCGACCCCCCTTGGCTTTCTCATCGGCCCTTGGGGGTCTATATAGACCCCTTACTTTACACTCATAGAACTAGTCTAAAAGTGTGGGTTATATATAAAAAAAGAACAATGTGTAAGGATGTTGTCTTTCAGGTTTACCTGAAAGAGACCTCTCTTGGTGGCGAAGCTGAACAGGCAGTCTACGCAGTTTGGCAGGGACGGCTCCAACACTCCTGGAGCCGCGGTGGTGACCGGCAGGCGCGCCGGTGATCTTGCTGGACCGACGTTCCGAATGGACTCAGGAGCACCTGCCTCTCCTGAGTCCACGCCGGCTGGTTCTTCTGTCTTATCTTCTTTCTTCGTGACAACAAATAATGACGGGGAGGTGGGCTAGCAACCCCCCCCCCCCCCCCAACAGGAGCAAGCTCCACCCTCTCTCCAGTACTCGAGTCCCCATCCTCAGATGGAAGAGCAGGGATATGGCCGGGCTGCGGCCTTAAGACTCGAGGAAGCAGGTGGCCGAAATAGAATGGACACCCTCTATGGGCCTCTAGCAACAGTACGTAATGACTGACAGAGCCACCCAAGACCGTCTTCAGAGGTCGCATAGCCAGTTCAGCTTAGTTAGCCAACAGGGCAAGCCCTGCCATTACCAACTCTCGCGACGAGGACGCCAGCAGTTGGCACTTGGGACATCAGCGGGACACCGCCCGGAGGAGAGTTCCTCTCAGTATAAGACCAAGCCAACACGTCTAACGTGATGGCCAGCCACTGAGAGGCCGCTGAAGCCCCTTAAGAGAGTCATAGTTACTCCGGATTCAAACCAAAACCAGAAGTCTCTTTGAGATCCTCCCCAGGCGCACCACCAGGCTGGCAATCACTCGACGTTCCGGGCAAAGGATCCTCCTGACCACGAGCAGAGCTCGCGACCATGGCTTCAACCATCGTTCGGTAGTCGGCCCTCTTGCGAATACTTTAGCAATAGCCTGATGCGTGCGAGTGCTGAAGAGTTTGCTCAGACGCAAGTTCTTGTTTCGGGTTCCCTCACGGAGAGCATCTACCTCACAGCGTGCGAGTAACCGAAGCTCCTCGTCGGACCATTGCTTCTTGACAGAAGCGGTAAGTACTTCTTCGCTTGCGCTATCGGGATGCTGATGTCGCTTGTGGACGCCAAGTCCCCGCACAGACGCAAAAGTGCGATCACAGTATGGGCACACAAATCCAATAGGTTCAGTCGGGCTCTGTGTGTCACTTAAAAGCAAAGGTTGACCGCCCTGTGGGCCGGCGGGCTATGTCGGCCCAGCGATCTGAACCGGGTTCCTAGAACCCCGTTGGTTACAAGTTTTATTTATATTTTTATCGAAACCAACACAAATTTAAGACTGAGTGGGGTTGGCAACCCCACACAGCCAGAAAACCTCCTTCTTCACAGAGCAAAATCTGTGGGACCGCGCCAATCCACGGGAAAGAAGGCAGGCACATGGACACTAACGACCATACGAAGGGTATTCCCGTTCCACTGGGTAGGACTCAGCCGTTAGTACCGGGCGCCAGTAGTCCTCCATTACATGGAGTGGCGGAGTCACTGCTTCGCAGGCCCCGTCAAGAACTTCCTTGGCCGCTCGGGACATATTACTCTTGAGGAGGGACTGGGTCCGAGCGTAGTCAGGCCACCTCTGCTGCTTCTTCGATACCACCTTGGGTGGTTTTCTTCTTACTTCGGCTGGTCTTGTTCTGAGCAGGAAGTTTGACGCCCAGCTCTGTAGGGAATACCTCGGAGATCCAAGCTGACAGCAAATGGTGATCGCCCAGACCACCAAGGACATCCCTCGCCTACCGGAACAGCCGATCGGTTTGGAAGCCTCTGGCCACTAAACTCTGGATCGCTTCAACCATCTCCTTCCGGGGCACCTCGTGTAGGCGGATGCCCTCTTCTGTCTTGTCTGCACCCTCCTCTTCTTCTTGCTGACACAATTATCTTCTTCGCTGGAGGTTGTAGAGTCGGGATCGACAAGGGAGGCTGCCGCCTGGGCTAGCAGGAGATCCCGCAGCCCAGCCGTCACCATTTCCACGTAGTCAGCCCTACTCTGCACCCCTTTTATTGCTTGTAGGCTCCTGTGCGGGAATCTGCCCGCCAGGTGTTGGTTCATAAACTGGACCTCTTCCATAGTAGCCCTTGCCTCGATGCCAGCCAGGATCTTCAGTTGTTCAATGCTCCAATGACGTCTCGTGCTCTCGGAGACTTCAGCGTTGTACGAGTCCGGATGGACCCTTTTGCGATGTACACAAAGACCTCTCTTGGTGGCGAAGCTGAACAGGCAGTCTACGCAGTTTGGCAGGGACGGCTCCAACACTCCTAGAGCCGCGGTGTGACCGGCAGGCGCGCCGGTGATCTTGCTGGACCGACGTTCCGAATGGACTCAGGAGCACCTGCCTCTCCTGAGTCCACGCCGGCTGCTTCTTCTGTCTTATCTTCTTTATCCGTGACAACAAATAATGACGGGGAGGTGGGCTAGCAACCCCCCCCCCCCCAGGAGCAAGCTCCACCCTCTCTCCAGTACTCGAGTCCCCATCCTCAGATGGAAGAGCAGGGACATGGCCGGGCTGCGGCCTTAAGACTCGAGGAAGCAGGTGGCCGAAATAGAATGGACACCCTCTATGGGCCTCTAGCAACAGTACGTAATGACTGACAGAGCCACCCAAGACCGTCTTCAGAGGTCGCATAGCCAGTTCTGCTTAGTTAGCCAACAGGGCAAGCCCTGCCATTACCAACTCTCGCGACGAGGACGCCAGCAGTTGGCACTTGGGACATCAGCGGGACACCGCCCGGAGGAGAGTTCCTCTCAGTATAAGACCAAGCCAACACGTCTTACGTGATGGCCAGCCACTGAGAGGCCGCTGAAGCCCCTTAAGAGAGTCATAGTTACTCCGGATTCAAACCAAAACCAGAAGTCTCTTTGAGATCCTCCCCAGGCGCACCACCAGGCTGGCAATCACTCGACGTTCCGGGCAAAGGATCCTCCTGACCACGAGCAGAGCTCGCGACCATGGCTTCAACCATCGTTCGGTAGTCGGCCCTCTTGCGAATACTTTAGCAATAGCCTGATGCGTGCGAGTGCTGAAGAGTTTGCTCAGACGCAAGTTCTTGTTTCGGGTTCCCTCACGGAGAGCTTCTACCTCACAGCGTGCGAGTAACCGAAGCTCCTCGTCGGACCATTGCTTCTTGACAGAAGCGGTAAGTACTTCTTCGCTTGCGCCATCGGGATGCTGATGTCGCTTGTGGACGCCAAGTCCCCGCACAGACGCAAAAGTGCGATCACAGTATGGGCACACAAATCCAATAGGTTCAGTCGGGCTCTGTGTGTCACTTAAAAGCAAAGGTTGACCGGCCTGTGGGCCGGCGGGCTATGTCGGCCCAGCGATCTGAACCGGGTTCCTAGAACCCCGTTGGTTACAAGTTTTATTTATATTTTTATCGAAACCAACACAAATTTAAGACTGAGTGGGGTTGGCAACCCCACACAGCCAGAAAACCTCCTTCTTCACAGAGCAAAATCTGTGGGACCGCGCCAATCCACGGGAAAGAAGGCAGGCACATGGACACTAACGACCATACGAAGGGTATTCCCGTTCCACTGGGTAGGACTCAGCCGTTAGTACCGGGCGCCAGTAGTCCTCCATTACATGGAGTGGCGGAGTCACTGCTTCGCAGGCCCCGTCAAGAACTTCCTTGGCCGCTCGGGACATATTACTCTTGAGGAGGGACTGGGTCCGAGCGTAGTCAGGCCACCTCTGCTGCTTCTTCGATACCACCTTGGGTGGTTTTCTTCTTACTTCGGCTGGTCTTGTTCTGAGCAGGAAGTTTGACGCCCAGCTCTGTAGGGAATACCTCGGAGATCCAAGCTGACAGCAAATGGTGATCGCCCAGACCACCAAGGACATCCCTCGCCTACCGGAACAGCCGATCGGTTTGGAAGCCTCTGGCCACTAAACTCTGGATCGCTTCAACCATCTCCTTCCGGGGCACCTCGTGTAGGCGGATGCCCTCTTCTGTCTTGTCTGCACCCTCCTCTTCTTCTTGGCTGACACAATTATCTTCTTCGCTGGAGGTTGTAGAGTCGGGATCGACAAGGGAGGCTGCCGCCTGGGCTAGCAGGAGATCCCGCAGCCCAGCCGTCACCATTTCCACGTAGTCAGCCCTACTCCGCACCCCTTTTATTGCTTGTAGGCTCCTGTGCGGGAATCTGCCCGCCAGGTGTTGGTTCATAAACTGGACCTCTTCCATAGTAGCCCTTGCCTCAGTGCCAGCCAGGATCTTCAGTTGTTCAATGCTCCAATGACGTCTCGTGCTCTCGGAGACTTCAGCGTTGTACGAGTCCGGATGGACCCTTTTGCGATGTACACCAAGACCTCTCTTGGTGGCGAAGCTGAACAGGCAGTCTACGCAGTTTGGCAGGGACGGCTCCAACACTCCTGGAGCCGCGGTGGTGACCGGCAGGCGCGCCGGTGATCTTGCTGGACCGACGTTCCGAATGGACTCAGGAGCACCTGCCTCTCCTGAGTCCACGCCGGCTGGTTCTTCTGTCTTATCTTCTTCCTTCGTGACAACAAACAATGATGGGGAGGTGGGCTAGCAACCCCCCCCCCCCAGGAGCAAGCTCCACCCTCTCTCCAGTACTCGAGTCCCCATCCTCAGATGGAAGAGCAGGGACATGGCCGGGCTGCGGCCTTAAGACTCGAGGAAGCAGGTGGCCGAAATAGAATGGACACCCTCTATGGGCCTCTAGCAACAGTACGTAATGACTGACAGAGCCACCCAAGACCGTCTTCAGAGGTCGCATAGCCAGTTCTGCTTAGTTAGCCAACAGGGCAAGCCCTGCCGTTACCAACTCTCGCGACGAGGACGCCAGCAGTTGGCACTTGGGACATCAGCGGGACACCGCCCGGAGGAGAGTTCCTCTCAGTATAAGACCAAGCCAACACGTCTAGCGTGATGGCCAGCCACTGAGAGGCCGCTGAAGCCCCTTAAGAGAGTCATAGTTACTCCGGATTCAAACCAAAACCAGAAGTCTCTCTGAGATCCTCCCCAGGCGCACCACCAGGCCCGCAATCACTCGACGTTCCGGGCAAAGGATCCTCCTGACCACGAGTAGAGCTCGCGACCATGGCTTCAACCATCGTTCGGTAGTCGGCCCTCTTGCGAATACTTTAGCAATAGCCTGATGCGTGCGAGTGCTGAAGAGTTTGCTCAGACGCAAGTTCTTGTTTCGGGTTCCCTCACGGAGAGCTTCTACCTCACAGCGTGCGAGTAACCGAAGCTCCTCGTCGGACCATTGCTTCTTGACAGAATCGGTAAGAACTTCTTCGCTTGCGCCATCGGGATGCTGATGTCGCTTGTGGACGCCAAGTCCCCGCACAAACGCAAAAGTGCGATCACAGTATGGGCACACAAATCCAATAGGTTCAGTCGGGCTCTGCGTGTCACTTAAAAGCAAAGGTTGACCGGCCTGTGGGCCGGCGGGCTATGTCGGCCCAGCGATCTGAACCGGGTTCCTAGAACCCCGTTGGTTACAAGTTTTATTTATATTTTTATCGAAACCAACTCAAATTTAAGACTGAGTTGGGCTGGAAACCCCACACAGCCAGAAAACCTCCTTCTTCACAGAGCAAAATCTGTGGACCGCGCCAAGCCACGGGAAAGAAGGCAGGCACATGGACACTAACGACCATACGGAGGGTATTCCCGTTCCACTGGGTAGGACTCAGCCGTTAGTACCGGGCGCCAGTAGTCCTCCGTTACATGGAGTGGCGGAGTCACTGCTTCGCAGGCCCCGTCAAGAACTTCCTTGGCCGCTCGGGACATATTACTCTTGAGGAGGGACTGGGTCCGAGCGTAGTCAGGCCACCTCTGCTGCTTCTTCGATACCACCTTGGGTGGTTTTCTTCTTACTTCGGCTGGTCTTGTTCTGAGCAGGAAGTTTGACGCCCAGCTCTGTAGGGAATACCTCGGAGATCCAAGCTGACAGCAAATGGTGATCGCCCAGACCACCAAGGACATCCCTCGCCTACCGGAACAGCCGATCGGTTTGGAAGCCTCTGGCCACTAAACTCTGGATCGCTTCAACCATCTCCTTCCGGGGCACCTCGTGTAGGCGGATGCCCTCTTCTGTCTTGTCTGCACCCTCCTCTTCTTCTTGGCTGACACAATTATATTCTTCGCTGGAGGTTGTAGAGTCGGGATCGAAAGAGGAGGCTGCCGCCTAGGCTAGAGGAGATCCCGCAGCCCAGCCGTCACCATTTCCACGTAGTCAGCCCTCCTCTGCACCCCTTTTATTGCTTGTAGGCTCCTGTGCGGGAATCTGCCCGCCAGGTGTTGGTTCATAAACTGGACCTCTTCCATAGTAGCCCTTGCCTCGATGCCAGCCAGGATCTTCAGTTGTTCAATGCTGCCAATGACGTCTCGTGCTCTCGGAGACTTCAAGCGTTGTACGAGTCCGGATGGATCCTTTTGCGATGTACACCAAGACCTCTCTTGGTGGCGAAGCTGAACAGGCAGTCTACGCAGTTTGGCAGGGACGGCTCCAACACTCCTGGAGCGCGGTGGTGACCGGCAGGCGCGCCGGTGATCTTGCTGGACCGACGTTCCGAATGGACTCAGGAGCACCTGCCTCTCCTGAGTCCACGCCGGCTGCTTCTTCTGTCTTATCTTCTTCCTAGTCGTGACAACAAACAAGAGGGGAGGTGGGCTAGCAACCCCCCCCCCAGGAGCAAGCTCCACCCTCTCTCCAGTACTCGAGTCCCCATCCTCAGATGGAAGAGCAGGGACATGGCCGGGCTGCGGCCTTAAGACTCGAGGAAGCAGGTGGCCGAAATAGAATGGACACCCTCTATGGGCCTCTAGCAACAGTACGTAATGACTGACAGAGCCACCCAAGACCGTCTTCAGAGGTCGCATAGCCAGTTCTGCTTAGTTAGCCAACAGGGAAGCCCTGCCATTACCAACTCTCGCGACGAGGACGCCAGCAGTTGGCACTTGGGACAAGGGACGGGACTCCGCCTCGGAGCGGAGTTCCCCAGCCAGCCAGTCAACCTTTCCACGTGATGGCTCAGCCCTGAGCTCCTGACACCCCTTTTATTGCTGTAGTCCTGTCTCGGATTCAAACCAAAACCAGATGGGAGTGGTCTATGAACCTCCCCAGGCGCCCACCAGGCAGGCAATCACCCTCAGTTCCGTTCAAGCCCATCCTCCAATGACGTGGACTGGCCGGGCTCGGCCTAAGACTCAGGTTAACAGTGCCGAATAGAATGGACCCTCTTGCGAGCTACTTAGCAAAGCTCTAATGCGTGCGAGCAGCTGAAGACGTTTGCAGGTCATACGCAGTTTCTTGTTGCACAGGGAACCCGCGTTCCAACCTCACGGAGCCAGCGGTTGGTACCTGGCACAGCGGGCGACCGCCTGGACCGAAGTTCCTCGTCAGAGAGCAGCCACCTCTCTTGCAGCACGAAGGCCGGCTGAAGCTTCTGCTTAAGTCTGCTTCTCGGATTCAAACCAAAACATGATGTCGCTTGGACTCCAGCCACACCGGCCCCACCCGCTCCAGAGCAAAGTCCATCTGACCAGTATGAGTCCACCATGCTTCAATAGGTTCGAGTCGGCCTCTTGCGATCACTTTAAACCATCGGCGATGCAAGGTTTGCCGAGCAATCTGTGGGTCCCTCGGGCTTCTAGCCACAGCGATCGATGAACCGAAGTCCACCGCAGGACCTGTTTTACAGAGTCGTATTAAGATTCTTTAGTTGCCAACGGGATGCAAGCCTTTGACCAATCTCGCACGAAACGGCAAAAGTGGACACTTGGGCACCACACAGCCAGAAGAGTTCTCGGCTCTCGTTCACTAAAGCAAAGTACCGGCCTGTGGGCCGCGGGCATGGGCCCGACTGAAGCCGGTCCTAAGCGTGAGTTCAAGTTTTATTTCATTTTTTCAAACCAATACAGAAGGTTTACTGAGTTCCGCTGGAACGCACCACCAGCCGAAAACTCCTACGTTCCGGGCAAAAGTGGATCCTCCATACCACGGGAAGTAGGCGGACATGGCTACGACCACGGGTCCCGTTCAGGGAGATAGCCTTTCCGGGCCGCTCGTTTGGAGCGATACTTTAGCCCGCAAATCCTTGAGCCGTGGGTTACTGAGAGGAAGGTCCGAGCGTAGTCAGGCCACCTCTGCTGCTTCTTCGATACCACCTTGGGTGGTTTTCTTCTTACTTCGGCTGGTCTTGTTCTGAGCAGGAAGTTTGACGCCCAGCTCTGTAGGGAATACCTCGGAGATCCAAGCTGACAGCAAATGGTGATCGCCCAGACCACCAAGGACATCCCTCGCCTACCGGAACAGCCGATCGGTTTGGAAGCCTCTGGCCACTAAACTCTGGATCGCTTCAACCATCTCCTTCCGGGGCACCTCGTGTAGGCGGATGCCCTCTTCTGTCTTGTCTGCACCCTCCTCTTCTTCTTGGCTGACACAATTATCTTCTTCGCTGGAGGTTGTAGAGTCGGGATCGACAAGGGAGGCTGCCGCCTCAGCTAGCAGGAGATCCCGCAGCCCAGCCGTCACCATTTCCACGTAGTCATCCCTACTCCGCACCCCTTTTATTGCTTGTAGGCTCCTGTGCGGGAATCTGCCCGCCAGGTGTTGGTTCATAAACTGGACCTCTTCCATAGTAGCCCTTGCCTCAGTGCCAGCCAGGATCTTCAGTTGTTCAATGCTTCAATGACGTCTCGTGCTCTCGGAGACTTAAGCGTTGTACGAGTCCGGATGGACCCTTCTGCGATGTACACCAAGACCTCTCTTGGTGGCGAAGCTGAACAGGCAGTCTAAGCAGATTGGCAGGGACGGCTCCAACACTCCTGGAGCCGCGGTGGTGACCGGCGAGCGCGCCGGTGATCTTGCTGGACCGACGTTCCGAATGGACTCAGGAGCACCTGCCTCTCCTGAGTCCTCGCCGGCTGGTTCTTCTGTCTTATCTTCTTTCTTCGTGACAACAAATATTAACGGGGAGGTGGGCTAGCAACCCCCCCCCCCCCCGGAGCAAGCTCCACCCTCTCTCCAGTACTCGAGTCCCCATCCTCAGATGGAAGAGTAGGGACATGGCCGGGCTGCGGCCTTAAGACTCGAGGAAGCAGGTGGCCGAAATAGAATGGACACCCTCTATGGGCCTCTAGCAACAGTACGTAATGACTGACAGAGCCACCCAAGACCGTCTTCAGAGGTCGCATAGCCAGTTCTGCTTAGTTAGCCAACAGGGCAAGCCCTGCCGTTACCAACTCTCGCGACGAGGACGCCAGCAGTTGGCACTTGGGACATCAGCGGGACACCGCCCGGAGGAGAGTTCCTCTCAGTATAAGACCAAGCCAACACGTCTAGCATGATGGCCAGCCACTGAGAGGCCGCTGAAGCCCCTTAAGAGAGTCATAGTTACTCCGGATTCAAACCAAAACCAGAAGTCTCTCTGAGATCCTCCCCAGGCGCACCACCAGGCTGGCAATCACTCGACGTTCCGGGCAAAGGATCCTCCTGACCACGAGCAGAGCTCGCGACCATGGCTTCAACCATCGTTCGGTAGTCGGCCCTCTTGCGAATACTTTAGCAATAGCCTGATGCGTGCGAGTGCTGAAGAGTTTGCTCAGACGCAAGTTCTTGACTGACAGAGCCAACCAAGACCGTCTTCAGAGGTCGCATAGCCAGTTCTGCTTAGTTAGCCAACAGGGCAAGCCCTGCCGTTACCAACTCTCGCGACGAGGACGCCAGCAGTTGGCACTTGGGACATCAGCGGGACACCGCCCGGAGGAGAGTTCCTCTCAGTATAAGACCAAGCCAACACGTCTAGCGTGATGGCCAGCCACTCAGAGGCCGCTGTAGCCCGTTAAGAGAGTCATAGTTACTCTGGATTCAAACCAAAACCAGAAGTCTCTCTGAGATCCTTCCCAGGCGCACCACCAGGCCCGCAATCACTTGACGTTCCGGGCAAAGTATCCTCCTGACCACGAGCAGAGCTCGCGACCATGGCTTCAACCATCGTTCGGTAGTCGGCCCTCTTTCGAATACTTTAGCAATAGCCTGATGCGTACGAGTGCTGAAGAGTTTGCTCAGACGCAAGTTCTTGTTTCGGGTTCCCTCACGGAGAGCTTCTACCTCTCAGCGTGCGAGTAACCGAATGAATGGCCGACCCCTACTAAGTCTTCAGTTTAAGGACTACTACAGGATCCTTGAGGATTCGGTCGTCCCCCCTTTCGGGGAAGGTGCCTTATAACCCAGGCAGGCCCCACCCTTCAGGGGTGGGTACCAGTTTGCGGAACACTTCCAATATGTGTTCCACACCTTCTGGTTGGGGCCGGGGTCTAGCTACCCCTTGTTGCTATGCTGGCAACTCCCGAGAAGGTACTGCTTCTCACACAGCGACACATCACATATGCTCATTTGTGTCTAATCTAACTGAGTAAGGAACCACAACCACCACGAGTCCGTCCGCATGACGGGGCATGAGTGTCAACCTGGGGGGGGGGGGGAGAAGAAAGAAGAGAGAGATAGTATGAGGAGAGAGGAAGATGAGGATGAAAACTAAAAACACTCATGGGCTTGAAGCCCTGTCCCCGTGGTACCGAAATTATTTTAAGATCACTCGGGTGGAGCTCCGGACTAAGTCCTACTGAGCCGGTAATTGGGTACAGGTTTGGGTCAGTGGCCCAGGAAGGTGGAAAGTGAAGCGAAGACAGTAGGAGATAAGGGAAAAAAAAGGGGGGGTCATCGGAAACTGAAACTAGACCCTTGGGGCGGGATGTCAAGAAGACGTTATTACGAACAAATTTTGGGGTGGTGGGGGGAAGGTTGCAAACAGTTGGGGGGGTCTTCCGAAACTTGGCCCTTGGGGCGAGATATCAGGGAGGCGTTAGTACGAATAAATAAATAATGGGGTGGTAGGGGGAGAGGTTTCAGACAGTTGTGGCGCAATCTAAAAAGGGGGGGGGGGAGAAGCATTGTTTGGAACCTGGATGGTAGCTAGGACCCATCCATGTATGTGGTGCACGTGTTGGGGGAGTCTAGAGGACAACTCCGGCTTTTGCGACCGCCCCAGCGACACGTCCGGGGGGGGGGGGGAAGGGCGCCCCTCTTGGTGCGTTTCCTGAGGGGGGAGGGGTTGTCGATGCTGCTAGCGTCCGTACTTAGCGAAGAGTTAGTTTGTCCGGTGGTTGCTATTCGGACTCTTCCCCGTAGTTTAGAAATGGAAGGCTTGTTGTGGACGTCGTGTTATGGTGCCTGGTGCTTCCATAGGCGTTCTGGGTCCTGATCTGTATTAGTTGAGTGGCGAATCTTCTCAGGAGGCGGTATGGTTTTTCTGTGGCTAGGAGCTGTTGCGTTGTGGGGGGCCATGGAAGTCCTAAGGATAGAACTTGGAACTGAAAGTTCATTCGCAATCCCTTATATTTCTCACAGAAATATAGCAGGTGGAAGGGGTTGTCCAGCTCGCGCTTATTGCAGTCCTTGCAATAGGGGTCATCCGCTTGGTTAATTTGTTTGAGATACGTTCTGAATCTGCCTCGTGCGGTCATTATTTGTGAGAGGGCGAAGTTTGGCTGGAAGTGAGATAGCTTCATGAACTGTGGTATGGAGCCGATGAAACTCAAGAGGTGCTGGTTCCTTGGATCTTTCTTGAAAACTTTAGCCCATTTCCGGATGATGTAATCGTGCACCGTGTTTGTGACTTCCTTGGGGGTGATGGCACTGGCGTCCGGGATGGCTCTACGGATGGCTGGGATGTTGCACTGGTTGTCGGTAAGTAAGTCCTTGACAATGAACTTTTCTGTAAGCTGGTACGACAGCGGGAGTATTCTATTCAGGAGGCAGAGTGAGTATGTGGAGACTGTCCTGTAAGCGTGGGTGGAGGTAAGGAGGCTGTATCGACATAATCTGTTTAGGTGGACGTGATCTGAGAGGTTGAGTCTTGGAAACCATACTTCAGCGCCGTAGTTAATCATGCCGTCCACTATTGCCTTGTGAGCACCTAGTAGTTGTGTGTGACTGATGCCCCACCGGTGGCCCGACACCATCACAGTATTATTTTGGCCTTTTTCCAGGGGTTGGGGAAGTACCCTATGACCAAGCACGCATGGAATATATGGGTCAGAAGGGGCGATATTATGTCGTTCGCCACTTTAAGCATTTTGTACGTAATTCCATCTATACCAGGGGCCCGTCCTGTCTTCCGTTTCGTGATGATGTCTTGGATGACATGTTCTTGAGCTAAGTCGTCATCCGGCTCGGGGGAAAGAGTTCGAAACCTTCTGAACTCGCATCGAATAGGGAAGAGTTTAGTCAGCTCCGTTTTAATTGTACTGGCCCAATCCTTGTCAGTCCTAGTGTTCTAGCTTGGGTGTTCTCCGGAGCACCCTCCAGTATTTGGCCCAGGGGTCCTTTCTGGATCCTTGTGTGACAAAACGTTTCCAGGCTTCCCGTCTTGCAGCTCGGACTTCCGTTGTGTATACTTTGTGGGCTTCCTTAAGCGCTTGCAGTGCTGCGTTATTAGTTCTGTCGCTCCGAACCCTGCGTCTCCTGTTCTGAACATCCGCCTTAAGTCTGGCTAGGGTCGAGGTCCACCATGGGGGTTTTTCCAGCTTTTGTTTGATGGCCCTTCTTTTGCATGCGGCCAGTATGGTTTGTGAGAGGTGGGCGATCTCCTGGTCTATCTCGGCCGGGCACTGGGGCTGAGTGTTCGGGGTTTGTAACCTGCTCGAGAGTAGTCTCCTGTACTCCTGGGGATCTTGAATTGTGTACCAATATCTCGTCAGGATTGTTGGCGACTTTGGAGGGACCCATTTGAAAAGAATTACGTTGTTGGTCTGAGGGCACTAGTCTGTCAAGAATTTCCCATTGTCTAATGTTGCCCACCGGGATGTTCTTGGTAAGGGTTAAGTCTATGTTGCTCCATACATCCCTCCTTATGTTCTTACCAGGGAAGGTTGAGTAAGGGGATGGTTGGTTCCGGAGATTGAGCCTTCTCGTTGTCAGAAAATGCTCCAGTGTCTTGCCTCGTGTATTGTCTTGCGAGTTGTACCAGCTTGTAGACTTTGCGTTGAAGTCTCCCGCTATGAGAATCTCTCTCCTTCCGCATCCCTCCAGTATGGTTTCCACTATTGCGAGGGCTTGTTTGATGCACAGTTGGGGGAAACAGTATATGGAGACCACCACGAAGCTGCCTATGGCTGATGTAACCGAGCACGTTGTTGTGAAATCGGAGCAATATTGCTCCAGGAGGAACACGTCGAACATATCTCTTCTGTATGCGATGGCTGTTCGTGATCGCTGAATGGCAGGGGTCAGCGTCTTGTAGGCTGGGCCTAGCTGTATCTTGTCTCTGGCGTTGAAGGCTGGTTCTTGTAGGAGCAGGATGTGTGGTTGCAGTTGTGGTAGCCGTAACAGGAGCTCCTCCATTACTCTGTGGGACTTCATAGTGTTCAGTTGCAGGAATTTAACTTCTTTCAGGTGGGGCCTATTCATATTGGACTCTTGCTATCTGGCTGGAGAGGTATGCTCGATAGGTAGGGCAGTCCTGGCTCATTGTGTTGTGAGCCCCTTTGCAGTTCACGCATTGGGGTGCCAGTTGGGTGGAGCGACACTCTTTCGTGGAGTGCCCGGTTCTGCTGCAGTGACCGCATGTGTCCTTTTTTTCTTTGCAGGACAGAGCGGTATGTCCGAAAGCCTGGCATTTTTTGCAGTGCATAATGCGAACGTGGTCCTTGTAGAAATATGAGGCAAGACCGTGGTATATCCGCTGCTGCTTGTTAACCAGGGTCGAGCGGATCTTGGGGGAGACTTCGAAAACATAATCAGCCCTCTCGGGGTTCCTTCTATTAGTGAGGGCTATAACTAGCGAGAAGTTCGTTCGGAATTCTTCAAGCTCCATGTCCTCTGCTAGGTTGCGGTAGTATAGGTCTGTGATGAGTTCCTGGGGGTCCTTGGCCTTTGGAAGCCCCATTACCCTTATGCGTGGGCGCCACTTTTCTAATTCCGCCACTCTCAAGCCAGCCTCCTGGAGCTTTGGGTTGGTTTTAATGTTCTGTACATTGGCCCTGTTAGTTTGAATAATCATCGCCCCTTCCCTGGTTGTCGCCTTGTTAATCTTAAGGTTAAGGGCCTTGATTGTGGCTGGATCGACCTCCTTGTCACCGTCGATCGCCGTGATCCGGAGAGTTGCTCTGTCCGGAACCGGAAGAGGTCTGTGCTGGTGTGAGCGCCCTTTGAGAGCTGTGGCGTAGGTAACTCTTCGTTCTCCGGTGCGGACGCTGCGAGTGAGGCTAGTGAGCGCTGGACGTTCGACGACGATTCCAGTAATTCTTTCTTTGTTACTTCGAGGTCTTGTTTTAGTGTGGTGACCTGGGTTATCTCGTCCTGAATATCCTGTTGTCCCTGCTGCTCGCTAGTGGACATGGCCTTGATTTTGGCCATCTCTTCCTTCATGGATTTGAGCTCCCGCGCGAAGCTCTCTAGTTAAGTTGTTTGGGCCTCTTGGAGTTCTTGGATTGCAGGTTCCAGTGCGAGGGATGAGGATCGCGTGAAGCTGCACGATTCCTGTATCTGGTCGAGCTGTGTTTTCATGAGCCCCCAGTCCTCTCGTTGGATTTCTGCCTTGCTGAGAGCCTGAAGGTGCATTTCCTCCAGTGCGTCCGTGTGAGCTTGTATTTCAGATTTGGCGGAAGTACTCATTCTCTTCGCTGTTACATGCTTGGCAACGAAATTTCTCATTTGCAAGATCCTCTGCTTGAAGCGCTCCATGTCAGTGAGCTTCGCATCCTGTTTGACTCTCGGGCTTTTGGGGGTGGAGCGGTCTCTGCTTAGATGAAGCTTCTTGATATATTCCTTCGCTGGGTCCAAAGATACCGACGACGACGTCGACGAGGTATCGCTCCATTCATCTTGTTCGGCGAGGGACGCCGCGACCCTTTTCCTCGGCATGTCACCCGAGCGGGCGCAAGCCAGGCAGCTAAGGGATCAATAGGGAGTTGGGGCTTAGGGGTGTTAACGTGTACCACTGTGGGTGAAGGGATAATGACCACTAACTACTAAATAATAATAAATAAAAGAAAATTATGGTAGGTAAATAATAAAGTAAATAATAGTAAGTGATATCAATTGCTATACATAAACTAGAGAATAGAACTGATAATAAAGAAAAAATAAATAATAAGAAACAATGAACCAAGAAGGGAAGAAAAAAGGGAGGCAGTGTGGGGCATGGTGAGGAGGCTAGGGTGGGTATGGAGCGAGCAGTCTCTGGAGAGAGACTAGTCGCAGTTGGTGGGCGTGGCTACCGGATCAGGGGGGGGGGGGAGAGTGGTATGAGGGAGAAATGGCGGCCTAGCGGGAGCCGAGGTCAGCGCCCCGTCAGGTAGCTGTGACCCAGACCCTTGCGCTATTGGGAAAGGAAAAATGCTCAACTTTGGTCTCGAGAATTTATTACTAAAATTTTTAACGGCAAATGAGTCTGGCTCTTAGATGAATTAAATTAAATTAAATAGAAGGGAGCTTCTCTGGGCCAAATTAAAATCAGGGATCATATGAAGATCCTCCCCCCCAACTAGACTGGGGGGGAGGATCTTCATATGATCCTTTCTGAGGGGAAGAATATTCAGTTGGGTACTTAAGGAGGGAGGAGTGATTCTAGGGGGAGAAGAAAACTAAAATTTATATAAAATTTTGAAAATCTTTATTATTACAGTATGTATTGATATAAAATTGTGAAAATGTTTATTATTACAGTACGTATTGCAAGGCAATATGAGTACATAAATTTTCAAAATCATTCCTCGAAAAACGGTCAAACCACATATATTCTTCAAGGTAGGAATTTAAAAAGTCTCGCTTGCATCCTCGCATCATCTTGATGTGTGCTTTATGTTTGTTCCAGTATGATTCTATGGTTTGAGTGTGGACACCAGTTTGCGGATCCACAAAATTGATTGAATGGTTCACTTGCCTATGTGTGAAGCCAAGTCCTTGTACATTATTGTAGGCTCTCCACATATCAGAGTGAATTATGGATCCTCGTTGCACTACTGCTTGGATTATTGGAAGAAGTGTAGCCTCATCTCTACTGTCAACAATTTCCATGTATCCCATTGCTGGTGAAGTGCTGGTATCGACTATTCCAAACACCCATATTGGAGTATGAGGTCCTCTACCCCGATGATGTTTTGGTTTGTGAGAAAAGCACGATTCATCAATATGCACAACTATTCCTGGACCACCAAGTCTCACTGGGTTAGCCATAAAATAATTACTGCAAATTTCGCGGAAAAAACTGTAGCAGTCGATCATTGTCTTCTCAGAAACACCAACTTGACGGCTTGCCCTTGATTCACCAATACGCTCACTCCACATATACATTACGTGAACCCAGGTCTGAAGTTTTAATCTTGATTTGGAAAAAAACGATCCAGTCCTAATAGATACTGTAGATTTAAACTTGGCACAATCTTTGGTCTGGCATTTCCAAGAATAGCCATCTTTAGATTTAGCATACTTCGTCCAATTCATTTCATTATCACAAGAGTCACATGTAACTTCACTTTTGAGCATTCGACGTTGCTTTAGCCAGTTAATAACAGGGAAAGAATCCTCTGTCAGCTAGGGGAGCACAACAGTTTGGAAAGTATCACGGTCCATTCCTGTGTTCGATACTGAGTCCATGGGCTTAAGCGGGTTCTATATATATACCAAGTTGAATGGTCGTAATTTCATTTGACAGGTTAACTGGCATTAGGGAAATTAGAATTTGATCCGTCATCAAAGGTGGATTAACTCAGGTCAAGTGCAGAGGATTAACTCAGGTCAAGTAAACTCAGACCAAGTAAGGAGGTCTGGGACTTCCCAGGAAATCCCGGTTTCATATTTTCTTCCAGTCATTTAAGATATAGATAATACTAAGGTACAAAAAGAAAAGCAGTAAATAAATAAATGTTACCTTAAGGAGGATTAACTTATCTTCATATAATCCTTTCTGGGGGGGAGGATCTTCATTTAATCCTTTCTGGGGGGGGGGAGGATCTTCATTTGATCCTTTCTGGGGGGGAGGATCTTCATATGATCCAAAATCAGGCAGGGCGGTCAGCCGTCTCTAGAGACCAAAGCAGAACACACAGATGGGTGGGAAGTGGGGTGGTTGGAAATTAATTATTAACTAATAATTATTTAAATAATTGGAACAAGGTATACTACTGGAAGGGCGAGGGACCTAGAAGATAGGTGAAGTGGTTGGAAGAAACGAAACGCCTGGGGATCGGCGTTCTAGGACAAGGAGGTTCTATAACTAAATCAAAAGAAAATAAAAATATAAGTAGAGAGTATATGAAAGTTAATAATGGAATAAACAATAAGAGGTCCGAAGTAAAGTAAAATAACTAGGGAAGGAGGACAGCAAGGAGGTTTAAAAGATAATCAATAAAATAAATATAAATTATAATTAGAGCTAAAACTAAAGTCAGTAAATAGAAGAAAGCAATAAGGTTCTATAAAATAATTAAACTAACTGGGGAATAAAATAATTCTAAATGCAAATAAAATCAAATCAAATTAAATAATATGAAATAGCGGATTGGGATGAGGGGTTTTATGAGGAGCAGTAAGGGAAGAAGAACTAAGGAAGGTGGGCCAAAACAGTTAAAAGAGCTAAGGAGTGAGAAAAGGCGGAGAGTCCCCCCTGAGTGAGCGACCTCAACTAGGCGGGAACGAAAAATAGAGGTAGGAAAAAGTAATAAGAGCACAGTATACAGGGAGAGTAAAGAAATAAGAAAATAAGTTAATAGAGAGTAAGGTACTTGGCGTTCCTTGTAGAGTTGAAGTGGGTGAAGGCAAGCGCAGTGGTAGGGCGGCGGTGCGGAGAGGTCCTACCTGCTCGGCTGCTGGCTGGTAGCTGGAGTATCTGAAGCTCCTCGTCGGACCATTGCTTCTTGACAGAAGCGGTAAGAACTTCTTCGCTTGCGGCATCGGGATGCAGATGTCGCTTGTGGACGCCAAGTCCCAGCACAGACGCAAAAGTGCGATCACAGTAGGTGCACACAAATCCAATAGGTTCAGTCGGGTTCTGTGTGTCACTTAAAAGCAAAGGTTGACCGGCCGGCGGGCTGTGTCGGCCCAGCGATCTGAAACGGGTTCCTAGAACCCCGCTGGTTACAAGTTTTATTTATATTTTTATCGAAACCAACACAAATTTAAGACGGAGTGGGGCTGGCAACCCCACACAGCAGGAAAGCCTCCTTCTTCACAGAGCAAAATCAGTGGGACCGCCACAAGCCACGGGAAAGAAGGCAGGCACATGGACACTAACGACCATACGGAGGGTATTTCCGTTCCACTGGGTAGCACTCAGCCGTTAGTACCGGGCGCCAGTAGTCGTCCATTACATGGAGTGGCGGAGTCACTGCTTCGCAGGCCCCATCAAGAACTTCCTTGGCAGCTCGGGACATATTACTCTTGAGGAGGGACTGGGTCCGAGCGTAGTCAGGCCACCTCTGCTGCTTCTTCGATACCACCTTGGGTGGTTTCTTCTTACTTCGGCTGGTCTTGTTCTTAGCAGGAAGTTTGACGCCCTGCTCTGTAAGGAATACCTCGGAGATCCAAGCTGACAGCAAATGGCGATCGCCCAGACCACCAAGGACATCCCTCGCCTACCGGAAGACCCGATCGGTTTGGAAGCCCCGGCCACTAAACACTGGATCGCTTCAGCCAACTCCTTCCCGGGCACCTCGTGTAGGCGGATGCCCTCTTCTGTCTTGTCTGCACCCTCCTCTTCTTCTTGGCTGACACAATTATCTTCTTCGCTGGAGGTTGTAGAGTCGGGATCGACAAGGGAGGCTGCCGCCTGGGCTAGCAGGAGATCCCGCAGCCCAAACGTCACCATATCATCGTAGTCGGCCCTCCTCCGCACCCCTTTTATTGCTTGTAGGCTCCTGTGCGGGAATCTGCCCGCCAGGTGTTGGTTCATAAACTGGACCTCTTCCATAGTAGCCCTTGCCTCAGTGCCAGCCAGGATCTTCAGTTCTTCAATGCTGCAATGACGTCTCGTGCTCTCGGAGACTTCAGCGTTGTATGAGTCCGGATAGACCCTTCTCGAAATACACCAAGACCTCTCTTGGTGGCGAAGCTGAACAGGCAGTCTACGTAGTTTGGCAGGGACGGCTCCAACACTCCTGGACCGCGGTAGTGACCGGCGAGCGCGCCGGTGATCTTGCTGGACCGACGTTCCGAATGGACTCAGGAGCGCCTGCCTCTCCTGAGTCCACGCCGGCTGGTTCTTCTGTCTTCTCTTCTTTCTTCGTGACAACAAACAATGACAGGGAGGCGGGCTAGCAACCCCCCCCACCCAGGAGCAAGCTCTACCCTCTCTCCAGTACTCGAGTCCCCATCCTCTGATGGAAGAGCAGCGAGATGGCCGGTCTGCGTCCTTAAGACTCGAGGAAGCAGGTGGCCGAAATAGAATGGACACCCTCTATGGGCCTCTAGTAACAGTAAATAATGACTGACAGAGCCACCCAAGACCGTCTTCAGAGGTCGCATAGCCAGTTCTGCTTAGTTAGCCAACAGGGCAAGGCCTGCCGTTACCAACTCTCGCGACGAGGACGCCAGCAGTTGGGACTTGGGACATCAGCGGGACACCACCCGGAGGAAAGTTCCTCTAAGTATAAGACCAAGCCAACACGTCTAGCGTAATGGCCAGCCACTGAGAGGCCGCTGAAGCCCCTTAAGAGAGTCATAGTTACTCCGGATTTAAACCAAGACCAGAAGTCTCTCTGAGATCCTCCCCAGGTGCACCACCAGGCCCGCAATCACTCGACGTTCCGGACAAAGGATCCTCCTGTTTACGAGTAGAGCTCCCGACCAAGGCTTAAACCATCGTTCGGTAGTCGGCCCTCTTGCCAATACTTTTGATAGCCTGATGCGTGCGAGTGCTGAAGAGTTTGCTCAGACGCAAGTTCATGTTTCGGCCTCCCTCACGGAGAGCTCCTACCTCACAGCGTGCGAGTAACCGAAGCTCCTCGTCGGTCCATTGCTTCTTGACAGAAGCGGTAAGAACTTCTTCGCTTGCGGCATCGGGATACAGATGTCGCTTGTGGACGCCAAGTCCCCGCACAGACGCAAAAGTGCGATCACAGTAGGTGCACACAAATCCAATAGCTTCAGTCGGGCTCTGTGTGTCACTTAAAAGCAAAGGTTGACCGGCCTGTGGGCCGGCGGGCTGTGTCGGCCCAGCGATCTGAACCGGGTTCCTAGAACCCCGCTGGTTACAAGTTTTATTTATATTTTTATCGAAACCAACACAAATTTAAGACTGAGTGGGGCTGGCAACCCCACACAGCAGGAAAACCTCCTTCTTGACAGAGCAAAATCTTTGGACCGCCCCAAGCCACGGGAAAGAAGACAGGCACATGAACACTAACGACCATGCGGAGGGTATTCCCGTTCCACTGGGTAGGACTCAGCCGTTAGTACCGGGCGCCAGTAGTCCTCCATTACATGGAGTGGCGGAGTCACTGCTTCGCAGGCCCCATCAAGAACTTCCTTGGCAGCTCGGGACATATTACTCTTGAGGAGGGACTGGGTCCGAGCGTAGTCAGGCCACCTCTGCTGCTTCTTCGATACCACCTTGGGTGGTTTCTTCTTACTTCGGCTGGTCTTGTTCTGCGCAGAATGTTTGACGCCCTGCTCTGTAAGGAATACCTCGGAGATCCAAGCTGACAGCAAATGGTGATCGCCCAGACCACCAAGGACATCCCTCGCCTACCGGAAGAGCCGATCGGTTTGGAAGCCCCGGCCACTAAACACTGGATCGCTTCAGCCAACTCCTTCCCGGGCACCTCGTGTAGGCGGATGCCCTCTTCTGTCTTGTCTGCACCCTCCTCTTCTTCTTGGCTGACACAATTATCTTCTTCGCTGGAGGTTGTAGAGTCGGGATCGACAAGGGAGGCTGCCGCCTGGGCTAGCAGGAGATCCCGCAGCCCAAACGTCACCATATCATCGTAGTCGGCCCTCCTCCGCACCCCTTTTATTGCTTGTAGGCTCCTGTGCGGGAATCTGCCCGCCAGGTGTTGGTTCATAAACTGGACCTCTTCCATAGTAGCCCTTGCCTCAGTGCCAGCCAGGATCTTAAGTTCTTCAATGCTGCAATGACGTCTCGTGCTCTCGGAGACTTCAGCGTTGTATGAGTCCGGATGGACCCTTCTCGAAATACACCAAGACCTCTCTTGGTGGCGAAGCTGAACAGGCAGTCTACGTAGTTTGGCAGGGACGGCTCCAACACTCCTGGACCGCGGTAGTGACCGGCGAGCGCGCCGGTGATCTTGCTGGACCGACGTTCCGAATGGACTCAGGAGCGCCTGCCTCTCCTGAGTCCACGCCGGCTGGTTCTTCTGTCTTCTCTTCTTTCTTCGTGACAACAAACAATGACAGGGAGGCGGGCTAGCAACCCCCCCCCCCCCCAGGAGCAAGCTCTACCCTCTCTCCAGTACTCGAGTCCCCATCCTCTGATGGAAGAGCAGCGAGATGGCCGGTCTGCGTCCTTAAGACTCGAGGAAGCAGGTGGCCGAAATAGAATGGACACCCTCTATGGGCCTCTAGTAACAGTACGTAATGTCTGACAGAGCCACCCAAGACCGTCTTCAGAGGTCGCATAGCCAGTTCTGCTTAGTTAGCCAACAGGGCAAGCCCTGCCGTTACCAACTCTCGCGACGAGGACGCCAGCAGTTGGGACTTGGGACATCAGCGGGACACCACCCGGAGGAAAGTTCCTCTAAGTATAAGACCAAGCCAACACGTCTAGCGTAATGGCCAGCCACTGAGAGGCCGCTGAAGCCCCTTAAGAGAGTCATAGTTACTCCGGATTTAAACCAAGACCAGAAGTCTCTCTGAGATCCTCCCCAGGTGCACCACCAGGCCCGCAATCACTCGACGTTCCGGACAAAGGATCCTCCTGTTTACGAGTAGAGCTCCCGACCAAGGCTTAAACCATCGTTCGGTAGTCGGCCCTCTTGCCAATACTTTTGATAGCCTGATGCGTGCGAGTGCTGAAGAGTTTGCTCAGACGCTAGTTCATGTTTCGGCCTCCCTTACGGAGAGCTCCTACCTCACAGCGTGCGAGTAACCGAAGCTCCTCGTCGGTCCATTGCTTCTTGACAGAAGCGGTAAGAACTTCTTCGCTTGCGGCATCGGGATACAGATGTCGCTTGTGGACGCCAAGTCCCCGCACAGACGCAAAAGTGCGATCACAGTAGGTGCACACAAATCCAATAGCTTCAGTCGGGCTCTGTGTGTCACTTAAAAGCAAAGGTTGACCGGCCTGTGGGCCGGCGGGCTGTGTCGGCCCAGCGATCTGAACCGGGTTCCTAGAACCCCGCTGGTTACAAGTTTTATTTATATTTTTATCGAAACCAACACAAATTTAAGACTGAGTGGGGCTGGCAACCCCACACAGCAGGAAAACCTCCTTCTTGACAGAGCAAAATCTTTGGACCGCCCCAAGCCACGGGAAAGAAGACAGGCACATGAACACTAACGACCATGCGGAGGGTATTCCCGTTCCACTGGGTAGGACTCAGCCGTTAGTACCGGGCGCCAGTAGTCTTCCATTACATGGAGTGGCGGAGTCACTGCTTCGCAGGCCCCATCAAGAACTTCCTTGGCCGCTCGGGACATATTACTCTTGAGGAGGGACTGGGTCCGAGCGTAGTCAGGCCACCTCTGCTGCTTCTTCGATACCACCTTGGGTGGTTTCTTCTTACTTTGGCTGGTCTTGTTCTGCGCAGAATGTTTGACGCCCTGCTCTGTAAGGAATACCTCGGAGATCCAAGCTGACAGCAAATGGTGATCGCCCAGACCACGAAGGACATCCCTCGCCTACTGGACCAGCCGATCGGTTTGGAAGCCCCTGGCCACTAAACTCTGGATCGCTTCAGCCAACTCCTTCCCGGGCACCTCGTGTAGGCGGATGCCCTCTTCTGTCTTGTCTGCACCCTCCTCTTCTTCCTGGCTGACACAATTATCTTCTTCGCTGGAGGTTGTACAGTCGGGATCGTCAAGGGAGGCTGCCGCCTGGGCTAGCAGGAGATCCCGCAGCCCAAACGTCACCATATCCCCGTAGTCGGCCCTCCTCCGCACCCCTTTTATTGCTTGTAGGCTCCTGTGCGGGAATCTGCCCGCCAGGTGTTGGTTCATAAACTGGACCTCTTCCATAGTAGCCCTTGCCTCAGTGCCAGCCAGGATCTTCAGTTGTTCAATGCTCCAATGACGTCTCGTGCTCTCGGAGACTTCAGCGTTGTATGAGTCCTGTTTTGTCCGCCGTGTTCCTTAGCCTTCTGGCCATTACACCAGAAAATCAAACCAGGCCGACGGTTTAGCGTGTTGCCCTTTTTGTCACCGCCAAGTTTTGCCATTTAAAACTTGGGGTGTCCAAGGTGGACCTCGCGGAGGCGGGCACCACGATTCTACGTCGCGCATTAGACTAATATAAACATCATAAAAACTAACTCGCGCATTTATACCAGGGGTTTTCGAATCAACAAAACAACAAAATTATACCCCAGTATCAAGGTGGCTCAAATTACCTCACTGCCAAATATTTTTTTTTTTTTCCCCTCACACCAAACGCTGGTTTCTGATGGCCCTCTTTTTTCTTCCAATCTCGTGGATGAACTCGAGGTAAGCCGTCGCATATTCTCCTTTTAGTGATACATCGTAGAGTTCGCTTACCTCTTTGCCAATTATCACTTCCACCTTTGTCCTTTTGAACGTGTATCGGGGGCACTCCTCAATCACGTGCTGGATCGTCTCGGGGCTCCACCCACAGGGACATGTGGGATCCTCCGTTCGCTTGAACCGGTGTAGATAACTTCGGAAGTCCCCATGCCCCGTGAGCACCTGAGTTGTCCAGTGGCCGATGAACTCGCCTCCTGCCGCCATCCTCGCGTCGACGGTTGGGAAGAAACGGTGTGTCCATCGACCAGTGGCACCACCGGACCACCGCTCCCTCCAGACGCCCATAGCCCAGTTTTGCACCCTCTTGAGCTTCTCTTCCAGGCGCATTCCTATATTTTCCCCCGCCCACAGGGGGCTGAGTCCTCTTTTCACCTTGAAAGATTCCGTCCGGACCCTCACGAGCAGGTCGATTGGCATCTGGCCGGCGATGATCTGCGCCGCTAGGGTCGAGATGGTCCTATAACCCTTTATAGCTATAATGAGGGCCTTCCTTTGTTTTGACAATATCAGCCTAGTTAGTGAGGTGTTGAGGCTGGGACCCCATAGCGGAGCACCATAGCACAAGATTGAACTGAATACTGTTGAGTACATCACACGGCATCCCTTAAACTTTACACCCCATGTTGGTCTTGAAATCCTGCTAATGATCGAGAATCTATCCAGCGCCCTGTTGGCGGCATCCTTTATGTGGGCACCGAACTTTAGGCCCTCACTCAACAGCACCCCGAGGTATCTCGTCTCGAGCACTACCCGGAGCCTAGAACCGCTGTAAAAAAGCCTAGGGAGGCTGTTTCTATTAAATTTGCCCTTCAGAAGCAGAGCCGAGCACTTATCAATAGGCAAGTCCACTTTAGAGTAGTAACACCATTTGGCAACGATTTCCAGGGCTCTGTTTCCTCGCTCCTCCAGCTCCCTTCTCGAGCTACCCTTAACGAGAACGCATATATCATCTACATAAGCGAGCACCCGTAGATCTTCCAGGGTAAGTTCCAATAGCAGGGGCTCCAGGCCATATGACCACAACACCGGACCCAGAACTGAACCCTGCGGGCATCCTCTTGTCGCCTCCCTCGTGGCCGATGTGGCACCGGCTCTCGCCGTGACCATTCTCCCGGAGAAGAACGACTCCACACAGCGGGTGACATTTTGGCTCAGCCCTGAGTCCCTCACCTCTCGAACTATTGCTGGTCGCCAGATATTGTCGAACGCACCTCTTATATCGAGGAACATCCCCATTACGTACTTGGACTCCGCAGTCCGGACGAAATTACCGAGGTTCCATAGGGCATCCTCCGCTGATGTTCTTGGCCTCGAACCATACTGGCACCCCGAGGAGGTCGCGTCGAATCTTTCCCTAAGTGGCCCCAAAAGTAACGCCTCAGGCACTTTCCAATACAGGGTAATAGCGATATTGGACGATAGGATGATATCAGGGATGGGTCCCTTCCCCTGCCCTTCTCCAGCATAACCACCTCCGCCTCCTTGAAGGCCTTGGGGAAGTATCCTAACCGGTGGCAGTCCCTAAAGATACTTAACATTGTTGGCCCGATCACCGGGAAGGCTTTCTTGATGATAACCGGTGGAAGTCGGTCCGGACCGAGTGATTTAAAGTTAGCCTGGCGGTTTAAGGCCAGTTTCACATCCTGTAGGTCCCACTGGCACTCTTGGGATCCCACCACCAGTTCCCTGCAACGTGCCCTGGTCTCCTGGTGACACCTACCCTCGCCCACCTCTGTATCCTCAGGGAAGAACTCCTGCAATAATGCCTTAATCCTATCGGTTGGGTCGCTTAGTCTGTTTACGCCCAGGGTCAGTTCCGATGCCGCTCTTTGTATGCTGATCTTATCACTCGCAACCTTGTACGGAATCCCCCACAGTGAGGAGTCTTCCACAAATTTCCTCCATGAATCCCTTTTTGCCTTTCGGCACGCCCCCTTAAATTCCCTCCTCTTGGCCAAATACGACTCATGTCGAGCGGATCGCTCCCTGTCGTCTCTGCACCGCTGAAAGCTTCTTCGAAAAGATGCGACCAGGGTTTTCATTTTGTTTAAGACTTCGGACCACCACGGGACCTTCTTTGTCCGAGATCTACAGAAGCCATTTGTGGTGGCCGCAACCTCGAACAACACTTCAGACAGCATCTTAACCTTATATTCAATATCGTTCGCCCCCTGGGAAATGCAGTCAAAGTAGTCGGTTACAGAGGAAAATTTGTACCGTAGGGTGTTGGTAAAATCCTCCCAGTCGACGCCCCTGATCCTCAGCCTCCTTTGCTCGTCTGAAGGACCCCTTCCAACAACTATAGAACAGGTGATTACATTATGGTCCCCAGTTTCCACTTCATCCACTACTGACCATTTACCTATTCTAGCGTACATGTTACCAGAGACTGCTGTCACGTCTATCCACGACTCACCCAGGGGGGCAGAGAAGGTGGGTCTAGATCCGGGATCGTTCAGCACGTACAGTCCATTTTCAACTAGGAGGGACATCACCAGTCAGTGTTTGTTTTTCTCGACCCCCATGTGGCGTGGTGGGCGTTGAAATCCCCCATCAGGATGATATCCTCTCCTCTCAGTGATTGGAGAACCCGGTCCAGTTCCAGCAACGCCTCCCCCATCGGTGCAGAATACTGCTTATAAAAGCTGATCAGGACAAACTTCATATTTGGTCCCGTGACTGAGCATACTGCAACGTACCGGCTAGTCGTATGCAGCTTGCAATAGTCAAGGTTGTTGTTGAGACAAAATATGGCCGCCTTCGGGTGTTCTTTGCCGATTGCACACAGCTTCCCTTTGGAGCCCAGTCCTAGGTGGGGGGCGAACGACCATGGTTCCTGTACGGCCACAAGGGAGGCCCCGACGTCAGAGCAGAAACTGAGGAGCCCATCAGTGGCCAGACGAGACCTATTTACGTTATTTTGAACAATGATTATCTCATTCATGTTCAGGTTTTTGTTTATTTACTGCCATTTCCCTTCTCCTCACAGGGAAAGTTTTGGAGAACGCTGTGTGGGAGTTAAACTCTATACCTCTTTTCCTGCAGTTATTACAGGCCACCTGGTTTTTGTCTGGGCACTTCCGGGACTCATGCTTCCCAGCACAGTACCCACAGATGTCTCTGTCCTGAGCACACTTGGAGGAGATGTGTCCAAAACCTAGGCGCCTGAAACACTGGCTCAGCTCATTAAAAGGCTTTAGGCTGCACCTTTGCCAATCGATCCTAATCTTCCCAGCCTTGATGACATCTGAGTACCTCTCCCTCCTCACTGCACAGATCACCGACATCTGATCCCCGGTCTTATGGGCGATCTTGAACAGCGGAGCTATATCCCCCTCTTTAATTCCCTATGCCTCGTTGTTCTTTTCCAGCTGCTCCTTGAGTTCTCCAAAGGTGGTATCCTTGGGAACCGGGCTGATCTGTATGCGGGGTGGCAAGGGTTGTACTCCTCTCGTCTCTAGCCCACATCCCGATTTCCTCACCGCCTCCTCGAGCTTCTTAGATTCTTCCTGGCACTCCGTGACCACCATTATACCCCCGGACTGCATTGGTCTTGTCGAGTTTATCCTGACCCCGATTTCATGGGGCTTGACTTCCATCTTGAGGACCTCCCTCACCCTGTTGTAATCTTTGCTGTTGGGCAGGGAGAGGACGAGTAAGTTCTCTCTCGGCGCCAACACAATATCCCTCAAGGTTTTCTTCGGGTGGGCCGGGGCCGCTCGGGGTGCTACCGACTGTATTCGGTCCCTTTTTCCACCTCTTTCTTTTTCCTCTTACTTGTTGCCACTCGTCTGGACCCTGTGTAGGAGTCCCCTTGTGGCGAGGGTTTTCCTGCTCTAACTTGTCCTGAGCAAAGCTCAGGTCTTCTTCTGGGTCTTACGTTCCTTGGACATGGACTGGCTTTCAGTTGGTTTAATGAAGGAGAGGACCTCTTCCCTGACGGCGGTCAACATCTCCCTCTTCAACTCCTCTAGCACCGTCCCCAGTTGGCTACGTAGCCCCTTGGTATTCCTAGTGGGGGAGGCCTTAATAGACTTGACACAAGGTTCGCCTTTAGGTCACCCGTTAAGACCCTCAACTCTGCGTTTACCCTGGTCAGTTTCTCATGGTAGGTACATAGGTCATTAAGGTAGCTCTGGTCTATTTTCATTCCTACCCTAGATCGTTCTAGCTGTTTACCCATATCTGCGGTGATCTTTTCCGCCTCGTTGAGTCTACGATTCGTATCGGCAAACTTACTATCGGCCTTTGCTGCGCGGTGTGATCCGGGCAGCTCCACGAGTGGGGGGGAGCCAGCCAAAAAGTCCCTAGACCCACAACAGGATGCGAACCCAGTCCCGGCTCCCACTTCGTCTTCGGAGGACACAAACAAAGCCTCCAACATGTCATCTGGGACCCTACGGACGCTCGCTAACCGTCCCGAGAAGGAGCATGCAACGAACGTACCACTGGCCTCGCCACGGATGTCGTGGCCCTGTCCGTCAGCCCGGCGGTGTAATCATCGGCTGACGTTCTCCCTTTTGTGCTGCTCCGCACTTGAAGGTCGCCCGCTACCTGTTGGGCGATGAGGGCATCGGCACACTTCCTCTTCTTAGCCTTGTCCAGGGTGATCGGGGTTCCCTGGGCACCAATAAATCTACCATTCCCATCCCTTGCTCTGGGTTTTCTCCTTATGCTCCTCTGAAGGCGGCTACGCTCCAAGGTATCAGATGACGTGTCGCTAAAGTGCCAGCCACCATTATCATCCGACTCTTCTGATTTCTTTGAAGCTGCGTTGTTTGAGTTGTTTGAGTTTAAGTTTGAAAGTTCCATGAGGTTTTAAGCCCACGACTGCAGGGGGCTATCCGACCTGGGCATGCCCAGCTAGCGGTGTTACTCGCTAGCCTCCGAGTTCACCCGGAGAGCCGGTTACACCCCCGGTGGAGGGAGACACTCAACCTCCGTTGGGGGTCCCAGGCCCGTACTAACAACAGCGTTCGGGGCTCCCCAGGGACGATCTGGGGCACCACCCTGCAGCGCCTGCCAGGCGGGGGACCCCTGTGGGTAGACGGTCGCCAGCCCGACCGGCCCATAGATGAATCAATTTCAAATGGCCCGGCCGGGTACTGTGCCCACACCCACAGGAGCCAGCTCGAAAAATCAAGTCCATTCCATTATCCAATATGAGAAGTCCAAACATAGCCATGTGCGTAACACAGCACGGGGACCCTGACACGGTACTAGCAGCCGGGCCAGCTGCGCCGCGGTTTTTTTAAAGAGGTATTACTCCTCTGTGGGGCGGGCCGCAGAGGCCGCGTCACCGCCCGATAGGTGAAATCCACCCCCGAGCGGAGGCCCGGCCACCACAGCCCACCCCGGTGTGCCTTTCTTAGTTCATGCCGCTTAAAGCAGACATGTTAAGCCCCCCCACCACGTCAAGGTGAAGGCACTTCGGAGAGGCACCTCTCTTGGTGGCGAAGCTGAACAGGCAGTCTACGTAGTTTGGCAGGGACGGCTCCAACACTCCTGGAGCCGCGGTAGTGACCGGCGAGCGCGCCGGTGATCTTGCTGGACCGACGTTCCGAATGGACTCAGGAGCGCCTGCCTCTCCTGAGTCCACGCCGGCTGGTTCTTCTGTCTTCGAGATGGCCAGTCTGCGGCCTTAAGACTCGAGGAAGCGGGTGGCCGAAATAGAATGGACACCCTCTATGGGCCTCTAGTAACAGTACGTAATGACTGACAGAGCCACCCAAGACCGTCTTCAGAGGTCGCATAGCCAGTTCTGCTTAGTTAGCCAACAGGGCAAGCCCTGCCGTTACCAACTCTCGCGACGAGGACGCCAGCAATTGGCACTTGGGACATCAGCGGGACACCGCCCGGAGGAGAGTTCCTCTCAGTATAAGACCAAGCCAACACGTCTAGCGTGATGGCCAGCCACTGAGAGGCCTCTGAAGCCCCTTAAGAGAGTCATAGTTACTCCGGATTCAAACCAAAACTAGAAGTCTCTCTGAGATCCTCCCCAGGCGCACCACCAGGCCGGCAATCACTCGACGTTCCGGGCAAAGGATCCTCCTGACCACGAGCAGAGCTCGCGACCAAGGCTTCAATCATCGTTCGGTAGTCGGCCCTCTTGCCAATACTTTTGATAGCCTGATGCGTGCGAGTGCTGAAGAGTTTGCTCAGACGCAAGTTCATGTTTCGGCCTCCCTCACGGAGAGCTTCTACCTCACAGCGTGCGAGTAACCGAAGCTCCTCGTCGGACCATTGCTTTTTGACAGAAGGGGTAAGAACTTCTTCGCTTGCGGCATCGGGATGCAGATGTCGCTTCTGGACGCCAAGTCCCCGCACAGACGCAAAAATGCGATCACAGTAGGTGCACACAAATCCAATAGGTTCAGTCGGGCTCTGTGTGTCACTTAAAAGCAAAGGTTGACCGGCCTGTGGACTGGCGGGCTGTATCGGCCCAGCGATCTGATCCGGGTTCCTAGAACCCCGCTGGTTACAAGTTTTATTTATATTTTTATCGAAACCAACACAAATTTAAGACTAGACGACTTATCACAACAAGATCTAATTATAGAAATCATTAACTCCAGAAGAGGGAACAGTGCCCCAGGAATAGACCAAATTTCTAATAAAATGCTCAAATATGGAGGGGAAATTCTAGCGCCGCATTTAATCATGATATTCCACTCTTGTCTCCAGCTCGGATATTTCCCTGATTGTTGGAAGATTGCCAGAGTCATACTCATCCCCAAAAAAAATTCTAACAAATTTAGACCAATCTCACTTTTGTCATCAATGGCAAAAATCTTCGAAATTTTTATTAAAATGAAATTAGAACACTGCATCAAATACAAAGATATTTTACATCCCCAGCAATTTGGCTTCAGGAAAAACTCATCCACCTCAACAGCGCTAGAAACTCTTCTCCAATACGTTGAACACTCTACTGCAAAACTCATCGCTGGCATTTCCATAGACATTAAAGATGCTTTCAACTCCATTAAACACCAAACATTAATCCAATCCCTTAAAAACTTAAACTGCAATAATAACCTATTAAATATATTCAATAGCTACTTTAATAACCGCTTTCTGGTCTACTCTGGAAAACATTCAGTCATCAAACACCGATTACTTAGAGGTTGCCCCCAGGGCTCAGTCCTGTCACCTGTTTTTTGGAATATTTATGCTAATGACCTTCTTAATACCATCACTAATAATCACATTAAATTCATTGCTTTTGCGGATGACATTTTTCTGATAATGGAGGGGGAGTCTAGAAGGAACTTGGAGTCCACCGCTGAGAACATAATCAAAATAATTAAAGGCTGGACGGATGCGGTTGGTCTGGAAATTGAGCCAAAAAAATCAAATGGCATCATGTTAAAAGGCCATTTAAAAGGACATCCTATAATTAAAATCAATAGCACTTCAATCAAATTCCACAAAAATCTAAAAATTTTGGGTCTAACCATAAATAAATCATTTAATTTTATTGAACATATCAAAAACTTGAGGGCAAGTGTTACCAAGAAATTCAACATTTTTAGATCATGTGCAGGCTATAGATGGGGCCTTCGATATAATCAACTTAAGATAGCGTACCAAGCAGTGGCGGAGGGAATTATGATATATGGTGCGACTGCTTGGTTTAAGAGAGTTCCGCTATGCTATCATAGTGCTTTGAATCGTGTCTCACGCTCAAGCCTCCTGCTGGTCTCCCATGCTTATAAATCAGTCTCTACAGATTCTTTATGCATCTTGATTCAAGTTCTTCCACCTGCATACCGACTACTAGAAATCAACTTCATTCATGACTTTCAAAACCACATTCCTTGTCCAATTAGATTCCTCCAAAAAGCTGTTCCTTCCACGGAGAACACCAGCTTGAATGAAATTAAAAAGGCTGTTAGAAGCTACATTGTTAGAGTCTGGGCGAAGAAGGCAAGAATGGATGTCCGAAATAAGCATATTTTTAATAGTATTGGGGATCTACACTCTTTTATGCAGTTAAAGCACTTTAAGGTTAATTTTGCAATGGCTCAAATTCTTACGGGACATGGCCCATTCAGAGACTTCCTTCACAGGATTGGTAAGGCTTCAAATCCTTATTGCAGTGACTGTGGAGGTGGCGAAAAAGACACCCCGGCTCATTTAGTCTTCTATTGCAGGAAATACACAAGTAAAAGACTGAATTTTATGTTCCAAATTCTATCCCTAGGAGTGAGTTGGCAACCAAATGTCTCTAGCCTTATTCGTAACAAATATACTTTTCCGATTTTCAAAAAATTCATCACTGCATTGGTTCTAGCGAGATTAAAGACTGACTACGCCAGTGGGAGATCATATATGGATAACATCCCCTTCCTGGTTCCTCTCGACTCAGACCAGTCATCCGACTAATTAATAATAGGAACAGCTCCAGGTTTACTTATCGAGGCTTTTTCCGGTCTTGGCGTCTGAAAGACGGTGTGTCACCGGTGACGGATTCGTTGGCCACAATGTATGGTTTTTTCCATGAGCTCAGCTCTCATGTGCTGGATAGCTATCAAGCTAATCGTATGGAACCAGCTTATGTCTCCGGGGAAGCATGCGGTTATTATAGGACGTGTGGGCGTTCGTGACCCACCTGGCCGGCCGTTCGTTCGTTTTTTGCCCTCTCCCGAGGGACGGTTAATCAGTCGCGGGTCTCGGGGGGCTTTCTCGTGGGGGTGGGGGTTCCCGCGCGCGCCTCGGCCGCTGGCGTCGGCGGGGGGGCCTCTGGCCCCCCGACCCTGCCGCGTTGGTGGCCGGGGTGGGTGGGAGCGTTCACCCCGGCCGTCGGGCTGTCGGGGGCTTTCACCGGTGAGCTCGCCGTGGCGGGGGGGGTGGGGTTACGACCCCCCCCCCCCCCTCTGGCTCGCGTCTGCCTGGTGGGCTCCCGGCCACGGGATTGGCCCTTGTGCGGTTTTATTTGGTTTGGACACTGCATGTTTCCCCTTCTAGTTTTTTTTTTTTTTTTTTTTTTTTTTTTTTTTCCCCCTCCACTCTACTATTCTCTTGTACTATATTATTACTTATTTATTTTCTCATTTTCTTCTTCCTTCTCTTCAGGGCCACTGACCCATACAGCCGCCAAGGGCTGCTCAGTAGGACTTAGGTCCGGAGTTCCACCCGAGAGCTCTTAAAATACTGTCGGTACCACGGGGACGAGGCCCCAAGCCCATGAGTGATTTTCAATTTTAGTTTAATTATTTTATTATTTCCAATTATCTTTCTTTCACTTCCAGGTTGTCACTTATGCCTCGTCATGCGGTCGGACTCGTGGTGGTTGTGGTTCCTTACTCAGGTAGAGTAGACACAAATGATCTTAGGTGATGTATCGCTGTGTGAGAAGCAGTATCTTCTCGGGTGGGTGTCTGCATAACACCAAGGAGGAGCTAGACCTCCGGCCCTCACCAGTGGGTGGGAGCATTTATTGGCAAAATGCTCCTACACTGGTACTCATTCTTAATGAGCCCTGGCCCGGGGGAACGGGTTTTTCCCTCCTTGGAGGGGGACGACCAAATCCTCAAGGATAAGGGTAGTCCTTAAACTGTCAGCGTGTAGGTGCTGGTCACACAAATTTAAGACTGCTTAGGGCTGGCAACCCCACGCAGCAGGAAAACCTTTTTCTTCACAGAGCAAAATCTGTGGGACCGCCCCAAGCCACGGGAAAGAAGGCAGGCGAATGGACACTAACGACCATACGGAGGGTATTCCCGTTCCACTGGGTAGGACTCAGCCGTTAGTACCGGGCCCCAGTAGTCCTCCATTACATGGAGTTGCGCAGTCACTGCTTTGCAGGCCCCGTCAAGAACTTCCTTGGCCGCTCGGGACATATTACTCTTGAGGAGGGACTGGGTCCGAGGGTAGTAACGCCACCTCTGCTGCTTCTTCAATACCACTTTGGGTGGTTTCTTCTTACTTCGGCTGGTCTTGTTCTGAGCAGGAAGTTTGACGCCCTGCTCTGTAAGGAATACCTCGGAGATCCAAGCTGACAGCAAATGGCGATCGCCCAGACCACCAAGGACATCCCTCGCCTACCGGACCAGCCGATCGGTTTGGAAGCCTCTGGCCACTAAACTCTGGATCGCTTCAGCCATCTCCTTCCCGGGCACCTCGTGTAGGCGGATGCCCTCTTCTGTCTTGTCTGCACCCTCCTCTTCTTCCTGGCTGACACAATTATCTTCTTCGCTGGAGGTTGTAGAGTCGGGATCGACAAGGGATGCTGCCGCCTGGGCTAGCAGGAGATCCCGCAGCCCAGCCGTTACCATATCCCCGTAGTCGGCCCTCCTCCGCACCCCTTTTATTGCTTGTAGGCTCCTGTGCGGGATTCTGCCCGCCAGGTGTTGGTTCATACACTGGACCTCTTCCATAGTAGCCCTTGCCTAAGTGCCAGCCAGGATCTTAAGTTCTTCAATGCTCCAATGACGTCTCGTGCTCTCGGAGACTTCAGCGTTGTACGAGTCCGGATAGACCCTTCTCGATGTACACCAAGACCTCTCTTGGTGGCGAAGCTAAACAGGCAGTCTACGCAGTTTGGCAGGGACGGCTCCAACACTCCTGGAGCCGCGGTAGTGACCGGCGAGCGCGCCGGTGATCTTGCTGGACCGACGTTCCGAATGGACTCAGGAGCGCCTGCCTCTTTGAGTTCACGCCGGCTGGTTCTTCTGTCTTCTCTTCTTTCTTCGTGACATAAACAATGACGGGGTGGCTCCATTCCTCTCTCCACCCTCTCTCCAGTACTCGAGTCCCCATCCTCTGATGGAAGAGCAGGGAGATGGCCGGTCTGCGGCCTTAAGACTTAAGGATGGAGTCTACTCTACCTGAGTAAGGAGCCACAGCCACCACGAGTCCGTCCGCATGACGGGGCAGGTGTGTCAACCTGAAGGAAGAATGGGGAAGAAGGGATAGAACGAGAGGAAACGAAAATCCCTGCTGGGCTTGGAGCTCCGTCCCCGTGGTACCGATTGTATTTTAAGAGCACTCGGGTGGTACTCCGGACCGAGGTCCTACTGTGCCTGTCATTGGGTAGATATCTGCCGGTGGCCTGTACTAGAGAGGAGAGGAAAAGAGGTAGCGTTAGAGAAAGAGTGGATGAAAAAAGCAGAAAAGGAAGAAGAAGAGGAGGGGAGAAGGAAAGAGAGAGAGAGAGAGAGAGAGAGAAAAAAACACTCTTCGGGGAAGTATGCAGTGTGACTCCTTAAGGAAACCGAGGGAAGGCTAGCCCCGCGTCCGGGAGCCCGCCAGGCAGACGGTGGCCGGAGGGGGGGTCACTCCTCCCCCTGCCACCCCAGCCAGTCCCCAGCAGCCATACAGCCGGGTGAAGGCCCCGGCACACCGCGATCGCCGCGCCGCGTCAGGGACAGAGGGCCAGGGGGCCCCCATCCTCCCGGCACAGAAGCCGCGGCACGACCAAAGCCCCTCCCCTTCACGGGACCGCCCTCCAAATCACCGCGAGTTGTCGGCTGAGAAGGGAGTTGCGCCGACCCGGTGGGTCTTACTCTCCAGTCCGGACGAACTGTCTGCATACTTCCCGCTGACACAAGGTGGAGTTGTCCGATCAATGTGGTGTTCGCTTCTTTAGGGCAGGATTGGATGGACCAACCTACGTAAGACCGACAGCTACACTAGGTCGATGAACAGTCGTTGTCCGAGTTGACAGATATGTCTTTTATTAATGTCTTCCAGCAGGGTCAGTTCTAGTAGTGGCAGGTCCGGGGGGAGAGTGTGGCCGAGTAGACAGAGAACCTCTGTTGGTACCGTCCTGTATGCTTTTGTTATAATTTTGAGGCTCTGGCGGTAGATTCTGTTCAGGTCCCTGTGTGCCGACCTCGGGACCCCTTGGAACCACACTCCCCCGGTATAGGTCAGGATCCCCTCCGCGATGGCTCTATGAGCCTCCATGAGCTGGGTGGAGCTAATTCCCCAGCGGTAACCCGCAACCGACTTGAAGCGGAGAAAGCGTCTGGCGACCCTGTCTCTGAGGTCCCTGATGTGACCTCTGAAGTTTAGTTGTCTGTTCAGGGTGATCCCCAGCAGCTTGTGTTCTCGCTTGAAATGAACGGGGTCACCCCGAATTCTGATAGTCGGGAGTCGTTGTAGTTGCCCCTTAAGCATCACCGCCGTGGTCTTCCCGCAGGAGAGGACCAGACCGTCCGCCCCACACCAGCCTCCGACGAGCTCCAAAATGCTTCCTGCTCTGGCCTCAACTTGTCTCCTGGAGTCGCCCTCCACCAGAAGGAAAACGTCGTCTGCGTAGGCAACGAATCGGACGCCGTTAGCTTCAAGTTCCTGAAGTAGTCCATCTGCATAGACGTTCCACAGCAACGGTGAGAGGGTCGAGCCCTGTGGGCATCCTCTGGTGATGAGGTGTGCGCACTGGTTCCTCCTTCCTTTGAGGGTTACTCGTCTTTCAGTGAGGAAGCTGACCAAAACTCCCAGCAGGTTTCCCGGGCAGCGCATGTCTGCCAGCTTGTCAAGCAGCAGTTGATGGCGCACCGACCCGAAAGCATCCTGTATATCCACCGCGATGCCGGCGACCAGTCTGCATGGCGAAGACCTGATGAATCCTATCAGCGTTCACACTGCGGATGCTGCTGATCTCCCCCTCCTGAATCCATCTGATACTCGGATGGAGGACATATAGCTGGATTGAGTCTATTTTCTTTCGCAGATAGGATTCGAAGATTTTCCCCAGACTAGAGAGGAGGGCAATGGGTCGGGATTTCTTGGAGTGAGTCTTCGGAATGAGAACCAAACGGGCCTCTCTCCAGGCCACCGGAAAATAGTTTAGTGTTGGAGGCAGGCACAGAACAGGTGAATCAGATGAGGAGCCAGGAGGTCGCATCCCTTTTTGATCATGCTGTGGGTGATCAGGTCTGGTCCTGGCGCCCGGCCCACCCGCCTGCTACGGATGATCTCTTTCACAGTGTCCTCCTGGGCCAGGTCGTCATCCGGGCTGACCTCATAGCTCCTATGGCAGCGGTAGTCACATCTGATTGGGAAGAGAGATGTTAACTGTCTCTGCATGGTTTTGGCCCATGAGTAGTCCTGCAGTGTCGATACCGCCTTGGTAGCAGGGCGCTTGATGACCCTCCAGTAGGGTCCCCAGGGGTCCCTCCTCGGTTCTTGCCTGAGGAAACGGTTCCAGGAGCGCATCCGTGACAGCTTAAGCTCTTTGTTATACTCGGCATTCGCCTCCTGGAGTCTGCTTAGCAAGTCATCGTTCCCTCTGTCCTGTCGGAAGAGTCTCTTGGCTTTCTGGACCGCCGCCTTCAGTTCCCTGAGCCGAGGGCTCCACCACGCCGGCCGCCTGACTCATCCCCTCCGCCATCTTTTTCGGCAGGAGTCGACTATGGCCGAGGTTAAGTCCCTGACGGTGTTGTCTATCTCGTTCGTTGAGCAGGGCAATAGGGGAATCGGGGATAACCGCTCTCCCAGTGACAACAAGTAATTTTCAGGGACAGTGAGGACAAGGTCTTTTGTTTCTTCTCTGTGACGGGGGGAGGTGGGGACGAGGTCAAACGTGATGGCATTATGGTCAGAGGCCACCACCTGGTCGTCGATCTTCCACCCAGTGACCACCATGTCCTTTAGGTCCCTGGACAAGGTGAGGTCGATGTTGTGAGAGAACTGGTATCGGGTGTTCTTCCCTGGGTAGGTGAATAATTGGGACCTGACGTTCTCCACCACCAGGCGATTCCTTAGTAGGAAGGCTTCCACCATTCGGCCTCTTGAGTCGGTCTTATCTCCATGCCACCTCGTGCCCTTGGCGTTGAAGTCCCCGGCCAGAATCAGAGGCCGACCCCGGCTGTCCTCTATTATCCTATCCAGAGCGCTGAAGTACTCTGTCATGTCGTCATTGCCATGAGAGTATACCGAGGCCGCGATGAAGGTTTTGGAGGCCGTGGAGAAGGAGCAGGCGGTCGCAACCCGGGAACAGTGTCTCTGCAGCACCACAGTATCGAAGAGATCCCTCCTGTAGGCAATGGCTGTCATCGAACGGGGGTGGGGTACTATTGTCTGATAATGCGGGGAGAGTGTGAGGGTAGTTCTGTTGTGAGTGAGTTTGGGTTCTTGGATGAGAGGATGTGAGGTGCTAGGTCGGGCAGAAGGGCTTGTGGGTCAAAAAGGGCTCTCGGACTCTTCATCATATTGACCTGCAGGAAGGTAAGGGGACGGTTTCTAGTCATACTGGATGCGTGACAGGAGGTCTCGTTGGTAGGCCTGGTATCGCGGGCATGCGGGGTCTGAGCGGGATGCGATCCCCTGCAGTTGACGCAGCATGGGGGACCACTCCTTGATTTACATTCCCCCTGGATGTACCCCGACTTGGCGCAGAAGCCGCAGGACTGCTTCTTCGCCGGGCAGGAGGCGGCAAAGTGTAGGCATTTGTGGCACTTCACGATCCTTACATGATCTTTGTAAGGATGCGCGGAGAGGCCGTAGTACAATCTGGTCTGCTGGGACATGAGGGTCCTGCGGAGGCTGGGAGCAATCTCGAAAATATAATCGCCTCTGTTTGGGTTTCTCCTGTTAGGGAGCATGGTCACAAGCCAGAATTGTTTCTGGAAATCCTCCAGGCTGATATTCTTCTTAAAGTTGGTGTTATACACTTTGGAAAGAAGGGCCTCCTTGTCCTCCTCCACCGGCAAGCCCAGCACCATAATCCTGGGGCTGAGCTTGGGTACCTCAGTGACCATCAAGCCCGCATCCCTCAGCCCCTGGTGTTCCACTATATCTCCTTTGTTGGATTCCTCAGTGCTGAGCAGAACCGATTCACCCCGGGTGAAGACCCTCGCCTTTAGATTAAGCTCGGCCAGGTTCCCCGGCACCACTGGTGCGGAACCTTCCTTCGGGGTGACCTTGAAGGTAGTGATGTCCGCCGATCTTTCGCGAGCTCCCCCAGAGGGTCCGGCTCTGAGGGCTCCTGCATAGGAGCAAGGTCCTTGTGGAGTGGATTCGACGTAGGAGACCAACTGTTGTTGAACCTCCTCTGTTTTCGATAGGATGGTCTCCTTTGCAGATACAAGATTGTCCTTGAGCTCCGAGACGTGAGCCGCACTAGAGGACAGTCCCTCCCTCAGCTGACGCATCTTTCCCGCCAGATTCTTGACCGCCTTCAGTTCGCCCCTTATGTTCCGCAGCTCATTCCCGAAGGCGGTGAATTGAGGCCTTGTCTCGGCCTGGAGCTCTGCCAGTGGTAGGCCACCGGTCTTACCGGCCTCCATCGCCGCCTGGCAACACTCCGTCATTCTTGCCACCTGCTCCTTAATCTCCTTGATATCGCCGGGCTCCTCCCGGGAGGTCGCCGTGGCTTCGTTGTACAGGGCTTCAAGAGTTGCGGTTAGCCCCCTAATCTTCTCCGCAGCCGCTTTGCTGACTCTCTTAGATCCTAGGTACCCAGAGATGATGTTGATCTTGGCCGTCGCCCTGAGGAAGGGCCCCTACCCGGACCCCCGGGCCCCTCCCCCTCGCTCTCCGAAGGTAGGTAGGAGGATATCCGTTTTTCTTTGAGGGTCCCGCCCAGCCGAGCAATAGGGCCGCTCGCCCCCGGATGGTAGCCCTCCGAAGAGTCGGACGTCTCTGACTCGTTCATTTCCTCTGAACTCAGAAGTAGTGGTCCAAGTGCTCAGATTTTAGGAATCTCGTTAATTCATTCATGCGCGTCACTAAATAGATGACTGACGAGGCATTTGGCTATTTTTTTTTTTTTAACACCTTCTGCAGTGAAAAGAGAAGGCCAAACCAGAGTGATGGTCTTCCTGGCTGGACAACTCAACTGGACATTTTCAATTTCTCCCTAATGTCCACGTCAGATTGATGGAGGGTGCTGGGAGTCTGCACCAAGTACCTGTAAGTTGCCGTCCGCCACCCCGGTCAACCAATGCCCGCCCTATCATTTACTGTATTTGTGTGCTTGCTCTTGTATGTCGTCATCTTGTTCCACCTATTCCAGTTGGTAGAGCTGCCTTGGAGGACCCTGGTGGTTACACCGGAGAGTAGCCTCCGCGACAAGCCCATAGCCAAAAGGAGGTCGGCAGAACGTCTGGACCAGATGCCTCGCCATGAAACAGTGCAAGAAGGTGATTTTTTCCCTCGGGAAGTCATAAGACTTCACCAAGGACTCGACCACCCCCTCGTGTGCCCCGTATTTTCGACACTTTTGCTCGTGCGCAGCCCTTAACGAGGTAGAGCCTGACACGACTTGCGCATCCAGAACAACCAAACGGTCATCCCTTCTGCAAACAAGGCCTGGTTTCCGCAGTCCGCCGGATGTGACAATATGTGGCTCAACCTCGACCTTCCAACGCTTATCCATAAGACCGGCCGCTAAGGTGGCGACTACTGCGTCATGACGCAGCACTAGCCCCCCATGAGTTCGATGACAGCCCTGTATAACATAAGCTACCGTCTCCCCCACATGGCAACCAGCCCGGCAAAGCGTCTCAAGGTTCTCCCTACGGGATCCCGTTGAGGTTCTCATCCTAGTGGGGAGGCAGTTTATTCTCACGTGGTGAAACTGGACGTGGTGAAATTTTAGCATGATAGTGGTTATATTATCTGGCCCGGGAGCTCGATTTGTACGTCTGCTGCTTATAATTTCCTTGATTGTGTTCTCCTGTGCTAAGTCGTCATCAGTTGTTGAATTTAGAGTTTTATGACATCTGTAGTCGCATCTATATGGAAAGAGTTTGATTAATTCTTCTGAGATTGCATCCTTCCAGGAAGTATTGTTTAATATTATAAATGTGTTATTGGGAGGTCTTTTAATTACCCTCCAATATTTTGACCATGGATTTGATTTAGAACCTTGTTTGACAAAACGGTTCCACGATTTCATTTTCGCTACCTTGATATCACATAAATATTCCTTTTTTGTTAATTTAAATCTTTCAACACTAGCAATATTATCTTTGAATTTACGTAAATTTCTTTTTTCCCTTTGAAGCTTTGCTTTTAGCTTAGCTAAATTTTTTGACTGCCAAGGAGGTCTATTAGGTTTATTTATGTTTTAACCTTGATGGAGGACTCTCTAATTGCCTCAGCTATATTATTAAGGATAGTTTCAATTTCTTTTGATGAGTTGCATTCAATTGGATAATTGGGAAGATTAACTTCTAATAGTGATTTATAAACTGATGGATTTCTTATTACAAATCTAGTGTCACTTACAAGAACATTACTAATTTTTGGAGACCAGGTAAATAGAATAACATTGTGATCAGATGGTAAGATATTGTTTAAAACTTTCCAATTATTAACTGAAGCACATGGTAGGTTTTTACACAAGGATAAGTCAATATTGCTGTAATTTGGAGAGCTAAGATTCTTTCCTGGGTATGTTGGATGGTTTATTTAATAGGATCAAATTATTTCGTGAAATAAAGTTTTCTACTTTTCTGCCTCGTGCATCTGTTCTTGTGTTAAACCAGAGAGCAGATTTCGAGTTAAAGTCCCCCGCCAAGAAAACTGGACGTCCATTACTAGATGACATAATATCTTCCATGTTGGATAGTAACTCTTCAACGTTGTGATTTTGATGGCAGTAAACTGATGAGACTATGAAGGTAGATTCATTCAAAATCTACATCTACAATCTACAAAGGCAAAACCCGCTTACTCGTGACCCTTTCAGCGGGGGCGGGGAAGACTGCACTTGTCCAGTCGAGAAGGCCGTCGCCACAGCGACTCCCACCAAGGACCTCCTCAGCAAAGCAAACAAGTTGCTCCGCCTTGAAGGCTTTGATGTTCCTCGCGTGCGGCAGTAGCCCCTCGACTGCCTTCAGTAAGTCCGCCTCAAGCGGATTCAAAGCAAAACCAGAAGTCACTCTGAGATCCTCCCCAGGCGCACCACCAGGCCCGCAATCACTCGACGTCCCGGGAAAAGGATCCGCCTGATCACGAGCAGAGCTCGCGACCATGGCTTCAACCATCGCCCGGTAATCGGCTCTCTTGCGAATTCCTTTAATAGCCTGATGCGTGCGAGTCCTGAAGAGTTTACTCAGATCCAAGTTCATGTTTCGGGCTCCCTCACGGAGAGCCTCTACCTCACAGCGTGCGTGTAACCGAAGCTCCTCGTCAGACCATTGCTTCTTGACAGAAGCGGTCTCAACTTCGGCGCTTGCGGCATCGGGATGCTGATGTCGCTTTTGGACGCCAAGTCCCCGCACAGACGCAAAAGAGCGATCACAGTATGGGCACACAAATCCAATAGGTTCAGTCGGGCTCTCTGTGTCACTATTGGGCATATTCTGACCGGCCCGGGGGCCGGCGGGCTGTGTCGGCCCAGCGATCCGGGATGGATTAAAAGAATCCCGCTGGGTACAAGTTTGATCATTGTTATTATTGAAACCAACACAAGTAAAACCTAGCAGGGCTGGCAACCCAACAAATCTGAAAAGCCTCCTTCTTACGTAGTAAACTACGGGACCGCCCCAACCCGCAGGAAAGAAGGCAGGCACATGTCGCACTGACTCAAGACTGCCGAGGGTGGGTAAAACCCTTAAGGCAAAGCCGACAAAGGACCTACCTGCCCTTCTCTAGCAGAGCCGAAGAAACCTTCCGACTGTTGGCCAGGCTACGCATTTAGCGTAACCAGTTACCGACTCTCGCGGCGAGGACGCCGACGGATAGGTACATGGGAATCAGTGGGTCCCCTCCTCCTCCCCGAGGGAGGAACAGTATTTGCTATACCACCAAGATGGAGGAGGACCCCTGAGCCCTTAAGAGAGTCATAGTTACTCCCGCCGTTAACCCGCGCTTTTTTGAATTTCTTCACGTTAACATTCAGAGCACTGGGCAGAAATCACATTGCGTCAACACCCGCAAGGGCCTTCGCAATGCTTTGTTTTAATTAGACAGTTGGATTCCCCTGGTCAGTGCCAGTTCTGAGTTGATCGTTGAATGGTGGCCGCAGAGACAAGTGGTCCGTCTCTCTAGTGTTGTGGTTAAACACTAGCAAATAGGCAACCACTAGCTAGCAAGAGTTCAAGAACAACTTACCGTTCACCTCGCCCAGGCCCGGCACATTGACACCGCTCCACTTCCCGACCAAGCCCGGCACACCACGATCCTCAGAGCCAATCCTTTTCCCGAAGCTACGGATCCAACTTGCCGACTTCCCTTACCTACATTAGTCTAACGACTAGAGGCTTTTCACCTTGGAGACCTGCTGCGGATATGGGTACGGTCCGGCACGGTGTTCCGCGTAGCCCTCACCTGGATTTTCAAGGTCCGAGGGGGAAATCCAGACTCCGCCGTAACTGCGGTGCTCTTTGCGCTCTATTCCCTATCTCTCTGCGAGACATTTTCAGGGAATCATGAGCGCTTATAGAGAAGAGACAACTCTCCCTGGATCCCCCGACGGCGTCTCCAGGCCATTTAGGGTTACCCCGTCAAACACTCTCAAATGGAGGGCACGACTTGGAACGGTTCCGTAGCCGGGTTCCGGAATAGGAACCGGATTCCCTTTCGCCCACAAAAGGCGCCAGTCTTTCTTTTATAATTTTTAGTGGAGAGTTTCCTTAAAAAAGAAAAAAGAAAAGGATCAGAGAACTTCCCCTCCTTTCCTCCCTTATTTATTTTATTCTTCTTATTTCTCTCTCTCTCACTATTGATTATTCCATATATATATTAACGGCGCCTATCGACCTGGGATATCTCCTAGGGCTTAGGACCGACTGACTCTTGTGCAAAAGCTGTTCACAAGAAACCCTTCTCCACATCAGTCCTCCAGAGCCTCGCTGGAGTATTTGCTACTACCACCAAGATCTGCACCGGCGACGGCTCCAGGTAGGCTTACGCCCAGACCCTTCTACGCACATCGCCGCGCTCCCTCTTACTCGCCAAGGCTTAACAGCGTTCCTTTTCCCATATAAGAAAAAAGCACCCACTTTGCCGTTGGCGGCTGAGTATAGGCACGACGCTACAGCGCCATCCATTTTCAGGGCTAGTTGCTTCGGCAGGTGAGTTGTTACACACTCCTTGGCGGGTTCCAACTTCCATGGCCACCGCCCTGCTGTCTTAAGCAACCAACGCCTTTCATGGTGTCTAATGAGCGTCGATTTAGGCGCCTTAACTCAGCGTTTGGTTCATCCCACAGCGCCAGTTCTGCTTACCAAAATTGGCCCACTTGCCATCCGGATCCGAGCCCAGGCTTCACAAAATAAATTTTGTTAAGCAAGCCTGGGTTCTCACCCATTTAAAGTTTGAGAATAGGTTGAGGTCGTTTCGACCCCAAGGCCTCTAATCATTCGCTTTACCAGATGAGATTCGTCTCAATCATGGATGGCAGCTATCCTAAGGGAAACTTCAGAGGGAACCAGCTACTAGATAGTTTGATTAGTCTTTCGCCCCTATACCCAGCTCTGACGATCGATTTGCACGTCAGAATCGCTACGGACCTCCACCAGGATTTCCCCTGGCTTCGTCCTGGCCAGGCATAGTTCACCATCTTTCGGGTCCCAACGTGTACGCTCTTGGTGTGCCTCCTTTCGCAATGAAATAGAGACGCCCCGGGAGTGCGGAGAAAATTATTCCAAAAAAATTGAAACAACGCTTCTCATCCTCCCTAAATAAATAATAAAGCAAAAATGCTTTCTTCACTTTTATTTCGCCTTTGGGTGTTTAATTCCCAACGACTTGCGCACATGTTGGACTCCTTGGTCCGTGTTTCAAGACGGGTCGGATAAGAGCTCGAAACTAGAGCGTTGCTGACCAGTGTTTAGACACAGACCCAGTTATATACTAGTCGAAAGTTAGCTGAGGCAACGGACCAGGCTTTGGAAAAAACCCACCACGCTGCAACACAACCAACTCACCAGTATTAAGGGTCGCTTAAAAGCGGACAACACTATCGTTTTACACCGTCTGGTTCGCTGCCAAGCTTTTACCATCCTTGAACAAGGTACTAATAATTACAACTAAAAGTACTTGTCAAGGTCTTAAAGTCAAAGCGTTAGGCTAGCCACTCAAACGGGTCGCAACGTCCTTGTCAGACTGAGAAATGCGGCCCCCCGCAAAGTTAAAACAATACTTCAAGGATGACGGACTATATTCTGCCAGCCGAAACCAAACAGAACACCAAACACGTCATCAACCTTCAAGTAAGTAACATTTGCGGGAAAGCGTGAACCTCAGTCTACGAATTTTTGAACCTTCTCCGTTTACCCCCGAACGGTTTCACGTACTATTGAACTCTCTCTTCAAAGTTCTTTTCAACTTTCCCTCACGGTACTTGTTCGCTATCGGTCTCGTGGTCATATTTAGCCTTAGATGGAGTTTACCACCCACTTAGGGCTGCACTCTCAAGCAACCCGACTCTAAGGAGGGGCCCACCCAGGGTTGCCGCCGGTCACAACGGGTCTGCCACCCTCTATGGACCGTGGCCCCTTTCAAGAGGGACTTGGACTCAGTCAAGCACACTCTGGTGATGGAACCCTCCTAAACACCACATTTCGCAGACAGACTAGGCGCCTGAGATTCGGTGCTGGGCTTTTCCCTCTTCGCTCGCCGCTACTAAGGGAATCCTGGTTAGTTTCTTTTCCTCTGCTTACTAATATGCTTAAATTTGGCAGGTGCCCCTGCCTGGACTGAGGTCGATAAAGAAAAAAAAAAGGTCGTGCATGGGAGGGGGCGAGAAAAAAAAGAACCCCCTCCCATGCACAAACCTTTTTTAATTATTATAATAACCTAAACCAATTCAAACCAAATCAAAAGCCAACTAAACTACTACCAACTTCCACTACCACTCTACACACAACTTACAATGCAAATACACATAGAGGTCTATAGCGGAGCAGTAGCTGTTACTGTAATAGTAGTAGAGCTTTATATATGTTACTGCCGTATGTATCACGCCTCCTACACACAAGCTCTTTATATGAAGAGATCATCTCCTTTTTCTTAGTCCATTAATTAAACAAAACTATCAAAAAAGTTTTATCTATCAATGACCAGGAAACTTTCTCAAAAAGCTTTTATTTGTAGGACAGCCACACAACAACAACAACAACAACAACAACAAAGCTGCATCCATAGGCTAGTATTGGCTGGCTGAACAACTGGCTAAAGTTACGTAGTATTTAAGAGGTTGGTAGTTTTATCAATCAAGATTATAAACTAGCAAAGCCTCCAAACCAGAGAAAAGAAATTCTTTTCCCCATCAAAATAGTTTACTAAAGCACTTGTACGACCCTCAGACAGCGAAGCCCCCCTAGGGCCGCAATGAGCGTTAGGAAAGTCAATGTTCATGTGTCCTGCAGTTCACATGAAGTCACGCATTTTGCTGCGTCCTTCATCGACCCACGAGCCAAGTGATCCACCGTTCAGGGTTATAGTTTTATCTTTTTAAATAAAATGCAATCATTCGCAATGGCTGTAACAACATTTTTCCCCTCTATACTTGCTATCACCCTTTTTATAGATAGGAGGAGAGAGACACCAATCAACTAGGGCTCAACCTCAACTACCTACTATTTATTATACAATATTTGCCTGAGTATTAGTAGGAGAGAGACTGCTACTCAACCTCAACTACTATATATAAGTAATGCCGGCCCGCGAGAGACTAGAGGGTTGAAGTCCGTATCAACATTGCCTCTCCTATAAACGGAAGGAGCTGACTAATAAAACTCGATTCTTGTCTTCAATCACGTGCGAGCTAGTTTATTTAAATTCCTTTTTTTTAAAAACCTATTCATTACCCGGACACGCGTAACTGGTGCCGAAACCCGGGATCATTCGCCAACTGTTTAATAGTGTAGTGTTGTGTCCAGTGTAGAAACCAACATGACGAGTAAACAGACAACAGGAGCCGATGTTAGGCTCGCAGTGAAAATAGAACAAGCGAGAGTAGCAAAAGCAGGGTACCTGATGAACCTATTAGATTCGATAAAGAGGTTCGAGGGTGATGCTCGAGAGTTGGACTTGTTCATAGAGAGAATGGACTGCATCAACGAGCAGTTAGTCACAACTCAACTAGACCCAGCTACAGACAAGAACATCAAGACCTACTTCCTCGCCAGGGTCAGCCTTACGGTGATGCTGGAGTTAGGACTTACGTTTTGTGCGGAGTGGAGTGCGGTGCGAGCAGCCCTTAAGGACAGATATGCTGGAGCCGCAAAGCCTGTAGCTAGAAGTGCGCTAAAAATTTTTGAAATGCGGAAGGAGAATGGTGAGACCTGCGCTGAGTTCGGGCGCAGATTGGGGGATGCGACAAGGAAATTAACTATGAAGATAAATGAAAAGTGCACAGACAGTCAAGAAGCGAAATGGAGAACGACGATATATGAAGAGATAGCCAGTGAAATTCTCCTCAAGGCAGCTCCAGAACGAGTGAGAATGGCCCTCCGTATCATGAAGCCCACTAGTCTCGAGGAGACAATTAATGCCATCCGGGAGGAAGAAATGGACCGAGAAGATAACGGTGTTATATACAGAGGGAAGTCAGAAGGAGGATGGGCAGTTGTGACCAGGAGGAGAGTACCTCAGGATAGGCAATTCAGAGCAAGAGCCTATGAGGATCGAGGACAAGGGAGGTATTCACAGGAGAGGAAGCCACGGGGACGTTTTGAAGAGAGAAGATCTCAAGCCAGGAGGAACAGCTATGAGGCAGTGGGAGGCTACACGCGAAGAGAGAAGCCAGTAAGAAGAGGATGTTGGGAGTGTGGTGAACTCGGTCACTTCGCGCGAGAGTGTCCGTATTTATATCGCAAGGAGAGACCACGAACGAAACAGTATAGACCAACACCAAGAGATGAGCCCATGGAAGTTAACACAACCCGGCGGGAGAAGATGTGGGGCAGGAGAAGACAAAAAGGGGAAGGCTCTTCAGAGGACGGGAGCTCATCAGAGTCAACAGGGTCGGAGCAAGAGACATCGATAGAACGACACGAGCGCTGGTACGAGCGAGGGAAGTGGCCTTCACTGGAAGAGACTCGTGGTGGGAGGATCGCTATTCGAGAGAAGAGGAAGAAGGATTGAAGGTTAGGCGAGAGGTATATAGGCGAGCAACAGAGGAATAGCATAAGAGGTAAGCTCCCTATATTTTTTTTTCCCAAATGGAAGACTAAGTGTTTGGTAGATACAGGGTCAGATAGCACAATTATGGACAATGAAGTGGCAAAAAGGATGGACAATTATTCAGGGCTGACACCGTGCAACTGCACCTTGGTCACCATGGCAGGAAGGAAGAGCCTGGTAGGCGAATTACAGGTAGAGATGGGAGAATTAATAGGAGAGACCTTGGAGATGAAAGTGCATGTGACCCACTTAGAGACCCAGAAATATGGAGTTATTCTAGGGTGCGACTTTTTGGAGAGAATCAATGCAAAACCTGAGTGTAAAAGAGGGAAGTGGGACATTAAACTAGGAAAAAGGAAATACTTCGTGGAAGGGAGAGTTAAACCAGGGAAGAGAATAACGGTAAACTGTGGAAAAGTGATACCAGGAGAACATCAGGTTAGTGAATTAATGAAAGAATTTGAAAAAGTATTCTATAGTGAAGGACAGAGGTTATCAGCTACAGGTAGGGTCAAACACCAAATAGAACTCCCTGAAGGTACAGTTGTTTACGTGAAACCTAGAAGGTACCCACACCAATTGAAAAAGATAATGCAGGAGCAAATAAAGGAAATGCTGGACCAGGGCATAATACAGAGGTCTAAGTCGCAATTTTCGAGCCCTATTTGGCTGGTCCCAAAAAAGGTCGAGGAGGGTAAACCCCCTAAATACCGGTTGGTAGTAGATTTTAGAGAGTTAAATAAGTACACTAAGCTTGAAAGATACCCTCTGCCAAGGATAGAAGACATACTCGACCATATGGCAGGAGCAACTGTATTCAGTACCTTCGACCTCAAGGCCGGGTATCACCAGATTAGGATGCACCCGAGAGATGTCGAGAAGACGGCCTTTACGTTCGATAGAGGCCACTTCGAATTTTTGAGGATGCCCTTTGGCCTAAAGAATGCGCCTTCCACGTTCCAACGCCTCATGGATGAACTGCTTGAAGGACTGGGAGAAGACTTTACGCAAATCTACATGGATGACATCATAGTGTTCAGTAAGTCAATAGAAGAGCATAAGGAACATGTTACAAGGGTGCTGAAAAGAATAAGGGACTTTGGCTTAAAGGTAGCGATGGATAAAACCCGCTTATATCAAAAAGAGGTTAGATTTATGGGGCACCTTATCTCAGGTGAAGGAGTAAGACCCGACCCTAAGAAGGTTGAAGCAATAGATCGATTACCCTATCCAAAGGGACCCAAAGACATCAGGGCTTTTCTAGGTATGATAGGTTTCTATAGAAGGTACGTAAAGGACTTTGCAGCAATCACGAACCCCTTGACGGACAGTTTAAAGAAAGGAAAGAAGTTTATACAAACAGAAGATCTAAGAGAAGCAGTGGAGCAGTGTAAGAAGGCGTTGCGGGGCCCGCTGTTGCTCCAATTTCCTGACCTAAACAAACCATTCATTGTAATGACAGATGCCAGTCAAGAAGCTATCGGGGGAGTCTTGATGCAGGAAACTATCCAGGGAGAGCGACCAATAGCCTACGCCAGCAGAAAATTATCACCAGCAGAAAAAAGGTATAGCACAATAGAAAGGGAAATGTTAGGCATAGTGTGGACTGTAGAACATTTCCGACCCTACCTTTTTGCGGCTGAGTTCACTATTAGAACAGATCATAGGCCCCTAATGTGGATCGGGAATTTAAAGGAGACGTCAGCCCGGATAGCAAAGTGGAAAGAAAGGATAGCTGCATACAACTTCAGGGTCCAGCACGTAAAGGGCGTTGATAATCAAGTAGCCGACTGTTTGTCCAGAAACGTCAACGTCATTACGAGAAGTAGTACGAGAGAGCCAAGTACCTCCAGGGACGTGCGAGAGTTTTTCGCCAACTGGACACCAGACGCAGATGAAGACCAAGAACAACGAAATGGACCGGAAGCTGAGATTAGTCAGGATATAATAAACAACAAGAGAAATCAAATAATTATAAAAGACGACACAGAAGAAATAATAAACACCCAATTGCACAAATATGGCCACTTAAAAATAAATATTATTACAGGAGGAACGAAAGCGAACAACGAACAATTAAGTACAGTCATAAACCAACTAACAGTGCCAGAAAAGGTATACCATTTCTTTATAGAATCACAAGAACTTGAAAATAGACTACTCCGACTAATTCAGGAAAGAGAGCTGAGACAAGGAGCTCATTTCATAATCTGTAAGAACCAGGTAGAAACGGTAGAAGACGAAGAACAGCAGAAAGAGGTCATCCTAAATTATCACAGGGGAAAAACCAACCATCGTGGTGTCACAGAGACCCTTAAACATCTACAGAGGTCGCATTACTGGCTCCAAATGGGCAAGAGGATAGCCCAAGTGATAAAGGACTGTGAAATATGCAAAAGGAGGAAGTATGAAAGAGTACCACTTGTACCTCCATTATTACAAAGTCAGACGCCCGAGGGACCCTTTGAGGAGCTAGAAATTGATATATTTACATACGACGGAAACAAATATTTAACAACAATAGATAGACTAACGAAGTTAGCCTCAGCATGGCCACTAACAAGTAAATCAAGTGAAAGTACAGAAGAGGCATTGCTGTCGTATTTGGCCACGTTTGACTGCCCGAGAACGATCTATATGGACAGAGGGCGAGAGTTCAACAACGTTAAAATAAAAACCCTGTTAAAAGAATTCAATATAAACCCCCATTGGTGTACACCGGGTCATCCAAGGTCCCACGGAGCAATAGAGAGACTACATAACACTCTAACGGAACACTTGCAGTTATTGGCTGATGCAAAAAACATAAAGGGTCATGTGGCAATGGCCAGAGCGGTCCTAGCATACAACAGTAGTATTCACTCGACCACAGAGGCAACACCATTTGAATTGCGGAAAAAGGAAGCGGATCCACAAAGGTTACATAATAGAGTCAAAGCAGCAAAAGAAAGATGGACCAAGCAATATAATCAAAGGAAAGCAGAAGAAACAGTAGGGTTGATACAAGAAGGGGACTTCGTATATAAACTGAATAGGCAGAAGCGAAGGAAATCGGACCCGAGATACGTAGGGCCATACGAAGTACTCGCAACGTTACCACGGTACAGAGCACAGATATGGAGGATAGGAACGGACACCCTGAAACAAGAAATAGTTCATTTTCAGGAACTGCGACATGTGAGAAGGAAAATCCCACCAATGGTGCGAACGATATAGTGTAGTTATGTGTGTTTACCTTTGTTAATTTTGTTATTTTTGTTTTGTACAAATAATCATAGCAGTTCATCTTTCGTTATTTCTGTAATTTCTATAAACAATGTTAATTCAGTTACTTGTGTGGACGTCATTTTATTTTTGAATGTTAAAACATTATATTCATTTCTTATGTTTAGAGTCAAGTTTTGTTTTGTTATTTTATGATATAACTCAGACACTTGTACGGAGAGCATTGTTGATAAGGACTGGGAGGGGGCAGTAATGCCGGCCCGCGAGAGACTAGAGGGTTGAAGTCCGTATCAACATTGCCTCTCCTATAAACGGAAGGAGCTGACTAATAAAACTCGATTCTTGTCTTCAATCACGTGCGAGCTAGTTTATTTAAATTCCTTTTTTTTAAAAACCTATTCATTACCCGGACACGCGTAACTTATATATATTTTTTGTTGTGTAGGAGAGAGACACTTTCGACTCAACCTCAACTACTTTAGTTGTTATTCACTTGTGTAGGAGAGAGACACCCCAGTGTGGGGAGGGCTCAACCTCATCTACTTTTGGACAGCAAGAGGGAAAAATAGCCAAAAAAATATATAAATAGTTTTAAGACAAGGGAGGAATTACTGAATTCAGTAGGACCTACGTCCTACTGAACAGCTATTGGCAGCTGTATGGGTCAGTAGCCCTTGAAAAAGAAATAGGTAGAAGAAGGAAAGGATATAGAGTTTGGAAAAAGAAATAGGTAGAAGAAAGAAAGAAAAAAGGAAAGAAAGAAAGAAAAGATTTTGAAATATTGAGTATAAATATAAAAACGAAAAAAAAAACACCTAGTACGGGAAGTATGCAATCCGAAAGTCCCAACAATCGAAGGAGGCCCGCCCCATGTCCAGGATCCCGCCAGGCAGGCGAGGGCTGATGGGGGGGGGGGGGGGTCATTCCCCCCCCCGCCGTCCAGGCCAGCCCACCAGCGATGACCCCCAGCAGCCAAACAGCCCGGAGAAGGTCCCACACGCCACGCCCGCCGCACCGCACCAGGGCCGGGGAGTACGGAGGACCCCCACCCCAGCCATCACAGACGGCCACAGCCCGCCCGAAACCCGCCCCCCATGAGGCCGTCCTCCAGACACCGCGACAGACACCGACTGCGAAAGTTAAGGGCGAAATATTTTAAAACACCGAGGGTGTTTAATTAGTTTCTCCGTCGATATAGGCCATTTGAAACCCAACTCTTGAATTTGATCCTCAAAATCAAGCCTGAGCAAGAAATATTTGTTGCAATGAAACAATAAATGTATCGGGTTGTCTATGGCTCTTCTACCATAGTCCCTGCACCATCGATCCGCCGCCTTACCAATACCATGTAAAATCTCTCGGAAGACCCCATGTCCCGTCATCACCTGCGCCAGTGCAAAAGAGGGCTCGTAATGCTTACACTCCATGAAAACATAGAAGTCTCCGATAAACTGTAGGATGTGTGAGTTTCTTGTGTCCTTTCTGGCTTCCCTCAGCCATTTTCCGAGGATATATTTTCTGATAACACTGCTAATAATCTTAAAGGGTGTGTTTCCTGGGTTGGGAATTCTTCTGTTTAATTCAGGGATTTGACAATTAGCCCCATTTCTGAATTTATCTAAAATGTTATTTTCTAGTAGTTTGAACTTGGCCGGGACAGTTCTGGTGAGGATGCACAGCGTATTAGTTGAGATAGTTCTATACGCGTGCGAAACTTGGAGGAGACTGAACCTATAAAGTCTATTTAATTGAGGGTGAGAGGACCGAGGAAGCCTTGGGAACCACGACCCGGCACCGTAAGTGACCATAGCCTCTACAATGGCTCTATGCGCAGTGATCAGTTGGTTGTGGTTTAATCCCCATTTTGCGCCTGATATGATTTGAAAATAGAGAACTTTCGTGGAATTTTCGTTTTGAGTTCTTTCAAGTGACACGTAAAGTTTAACTTTTATTAAGGGTGAAGCCTAGAAAATTTAATTCACTGTTAAAACTGACAGACTTATCTTTGATCTTTATGATAGGAAGCCGACGATATCTTCCCTTCAGAAGAATAGCTTGCGATTTATTTGCGGAGATTGTGAGACTTGCTGAGGCAGTCCACCTCAGGGTCAGATCGATGGCCCCCCTACTTTTATTTTCTATCTCTCTTCTTGAATAGCCCTCAATAATAAGGAAGATATCATCAGCAAAGGCTATGAAATTTATATTATTGTAGTCTAGTTGTATTAACAGGTCATTTACGTAAATGTTCCATAAATATGGGGACAAGGTAGAGCCCTGGGGGCATCCTCTTGAGATGGGATGTTTTACTACACTGCAATTGCCTATCAGTTTTAAGGAACGTTCCTGGAAAAAGCTCTCAATGATATTCGCCACGTTTGGATTGCAGCTTGACTGCCTAATAATGTTTGTCAACCTGTGGTGATTCATATTTTTAAAGGCGTCCTGTATGTCAATAGACAGACCGACAATGGAGGGGCAAGGAGATTGTGCAATAATGTTAATTAGCGTCTGCAGCGCAAGCGTGGTGGAGCGGTGTTTCCTGAAGCCGAACTGATTTGGATGAAGGATGTTTTCGTAATCGATGGATGTCTCTAGTTTTTTCTTGATGTAAGTTTCAAAGATTTTTGCCAGGGATGAAATAAGAGTTATTGGGCGAGATTTTGTAGGATCTTTTTTCGGGATTAATATCAGTTTGGCCGTTCTCCATTGCCTTGGGAAATAGCCTATTGACATACAGGAATGAAATAACGCAGTCAGATGCGGGACCAGGGACTCCTTCCCTTGCTTGATCATCTGAAAGGTGACACCATCCAAACCTGGGGCGCGTCCCGACTTCTTGGCTTCAATGATCTCCTTGATGGTGTCATCTTGAGACAGATCGTCGTCGCTAGTATATGCCGATTTTTGGGACAGCTTGAACTCACATCTGATCGGGAAAATCCTTGAAATTTGTTGACTAACTGATTCTCCCCATGAGTTACAGGCGTCCGTGGAGATTGGCAGTAGGGGGGGGGGGGGGGGGGGGCCTTCTTAGCAATCTCCAACACTGATTCCACGGGGTTGACTTGGAACCCTGTTTAACAAACCTATCCCAAGAGGCCAACTTTGCTGAGAGAACCTCCTTATGGTATTGGTTTTTTATGTTACTGTAGGTAGCAATGTTTGTTGGGTTTCTATTTTTCCTAAGGTTAAGTTTGAGTTTTTGGGTTTTTGCTTTTAGATCTTGGAGGTTTTTTGTCCACCATTTCGGTTTTCCAGGTATATTTTCTTTCTTATATGTCTTTAGGCAGGTGTCTGTTATTGCAGATGTTAAAATTTTTACCTGATCATCAATTTCCCGATCGGATGTAGCTATCTTAGGGTCTAGAGGTAAAAGAGCCTGAAGTTTGGCAGTAAAGATTTTTCTATCCCTGATGTGGTAACGTGGCTGCCAGGAGACTATTGGAATATGTCTTTTTCCCCAACTGAAGGTAATTAAATTGTGGTCTGAGGGAACAATTTGATCATGGATTTTCCAGCTATAAATGTCATTTACTTCGATGTTTTTGGTACAAGTTAGATCAATATTGCTATGAAAGGATAGGTTATTGTTTTTTCCTGGGTAAGTGGGAAAATCTGAGGGTCTATTGATGAGAGAGAGATTATTTAGTGCTTTCTAGTGCAGAAATTATCTGTCTTCCTGCCTCTAGCGTCTGTAAAAGGGTTGAACCAAGACTTTGATTTGGCATTGAAGTCACCAGCTATTATAATTTTGTGGTCTCTGCAAGAGTGAATAATTCTACCGATTGTGTTTAAGATTCTACTCATGGGCAAATTTTGATGGCAACAAACTGATATGACCATGAAAGTAGACTCCTTTACAATAAAAGAAACGGTGGTGGTGTGTTCGGTGCAACCCTGTTCCAGAACGCAGACGTCGAACATTGATCTGTTGAAAGCGATAGCTGTCTTTGAGTTGTTAAGGGGAATAACCGATTGAAATGAAGGTCCCAATGAAACCTGGAGTCTCTTGCTTATTTTAGGTTCCTGTAATATTAGAATATGCGGACGTAAGTCTGGCAATATTACTTGAAGTTCACTGAGGACCCTGGGACTCTTCATCATATTTAATTGTAGAAAGCGTATACAATCTAATGAGCTTCGTCTATTCATATTGAATGTTTATGAGAATAGAGCTTCTATAGGCGGCAAAAACAGGACAACTACCATCTCTGGAGTTGTGGGCTCCCTTACAGTTTGCGCAATTAGGGCTTTCCCCGGCCGCACGACAGTCTTTAGTGGCATGACCAGACTTAGCACAATGTCCACATATTTCCTTTTTTGCACTACAACTGCTCGTTGAGTGCCCAAAAGCCTGGCACTTGGCGCAATGTCTTATGTGGATGTGGTCTTTGAAATGGTAGGAGGTGAGCCCATACTAAATCCTATGTTGCCTAGACAACAGCGAGCTCCTAATTTCTGGGGAGACCTCAAAGACGACATCACTCAGCGCGGGGTTCCTTCTGTTTTTTAAGCTTGTGATAAAATTAAAATTACGGTCAAATGATTCTTTGGCGATGTGGTCTTTGAGGTTTTTGTTATAAATTTCCTCCAGAATCCCCTTCTGCTCGTCCACCCTGGGCAGACCCACCACCATGATTCTATGTTTACGCTTTCCCACAACTGTCGCCTTCATCCCAGCTTCCCCCAACCGTGAGTTCGTAGTTAATTTATCAGCCTGATCTCTGTTGACCCTCAGTATGATCTCCTTCTTCCTAACAATAGCCCGGTCCACCTTCAGGTCCAAATCCTTTAGCTTATTCTCCTCAATGTCTCCCTCGCCCTCCAGATTTGTGATCCTAATCGAGCTAAGGCTCGGGAAACTCAACAGGTGCTGGTTTCTGGGGTCTTTCTTGAATACTTTAGCCCATTTCCGGATAATATAATCGTGCACCGTGTTTTGAACTTCCTTAGGGGTGATAGCTCTGGCATCCGGGATGGCTCTACGGATGGCTGGGATGTTGCACTGGTTGTTGGTGAGTAAGTCTTTGACAATGAACTTCTCTGTAAGCTGGTAAGACGGCGGGAGTAGTCTATTCAGGAGGCAGAGTGCGTGTGTAGAGACCGTCCTGTATACGTGGGTGGTGGTAAGGAGGCTGTATCGACATAATCTGTTTAGGTGGACGTGATCTGAGAGGTTGAGTCTTGGAAACCATACTTCCGCGTCGTAGTTAATCATGCCGTCCACAATTGCCTTGTGAGCACCTAGTAGCTGTGTGTGACTGATGCCCCATCGGTGGCCCGACACCATCCTGAAGAGGCCAAACTTCTTGGGAATTCGTTTATCGTTTATCGGTTTGCTGAAGGTAACTCCTAGGATTTTCAGGTGTTCTTGGAACTTAAGTGTCTGGCCGTTGAGCTTGATAATTGGCAGGCGACTTAGCTGACCCTTGAGAAGTATGAGCTTGGTCTTGTCAGCCGAAATGTTTAATTTAATGTCTGTGAGCTCACTGTGTAGCTTGCTGATGATGTTCCGGGCTCGGGCCTCTATATCCCTCCTAGAGTTCTCCTGAATGAGTATGAAGAGGTCGTCGGCGAAGGCAGTGAAATGGACCTGTTCCCTGTCGAGCGTGCAGAGAAAGTTATTGATGTAAAGATTCCACATGCAGGGTGACAGCGTGGAGCCTTGTGGGCAGCCTCTGGTGACTTCGTGGGTGATTGCAACTGTGTTGCCTTCGTATATGACAGATCTGTTGGTGAAAAAGCTGTTCAGCGTATTGGCCAGGTTGTTGGGGCAGTTCATTGTAGCTAGCGAGTCCATCAACACCTGATGGTTGACGTTGTTGAAGGCATCCTGGATGTCTAGAGCGATGCCTATGAATAGTTTATTCGGGCTCTCTTCTATGGACCTGGTGATTCTATTTATGGCTTGGATGGTGGAGGAGTTCCTTCTGAACCCGAACTGATGTCGATGGATGACCTGGTCGTATTGTAGAGCTGTCTCGAGTTTCAATTTGATGTAGCTCTCGAAAATCTTGCCCATTGTTGGAAGGAGAGAGATTCGTCTGGGTTTCGACCTGTCTTTTTTAGGGATCAGTATTATTTTGGACTTTTTCCAGGGGTTGGGGAAATACCCTATGACCAAGCACGCATGGAATATATGGGTCAGAAGTGGCGATATTATGTCGTTCGCCACCTTAAGCATTTTGTACGTAATTCCATCTATACCAGGGGCCCTTCCTGTCTTCCGTGTCTTAATGATGTCCTGGATGATATGTTCTTGCGCTAAATCGTCATCCGGTTTGGGGGGAAGTGTTCGAATGCTTCTGAACTCGCATCTAATAGGGAAGAGTTTAGTCAGCTCCGTTTTTATTGTGCTGGCTCAGTCCTTGTCTGTCCGGGAGGTGGGTTCTAGCTTGGGTGTTCTCCGGAGCACCCTCCAGTATTTGGCCCAGGGGTCCTTTCTGGATCCTTGTGTGACGAAACGTTTCCAGGCTTCCCGTCTTGCGGCTCGGACTTCCCTTGTGTATGCTTTGTGGGCTTCCTTGAGCGCTTGTAGTGCTGCGTTATTAGTCCTGTCGCTCCGAACCCTGCGTCTCCTGTTCTGTACATCAGCCTTAAGTCTGGCTAGGGTCGGGGTCCACCATGGAGGTTTTTCCAGCTTTTGTTTGATGGTCCGTTTTTTGCATGTGGCCAGTATGGTTTGTGCGAGGTGGGCGATCTCCTGGCCTGTCTCTGCCGGGCACTGGGGCTGAGTGTTCGGGGTTCGTAACCTGCTCAAGAGTAGTCTCCTGTACTATTGGGGATCTTGTACTGTGTAACGATATCTCTTCAAGATTGTTTGCGACTTTGGTGGGACCCATTTGAAAAGGATTACGTTGTGGTCAGAGGGCACTATTCTGTTTAGAATTTTCCATTGGCTAATGTTCCCCACCTGGATGTTCTTGGTAAGGGTTAGGTCAATGTTGCTCCATACGTCCCTCCTTATGTTCTTACCAGGGAAGGTTGGGTAGGGGGAGGGTTGGTTCCGGAGACTGAGCCCTCTCGTTGTCAGAAAGTGCTCCAGTGTCTTGCGAGTTGAACCAGCTTGTGGACTTTGCATTGAAGTCTCCCTCTATGAGGATCTCTCTCCTTCCGCATCCCTTCAGAATGGTTTCCAGTATTGCAAGGGTCTGTTTGATGCACAGTTGGGGGAACAGTATATGGAGACCGCCACGAAGCTGCCGATAGCTGAAGTAACCGAGCACGTTGTTGTGAAATCGGAGCAATATTGCTCCAGGAGGCACACGTCGAACATATCTCTTCTGTATGCGATGGCTGTTCGTGATCGCTGAATGGCAGGGGTCAGCGTCTTGTAGGCTGGGCGTAGCTGTATCTTGCCTCTGGAGTTGAAGGCTGGTTCTTGCAAAAACAGGATGTGTGGTTGCAGTTGTGGTAGACGTAACTGGTGCTCCTCCATTACTCTATGGGACTTCATCGTGTTGATTTGCAGGAAATTTACTTCTTTCAGGTGGGGCCTATTCATATTGTACTCTTGCTATTTGGCTGGAGAGGTATGCTCGGTAGCTAGGGCATTCCTGGCTCATTGTAATGTGAGCCTCTTTGCAGTTCACGCATTGGGGTGCCAGTTGGGTGGAGCGACAGGAGTTGCGTGCCGTCAGTCGTCGTGCGCGGAACTGGTCCGGGAATCGGCGACTCCTGGATCTTCGGTGCTTGGCTGAGAGCACCCCCGCTGTCCTATTTTTCGTTTTTCTTGACAGTTTTTCAGTCAAGAGGTGCGCAAAGTGTGTCTACAAGTGTTTCTACCTGTGCAGCTATATAGTAAGTTTTGGTTTTTGCTGTGTAGCGCTCTTCCCACCCCTCTTACCCTATCCTTAGTTTCACCCTTTTTTGGTCCCACACCCTTCCTGATAGTTTCCCGTTGTTCCTGGCCCCCTGGGCTATAGCCCTATCCTAAAAAATTTTCGCGCTGAACTTTGGACCTACAGTTTATAGCGAATATCTCCGCTCCTGGTAGAGCTACTGAGCTGGAACAAACGCTATTGTGTTCAGGAGATTAGGGCGCATCGTCCAGGATGAGCTCCAGGTCCCCTAAGAAGGCTGAAGGGTCCTCACGAGGAGAAGGGATCTCCAAGAAGGCGACTGTTAGTGGCAATAAGGATCTTGGGCATGAGAAGGCTTCCACTACTGGAAGCATAGAAAAGAAAACGCCGCTTTCGAGACCGAAAGGTACGGATGGGAAGTTTATCAAATACAACGTTGATAGGAAGCCATCCTCTGCCCCGTCTAACAGGAGAGTCTCGGCAGATAGAGGTGTAGTGCTCGGAGGCAAAGAGTCTCCCGTCCTCACTCTCCGGAGGTCAGAGTCACTTACGGGTGAGCTGCAAGTGGATCTCTCTAGTTCCCCCGAGGAGATCAGTGATGAAGAGAAAGGCGACCGGCTGTTTAAAGAATTATTAGAAAGTGTGCAGACTTCGGAGACTAAGAAGCGACCGAGGGAAAGCCTCACAAAAGTAAGTGCCGCGAAGAAAGGGAGGTGTAACCCTTCTGCGGATATGGAGGAGGATGCGGCCGACCCCCTGACCCACCTAAGGGGGAAGAAGTCCTTGAGCCTCGAGGGAAATGAAAAGGAAGTAGATCCTCTCACACATGTTGTGGATTTTGATATGAACGTGGGTAGGATCTACGGTAAGTTAGATCAAGCTATGTCAGCTATATGTAGGATGAACAAGTCTCTAAGGGCGTTAGACGAGGCCAATCCGAGCCAGTCTGACACCTTGGAAGTTCTCAGGGGAGCCAGCTTGCAGTTTGCCATGAATGCAGACGAAATAAGAGCCCTCACAGCCACAGTAAAAGCTAATTTTGAAGCATATAGGGGTGGAGGGACACCAGTGGACTATGAGCTGAGGCTTATAAATAAAGTACGGAATGAGATAACGGAATCCCTGTCGGAGTTTAAAAAAGAAGTTATAGAGGTAGTAAAAAATGAAGTTGCAGCATGCTCGGAGGATGTGATGTCCAAGGTAGATAAAATGCTGGGAGGCGGAGTGGCCTCCATGAGCAACATGTTAGCTGCTGCTGTTAGGATCAATAGAGAACCGGAGGGCAAAACTGTTTCGTCTAAACAGACCACCTCTGAGGGCCCCTCCTCTGCTCAATCTCGGGGGGTACCACTAGAGGGGATAAACAGCAAGAAGTCGTTTGCTGAGGCAGTTGCGGAAGGCACTGGTACTGCTACCAGAGTCGCGGGCGCAACTGATCCCAGTTATTTGGGTGCCCCCCCGGCAGGTGAAGAGCCGCCTGAATGGAAGCAGGCTAGGAGGAAAAGGAAGAAAGGGGCACAACCAGGGGACACAGATCTCGCTTCGGCTGGGAGGGTGCCCACAATAAAGGACATATACTTAGCCCCAAGGGAAAATGTTATAATAGTAGGGAGTGGCAGTGCCGAAATGGAAACAAACAAAATTAAGGAATTAATCAAGAACAAGATTAATCCTATAACTTTGGGTGCAAGGGTTAACTCCGTGAGAAGCCTCAGCTCAGGAGAGATTATGTTCGTTGCGGACTCCCCTGAGGATGCCTCGAGGCTCAAGGAGGGCATCGAAAATGCCAATGTAGGCGTCGTGGTCAGAGGAATAAGGCCCATGGCCCCTAGAATACAGGTTAGGGCAGTACCAAATGATATCTCGTTCGAGGAACTTACGAAGCAGTTCGTGGCTAATAACAGGCCTATTTCCAAAGACGAGGATATCAAACCACTGTTTAGGCTAGGTGACAAACTTAGAGAGAAGTCTACAGTGGTGTGCGCAGTGGACAAAGAAGTAGGGGAAAAGATATTGGCTGAGACTGGCCTACGTATTGACTGGCAGGTATGTCCAGTCAGTAAATATAACGAAATTAGCCAGTGTTACAATTGTCTGTCGTTCGGGCACGTAGCGACTAGGTGCCGCAGTAGTGTACCAGCTTGTGGCCATTGCGCTGGTGAACATGAGTCGCGCGAGTGCCCGGACAGGACGAAGGTCCACTGTGCAAACTGCAAAAAGCTTCGTCTGCCAAGCGTGGGCCATGGGGCCTTATCCAAGGCCTGTCCCGTCCGTAAGCGTGAGGTAAGAGCTATTAAAAGTAAGATCAATGGCTAGCCTTATATTACTACAACAAAATGTTAGCAAGTCCTGCTTGGTGACAGAGCAGCTCATGTCTTACGGACATAAGATTAATGCCTCCACCGTAGCCATTCAGGAGCCATGGAACTACGGCTGCGCCAAAGGGACAGGCCTCAAAGGGAAGCTTGTGTTTCCTGAAGGTGATCGACCCATGACGGCAGTCAAGATCCTTGACGACGGGCTGGATGTATGTGCTATTGGTAGAGTCTCTAACAAGTACCTTACTGCATGTAATGTTAGAGGACCTGGTTATGAATTTATCCTCATATCCTTTTACAGGCAGTATGGGGCAACTTTGAGGAATACTCTGCCTGCTCTGGACAGGGCCCTTTCACTATTCAAGGGCTTGGAGATTGTCGTCATGGGCGATTTCAATGCCCACCACATGACCTGGGGTACAGGGAAGTCAACGATGGATGGGTATGAGGTCCTTGATCTCTTCCGGAAATATGGTTTAGTGGTAGTCAATGACCCAGGATCTAGACCAACTTTTGAAGGTCCGAATGGGTGGTCTTGGATCGACATCACAGCTGTTTCTGAGAAGACCATGGGTAAGGTTATCGGGTGGAGAGTTGAAGACAGCCTTCCTTTGGGGGATCACAACCCTCTGGTGCTTACCCTGTCCTTGGCGAAACCGTTGTGCCTCATGCAAAGACTAAGGGTTAGAGGCGTCAATTGGGTTTTCTTTCAAAATGAATTGAAAGAGCAATACAAAAGTACAGAGGAATATTTGAGAATAAAGGCCGAATGCCCTGAAGACTTGGACTTCAAGGTTAAGATACTTACGGAATTAATACATGGTACGATTGTAAAAGTATTTGGTTAGGCGAAAGAAAGAAAAAAGTCCCGTGGTGGAGTGAGGATCTAACCATATTAAAGAAAGAAGTAATTAAAAAAAGAAGAATATTCCAAAAATGCAAAAACCCAACCACGAGGAAAGATTATCATAAAATGTTTATTACGAGTAGGAAAATGTTTAGGAAGGCATGTGAGGCGAGGAAACGTTCCACCTGGAGATCCTTCGTGGAAACCTTGGAGTCCAACCTTTGGGGCCTACCATACAAGGTGGCCTTTGGAAGGATAGGGGTAGATAGGGCGGCAAACGACCTGGTTTTTGATACAGGTTATACTTATGACCTGCCGACCCGCACAGCGAAGCTCCTGGAGGGTTGTTATCCCCGTGAACATAGGGACAACGAAAGTCCACGCCATGCGTCCACTAGGGAAGCCTGCCAGATGCCCACAGATAGCATACAGGAGTGCACTTGGGGCTTATCGGATGTTGAGTCTGTCCTGACCAGGCAGGGTAGTTTGAAGGCTCCTGGTCCTGATGAGCTCCCACCAGTGTGTGCCAAGAAGGCCCTTCCGGTTATAGGTGAAGCCTTATTGCAAATAATGAGAGAATGCTACTCCTTGGGCTACTTCCCAACAAGGTGGAAGATGGCAGATGTAGTCATGCTGATCAAAGGAGGCAACAGGGACCCCACAAGGGCCTCGTCTTATAGACCCATTTGTCTACTTCCCTCGTTAGGCAAATGCCTAGAGGCACTTATTATGAAGCCTCTGGCGGCAAAGCTGGCCACCGCCTCGAGTGGATGTCAGTATGGGTCAGTACCTGGTGGGTCGTCCACTGATAACGCGTTATGGAAGCTGAGGTGCCTGGTCACCGAGGCTGATTCCAAGTACGTTGTTGGATTATTTATAGATATAAAAGGCGCATTTGATCATGCGTGGCGACCTGCCATCATCAGAGAGATCATTGATGCTGGGATAGAGGATAATATAGTAAAATTGATAAAGAGCTATTTCACTGATAGAGTGGTGTTCGCCAGGGCGGGTAGCTGTACAGTGCAAAGATTGGTGGAAAGAGGGTGCCCCCAGGGATCTGTACTGGGCCCTATCCTGTGGGCTTACCTTTTCGAGCTCCTTCTGGTCGAACTTCTGGCATCGGACCATAGCCCCATCGCTTATGTGGATGACTTGGTGGTGGTGGTGAGGGCTCGGTCCAGAAGGGAGATAGAAGAAAGGGCAAACAATGCACTGTCCATCATAAGTAGATGGTGCCTCTATGTGAAGGTGGAGTTGTCCCTGGAGAAGTGCACTGCGCTGATGCTGAGGGGCAAATTCAAAGGGGGCAGCATGCCAAGGATGTTTTATAATCAGACTAGAATGCCCTTTGGGACGGAATATAGATACTTGGGCGTGCTTATTAGTGAGGGATTCAGGTTCTCAAAGCATATCAAAGAGATGGCAGGGAGAGCACTGAAAAAGTTCACGCATGTAAGCAGACTCTCCGGGCCGATGTGGGGGATAAAGGCTAAGGCCAGAGGGGTCCTGTACGGCGCCATCTGTGAGTCGGTGCTGTTATATGGAGTGCCGGCTTGGGGCCTGGACCTGAATTCCTCTATGAGCAGAGTGCTAGTCTCGCATCAGCGCAGAGCGCTTTTGATGGTAACAAAAGGATATAGGACAGCATCCGCCCTGGCGACTCAAGTCCTGGCTGGTCGGATGCCCATCGATATTAAGATTAAGCTAAGAGTCGAGCAGTTCCTCTACAGGCATGGTGGTCGCCCCAGATGGGTGGATATAAGTCCGGAAGAGATCGGGGACCGAGAGGAACGTTTGACTCGATGGGCATTACGGCTATGGCAGGAGATATGGGATGGAGGGAACGTGGGTAGGTGGACCCACCGTTTCCTCCCCAATATAGAGAGAAGATTGAAGCTGGGGGACTTCCACACAAATTACTGGTTAACCCAGATTCTCACGGGGCATGGTGATTTTGGGGCATACCTCTACAGGTTTAAAAAAAGGGAGGAGGAACGTTGTGCATGCGGGGCCCCTTCGGAGAGTGTAGCACACATCCTGGAGGTATGTCCCAGATATGCTAGAGCAAGATTTGATTATGAGACGAGGACGGGAGATTTTGTAGAGGCCACATACAGAACTGCCCTTACGAGCCACAGGTGATATCGCCTTCTTGAAATATATTGACATCATAAAGGAAATGAGAAGGAGCCCAGGACCGGAAGCCTCTGGACGGCCAGCCTGAAGAAGATATGTTTGATTTTGTTTAAGTTTTTACTATAAAGTGTTTTATTTTGAACAAGTACTTTTGTGTATTATGTTGAGTTTTTATCCCCCTTTTTCTTTTGACTTTGTGATGTAGCGTCGTGGAAGCTCGCCTCCGCGTGGTCCACCTCGGGCATATCTCGGAGGCTATGACAGCCCTATCTTCGGCTAGAGCTTGGTGCTCCCGAGATGCGGCGAAAGAGCTTTCACGTTAAAAAGGCATCAATCTGAGTTGCTATTATACGTGATATGGCCGAAAGGCTGGGTACACGTTCTAATATCAAAACAGGGTGGAGCGACAATCTTTCGTGGAGTGCCCGGTTCTACTGCAATGACCGCATGTGTCCCTTTTTGCTTTGCAGGACAGAGTGGTGTGTCCGAAGGCCTGGCATTTGTTGCAGTGCATGATGCGTACGTGGTCCTTGTAGAAATATGATGCGAGACCGTGGTATATCCGCTGCTGCTTGTTAACCAGGGTCGCGGGGATCTTGGGGGAGACTTCTAAAACATAGTCGGCTCTCTCAGGGTTCCTTCTATTGGTGAGGGCAATTACTAGCGAGAAGTTCTTACAGAAATCTTCGAGCACCATGTCATCTGCTAGGTTGCGGTTGATGAGTTCCTGGAGGTTCTTGGCCTTTGGAAGCCCCATTACCTTAATGCGTGGGCGCCACTTCTCTAGCTCCGCCACCCTCAAGCCAGCCTCCTCGAGTTTTGGGTTTGTTTTGATGTTTTGTACGTTGGTCCTATTGGTGTGTATGATCATCGCCCCTTGCTTGGTTGTCGCCCTGTTTATCTTGAGGTTAAGGGCCTTAATTGTGGCTGGATCGACCTCCTTGTCACCGTCGATCGCCGTGATCCGGAGTGTTGTCCTGTCCGGAACCGGAAGAGGTCTGTTCCGGTGTGAGCGCCCTTTGAGGGCTGTAGCGTAAGTGAAGCCATCGTTCTCCGACGTGGACGCTGTAAGTGAGGCTAGTGAGCGCTGGACGTTTGACGACGATTCCAGTAGTTCTTTCCTTGTTTCTTCCAGGTCTTGTTTTAGTGTGGTGACCTGGGTGACCTCGTCCTGTATGTCCTGTTGTCCCTGCTGCACGCTAGTGGACATGGCCTTGATTTTGGCTATCTCATCCTTCATGGATTGGAGCTCCCGCGCGAAGCTCTCTAGTTGCGTTGTTTGGGCCTCTTGGAGTTCTTGGATTGCAGGTTCCAGTGCGAGGGATGAGGACCGTGTGAAACTGCAGGATTCTTGGATGTGGTCTAGCTGTTTTTTAATTAGCCCCCAGTCTTCTCGTTGAATTTCTGCCTTGCTGAGAGCCTGAAGGTGCATTTCCTCCAGTGCGTCTGTGTGAGCTTGAATTTCTGTTTTTGCTGACGAACTCATTCACTTCGCTGTAATGTGTTTGGCTACGAAATTTTTAATGTTCAAGGTCTTCTGCTTGAAGAGCTCCATGTCTGTTAGCTTCGCGTCTAGTTTGACTCTCGGACTTTTGGGGGTGGGGCGGTCTCTGCTTAATTGTAGCTTCTTAATGTAGTCCTTCGCTGGGTCTAATGACGCCGACGACGATGTCGACGAGGTATCACTCCATTCGTCGTGTACGGCGAGGGACGCCGCGACCTGTCCCTCGGCATGGCACCCGGGCGGGCGAAAGCCAGGCAGCTAAGGGATCTATAGAGGGGTTGGGCTTAAGGGTATTAACGTGTACCACAGAGGGTGAAGGGATATTAAGTGGGTTCTAGAAGCCGCTCTCTAATTTGGATAGTAAGTGGCAAAAAGCGTTAATTAACTACTAGATATCAACCAACTACTAAATAATAGTGATAGAAATAGTAAATAAGAATAAATGCTATATATAAAATATAGTATATAACTGATAATCAAGAAAAATAAATAATAAGAAATAATGAATAGGAATTGACTTAGTGTCAAGGAGGGAGGAAATAAAGGGAGGCAGTGGGAGGGATGGGGAGAAGGCTAGGGTGGGTGTGAAGCGTGTGATTCTGAGGAGAGACTAGTAGCAGTTGGTGGGCGTGGCTACCGGATCAGGGGTGGGGGGGGGAGTAGTAGGAGGAAAAAATGGCGGCCTAGCGAGAGCCAGGGTCAGCGCACCGTCAGGTAGGTGTGACCCAGACCCTTGCGCTATTGGAAAAGGAAAAATGCTCAACTTTGGTCTCGAAAAATTATTACTAAAACTCCAATGGCAAAGGTCTAGCTCTTAAATGAAATAAATTAAATTACAATGTAAAGGAGCTTAACTGGGCTAAATTATAAATCAGGCAAGGAGTTCAGCCGTCTCTAGAGACCAATGCCAGAACACACAGATGGGTGGGAAGTGGGGATGGTTGGAAATTAATTAAGAATTAATTAATTCAATTAGTCAAATAATTGAAGCAAAGGTAACTACTGGGAGGGAAAAAGACAGGGAGGATAGGAGAGGTGGTTGGAAGAAACGCCTGGGAATAGGCGTGCTAAGGCAAAGAGGTTCGATAAAATCAATCAATATGAAATATAACTAGAGAATATACTAAAGTAAGTAAACGGGATAAACAATAAGAGTTCTAAAGGTAAATTAAAATAACTAGGGAATGAGAATCAAACGATATTCAAATCGAATAAAGCTTGAGTAGAGTGACAAGGAGGTTCTATGAGATAATCAATAAAATATATAGAAAATATAAATAGAGAATATACAAGTTAACTATATACTAAACACTAAACTATTAACGAAATACTAAAATTAACTAAAATAGAAGAAAGCAATAAGGTTCTATAAAATATATTAAATTAAATGGGGAAAATCAAACAATATTCCAATCAAATAAGATTAAAATAATATGAATTAGTGGATTGGGTTGAGGAGTTTTATGAGAGGGAGCAGTAGGGGAGAGAAACTAGGGAAAGTGGGCCCGAACGAATAGAAAGACGCTAAAGGAGTGAGAAAAGGCTGAGAGTCCCTCCTGATTGAGCAAACTCAACTAGGCGGGAAGGAAGAAATATAGGTAGGAGAAAGAAGAAATAAAGAGAGCACAGTATATAGGGAGAATAAAGAAATAAGAATAAAGATAATAGAGAGGAGAGTAAGGTACTTGGCGTTCCTGGTAGAGGTGAGGTGAGTGAAAGGCAGGCGCAGTGGTGGGGCGGTGCGGACAATTTAGGAATCTCGTTAATCCATTCATGCGCGTCACTAATTAGATGAGGAGGCATTTGGCTATTTTTTTTTTACCCTGTCTCCAGAGTTAAGAGAAGGCCAAACCAGAGTGATGGTCTCCCTGGCTGGACAACTCGACTGGACATTTTCAATTTCTCCCTAACGTCCACGTCGGATTGATGGAGGGTGCTGGGAGTCTGCACCAAGTACCTGTAGGTTGCCGTCCGCCACTCCGGTCAACCAATGCCCGCCCTATCATTTACTGTATTTGTCTGTTTGCTCTTGTATGTCGTCATCTTGTTCCACCTATTCCAGTTGGTAGAGCTGCCTTGGAGGACCCTGGTGGTAACACCAGAAAGTAGCCTCCGCGACAAACCGATAGCCAAAAGGAGGTCGGCAGAACGTCTGGACCAGATGCCTCGCCATGAAACAGTGCAAGAAGAGAAGGCGATTTTTTCCCTCGGGAAGACATAAGATATCACCAGGGACTCGACCACCCCCTCGTCTGCCCCGTATTTTCGACACTTTTGCTCGTGCGTAGCCCTTAACGAGGTAGAGCCTGACACGACTTGCGCATCCAGAACAACCAAACGGTCATCCCTTCTGCAAACAAGGTCTGGTTTCCGCAGTCCGCCGGATGTGACAATATGTGGCTCAACCTCGACCTTCCAACGCTTATCCATAAGACCGGCCGCTAAGGTAGCGACTACAGCGTAATGACGCTGCACTCGCCCCCCATGAGTTCGATGACAGCCCTGTATAACATGAGCTGCCGTCTCCCCCACATGGCAACCAGCCCGGCAAAGCGTCTCAAGGTTCTCCCTACGGGATCCCGTTGAGGTTCTCATCCTAGTGGGGAGGCAGTTTATTCTCACGTGGTGAAACTGGACGTAGTTACGCCCAGGCACCCCGCAAGCACCTCCGCCGACCCACCAGGAGGAAGGACCAAAATTACCAGCTTCCCGCAGTTCTCTACCATCCACGGAACCATAGAGGAGATCAGGCATGGCGGAGCTCCGCTTCTGCACGCTGTCTAGCAAGACTCCACCCTTCGTCAGGACCTTCGTCGCCCACCTGAGTCTAATAGAGACCCAGTCGGACTCGGAAATAGCCCTGAGTACAGGCCAGCCCGCCGTCGACAGACGCCGAAGTCTATCCATGATTAGACCGGGAATGGCAGTGCCCATGCAGGGCACCCCTAGCAAATCAGGGGGGAAGCGAAGCCACCTACGCACAGCCATACGGATCTGGTTATCCAGGGCCCCCAACACTCCCATAGTAGGACCTGCTAGCACAAGTTGGTGGTACAGGCGCGGAAGCAGGAAGGTACGGAGTATCTCAAGCCTCTGCTGAGGCTTGAGTGGAGCTTTCGTTAGTCTTTCTAACATCGGAGCGAGCGCACCACCTGCTCTCCTCACTCCGATCGGCCTAAAATCCACCCCCAGGTACCTCCACTCTTGCGAGGAAGATAACTGGAGAATGGACACACCGTCGCTGGTGGAAAACAGCGAGTCAGAAAGGACCTTGTACTTCTTAGCCTTACCCGCAGCAACAAGGGAAATCGCAGAACACTTTTCAGCGTTCAGCGACAGCCCATGCAGCCGCGCACGAGCCTCGAAGCACTTAATTGCTTCCTGCATCCCAACCTGGGACTGTGCTATAAGCAGGACGTCATCAGCATAAGCGATGGTATTTATTCCAGTGCCACACCCAAGGGTATACTCCACTTCCGAAGGAAGCGAGCGTAGCACGTCGTCAACAACCAGGCAAAAAACGAGGGCCGACAGAGGTCACCCTGCCGGACACCTCGCCCAACACGCAATGGCTCGGACAGCTCTCCACATACTTGCAGGCGGGTGGTGCTTATCCTATAAGTCCTCTCCATGTAGTTTTGGATCCCCGCTGGGACATTGAGCTCTCGCAGCACGTAGGCTACGGCCCTGTGGCTTACCGAATCAAAGGCTTTGGCGAGATCAACGCTGACTATATGCATATCCTTTAGTCTGGCCCTCGAGTCCCGAAGGAGCACAGACAGGATGGACGTATTTTCTAAACAGCCATCGGTAAGCGCACGTTGACGGGGATCCACTAATTTTCAGTCCATAAAGCGTCGTAGGAGGATCTTGTTCAGTTGTTGCACCACCACTGAACATATACTTATTGGCCTAAAATCACCAGGTGCGGAACTTTGAAACTTTTTAGGCACAAAGACCGTCCTGGCGACCATCAAGCCTTCTGGGAAGCCGCCCATTACCATTGCAAGGTTGAAAAGAAGGGCCTTTAGACAAGTCGGGACCCCTCTCCATTGCCTGGGTGTGATACCATCCATCCCGGCCGCCGAGCGTAAAGGGAGACGAGCCCCCTCAATCTCGTCACAAGTCACAGGACCCCACAGGAACTCTAACTCTGGCTTACTCTCAAGCGTGCGCGGAACTGCACTCTCCGCGGACTCCTGCGTAATTATCGGCCCCCAGAACCTCACCATTTTTGGCAGGCCTGGGAGAGACGCCGACACAGAGCCGTTGAGAATGCGCTTAGCGGCTTCAGCTCTGTTCTTACGGTAAAGAGTCTGCATCTCTGCATACTCTTTCCGTCGCCGCCTCCGCCTGGGGATTCTTCCCTCCGTCCTCCTAACCTTCGGCTTACTTGTGACCCTTTCAGCCGGGGCAGGAAAGACATCTTTGATCAAATCGAGGAGACCTTCGCCACAGCGGTTCCCACCAAGGACCTCCTCAGTTAGCCGAACCAGCCGGTCAGCCTTGAAGGCCCTGATGTTCCTCACCGTAGCAGCCAACCCCTCGATTGACTTGAGAAGCGCCACATCTTGTGGACTTCCCGGATCATGGCCGGTAATCGGCCCGTCGACGAATGCCTTTAATGGCCAGATGGGTTCGCTATCTGGGGAGAGTAAGTGCAAGTTCAAGTGGCGGACTCCCTCCTTGAGAGCCCTGGCCTAGTGACTAGCGAGTAACCGAAGTTCCTCGTCAGACCATTGCCTCTTCACAGAAGCGATCTGAACTTCAGCATTCACGGCATCGGGATGCTGATGACGCCTATGGACGCGAAGACCCCTAGCAGACGCAAAAGTGTGACCATAGTCTGAACAGCCAAATCCAGATTCAGACTCAAGAGCAACAGACAAAACAGTATCAAGTTCCGACGTTGATGGACCGGCCTGAGGGCCGGCTGCATGCGTTGGGCCAGTGATCCGAACCGGGCTTGCGCCCCACTGGCTACAAGAATTATTTTTATTTTCCTTATCTTGGCCAACACATATTTAAGACGATGTGGGCTGGCAACCCCCACCGCCTGAAAAACCTCCTCCTTTGGCAATTAAGCCGGGCCGCCCCAACCCTCAGGAAAGGAGGCAGGCACTTCGCCACTGGTGACCTTAAGGCGGTCCAGGGAGAGTGACCGAAGAAACGACCACCCTTTAATGGTCCCCCACCCCACAAGTGAGGGGGGCCTAACAAGTGACCGATCCCCGACGGTCGCAATAAGCCTCCTGCCTGTTAGCCTGGCATGCATCAGCATAGCCAGTTACCGACTCTCGCGGCGGGGACGCCGACAGTAAGGCACATGGGTCATCAGGGGGTCCCCCCCTCCTCTCCGAGGAAGGAACAGTTTTTGCTACACCACCAAGTTGGAGGGGGACCCCTGAGCCCTTAAGAAGCTTAAGAGCCGCTAAACGAGGCATTGGAATCAAGCCAGCTTTTGCCCTTTTGCTTTACGCGAGGTTTCTGTCCTCGCTGAGCTGGCCTTAGGACACCTTCGTTATTGTTTGAAAGTTGTACCGCCCCAGCCAAACTCTCTACCTGATAGTGTCTTTGGGTCGGATCACGCTGGGGGGAGTGTTTTGGTGACTGCCAAAAGACACACAAGTGCTGATTAATGAAGAGCCTGCGGAAAAAAAAGGGAAGAGAGAAAAGAAAAAGGGGAAACCCATTCCCTTATCTCAACAACACACTTCAATCCCCAACAGGACAACAATCACTAACAGACTATGCATCAATCCGCCACCAACCCATGCGCTTGGTACGAGAAGACCGTCACAACGGGGCCGGAGCCCTCGATGGACTTTTTCCGCCTCACCGAGTAAGTAAGGAAACTATGAGAGTAGTGGTATTCACTGACGCAAATCAAAAGACTTCGTCCCACTTATGCTACACCTCTCATGTCTCCTTACAGTACCAAACTAGAGTCAAGCTCAACAGGGTCTTCTTTCCTCGCTGATTTTTCCAAGCCCGTTCCCTTGGCTGTGGTTTCGCTAAAGAGTAGGTAGGGACAATTACATTGACCAGCACCTACCAGCTGACAGTTTAAGGACTACCTTACTACTCATAAGAGTTGGGTTGTCCCCCCGAAGAGAAAACCCATTCCCCCGGGCCAGGGCTCATTAAGAATGAGTACCAGTATAGAAGCATTTGCCAATAAATGCTCCCACCCACTGGTGAGGGCCGGAGGTCTAGCTCCTCCTTGGTGTTATGCAGCCAACACCCGAGAAGATACTGCTTCTCACACAGCGACACATCACATACGATCACCACAACCACCACGCGTCCGACCGCAAGACGAGGCATGAGTGATAACCTGCAAAGAAGAGGAAAGATGAAAGTTGAAGAGTAAAGGAATAAACTGAAATTCACTCACGGGCTTGGAGACTCGTCCCCGTGGTACCGACAGTATTTTAAGAGCTCTCGGGTGGAACTCGGGACCTAAGTCCTACTGAACAGCTATTGGCAGCTGAATGGGTCAGTAGCCCTTAAAAGAAATAGGTATAAGAAGGAAAGGATATAGAGTTGGAAAAAGAAATAGGTAGAAAAAAAAAAAAAAACCCTAGTACGGGAAGTATGCAATCTGAAAGACTTACAACACTCGAAGGAGGCCGCCAGGCAGGCGGGGGCCGGAGGGGGGGTCATTAACCCCCCTGCCACCCCCGCCAGCCCACCAGCGATGACCCGCAGCAGCCAAAACAGCCGGGAGAAGGCCCTGGCACGCCACGCCCTCCGCACCGCACCAGGGCCAGGGAGGCCGTAGGGCCCCCACCCCGGCCAGCACAGCAGACACGGCCCGCCCGAAACCCTCCCCCCACGAGACCGCCCCCCAAAACACCGCGACGGACGCCGACCCGGTGGGACCATTTCACTCATCCGGACGAACTGCTTGCACACTTCCCGCCCATATCACGAAAAAGTGGAGTCTTTTCTAAAGTTCTGGCAAGAACCCTACTATGGTATGATTTGTTGTTCCATCCTTTTCATAATAAGAGTTTTAGCAAAACTTTTAAATATTTTAAAACACCGAGGGTGGTTAATTAGTTTCTCCGTCGATATAGGCCATTTGAAACCCAACTCTTGAATATGACCCTCAAAATCAAGCCTGAGCAAAAAATATTTGTTGCAATGAAACAATAAATGTATCGGGTTGTCTATGGCTCTTCTACCATAGTCCCTGCACCATCGATCCTCCGCCTTACCAATACCATGTAAAATCTCTCGGAAGACCCCATGTCCCGTCATCACCTGCGCCAGTGCAAAAGAGGGCTCGTAATGCTTACACTCCATGAAAACATAGAAGTCTCCGATAAACTGTAGGATGTGTGAGTTTCTTGTGTCCTTTCTGGCTTCCCTCAGCCATTTTCCAAGGATATATTTTCTGATAATACTGCTAATAATCTTAAAGGGTGTGTTTCCTGGGTTGGGAATTCTTCTGTTTAATTCAGGGATTTGACAATTAGCCCCATTTCTGAATTTATCTAAAATGTTATTTTCTAGTAGTTTGAACTTGGCCGTGACAGTTCTGGTGAGGATGCACAGCGTATTAGTTGAGATAGTTCTATACGCGTGCGAGACTTGGAGGAGACTGAACCTATAAAGTCTATTTAATTGAGGGTGGGAGGACCGAGGAAGCCTTGGGAACCACGACCCGGCACCGTAAGTGACCATAGCCTCTACAATCGCTCTATGCGCAGTGATCAGTTGGTTGTGGTTTAGTCCCCATTTTGCGCCTGATATTGATTTGAATATAGAGAACTTTCGTGGAATTTTCGTTTTGAGTTCCTTCAAGTGACACGTAAAGTTTAATCTTTTATTAAGATGAAGCCCAGAAATTTTAATTCACTGTTAAATCTGACAGACTTATCTTTGATCTTTATAATAGGAAGCCGACGATATCTTCCCTTCAGAAGAATAGCTTGCGATATATTTGCGGAGATTGTGAGACTTGCTGAGGCAGTCCACCTCAGGATCAGATCGATGGCCCCCATACTTTTATTTTCTATCTCTCTTCTTGAATGGCCCTCAATAATAAGGAAGATATCGTCAGCAAAGGCTATGAAATTTATATTTTTCTAGTCTAATTGTATTAACAGGTCAATTGTATATGGGGAGAAGTAGTAAATGTAGAGCCCTGGGGGCATCCTCTTGTGATGGGATGTTTTACTACACTGCAATTGCCTATCAGTTTTAAGGAACGTTCCTGGAAAAAGCTCTCAAAGATATTCGCCACGTTTGGATTGCAGCTTGACTGCCTAATAATGTTTGTCAACCTGTGGTGATTCATATTTTTAAAGGCGTCCTGTATGTCAATAGACAGACCGACAATGGAGGGGCAAGGAGATTGTGCAATAATGTTAATTAGCGTCTGCAGCGCAAGCGTGGTGGAGCGGTGTTTCCTGAAGCCGAACTGATTTGGATGAAGGATGTTTTCGTAATCGATGGATGTCTCTAGTTTTTTCTTGATGTAAGTTTCAAAGATTTTTGCCAGGGATGAAATAAGAGTTATTGGGCGAGATTTTGTAGGATCTTTTTTCGGGATTAATATCAGTTTGGCCGTTCTCCATTGCCTTGGGAAATAGCCTATTGACATACAGGAATGAAATAACGCAGTCAGATGCGGGACCAGGGACTCCTTCCCTTGCTTGATCATCTGAAAGGTGACACCATCCAAACCTGGGGCGCGTCCCGACTTCTTGGCTTCAATGATCTCCTTGATGGTGTCATCTTGAGACAGATCGTCGTCGCTAGTATATGCCGATTTTTGGGACAGCTTGAACTCACATCTGATCGGGAAAATCCTTGAAATTTGTTGACTAACTGATTCTCCCCATGAGTTACAGGCGTCCGTGGAGATTGGCAGTAGGGGGGGGGGGGGGGGCCTTCTTAGCAATCTCCAACACTGATTCCACGGGGTTGACTTGGAACCCTGTTTAACAAACCTATCCCAAGAGGCCAACTTTGCTGAGAGAACCTCCTTATGGTATTGGTTTTTTATGTTACTGTAGGTAGCAATGTTTGTTGGGTTTCTATTTTTCCTAAGGTTAAGTTTGAGTTTTTGGGTTTTTGCTTTTAGATCTTGGAGGTTTTTTGTCCACCATTTCGGTTTTCCAGGTATATTTTCTTTCTTATATGTCTTTAGGCAGGTGTCTGTTATTGCAGATGTTAAAATTTTTACCTGATCATCAATTTCCCGATCGGATGTAGCTATCTTAGGGTCTAGAGGTAAAAGAGCCTGAAGTTTGGCAGTAAAGATTTTTCTATCCCTGATGTGGTAACGTGGCTGCCAGGAGACTATTGGAATATGTCTTTTTCCCCAACTGAAGGTAATTAAATTGTGGTCTGAGGGAACAATTTGATCATGGATTTTCCAGCTATAAATGTCATTTACTTCGATGTTTTTGGTACAAGTTAGATCAATATTGCTATGAAAGTGTTCGGTGCAAGCCTGTTCCAGAACGCAGACGTCGAACATTGATCTGTTGTAAACGATAGCTGTCTTTGAGTTGTTAGAGGGAGTAACTGATTGAAATGAAGGTCCCAATGAAACCTGGAGTTTCTTGCTTATTTTAGGTTCTTGTAATATTAGGATGTGCGGACGCAAGTCTGGCAATATTACTTGAAGTTCATTGAGGACCCTGGGACTCTTCATCATATTTAGCTGTAAATATCGAATGTATTCAATCGGGCGACAATTATTCATATTGTATATTTGTAAGGATCGAGCTCCTATATGCAAGGAAGACAGGGCAGTTACTGTCCCTCGAGTTATGGGCTCCTTTGCAATTTGCGCATTTTGGGCCCTCCCCAGCCGCACGACAGTTCTTAGTGGAATGTCCAGATTTTGCGCAATGACCACAGATTTTTTTCTTAGCCTTACAACTGTTTGTTGAGTGCTCAAAAGCCTGGCACTTGGCGCAGTGTCTTATGTGAACATGATCCCTGAAAAAGTGTGAGGCGAGCCCATAGAAAATTCTATGTTGCCTGGACAACAGTATGTTCCTAATTTCTGGGGAAACCTCAAAGATGACGTCACTCAACTCGGGGTACCTACGATTTTTCAAGCTTGTGATTAGGTTGAAATTTCGATCAAAAGTTTCCTTGGGGACGCAATCTTTGAGGCTTTTGTTGAAAATTTCCTCCAGAATCACCCTCTGATCTTCAGCCTTAGGCATGCCCAACACCATGATTCTTGGTTTGCGTCGCCCCAGGATCGACGCCTTAAGTCCTGCCTCCTGTAGACGGGAGTCATTTGTAATCTGATTAGCTTGTTGACTATTAACTTTTATTATTATTTCTTTTTCCCTAATTATAGATTTGTTAACTTGTAAATCTAGGTTCTGTAGTCTTGTTGGGGATACTTCTTTTTCGCTGTCTATGTCTGTTATTTTAACTGACCTTAGGTTGGGAATTTCTACGACTCCTTGGTGTGGGTTATTTGTTTTAAGGGCTTTGGCGTAAGAAACGTCCGAAAACCGTCCTGTGATGATGTGTGGAGCGTGTTCATTGTTTTTTGGATAGAATTTGAGGTTTTGTTAATTATGTCATTTGAGTTGGTTATGTCTGATCTGAGTTGCTTAATTTCCTCCCTGAAGGAATCTTTATTATGATTAAGGTCTTTTGTCAAAGACTTCATATTTGAAATCTCTTGTTTGAGTTCGTCTATGTCTGTTTGAAAGGATTGTAGTTGTGATTTTTGTTGGTTTATTAATGTTCTCATAGAATCTTCCAGTTCTACGTATCTGTTTACTGTAGGTATGGAGTTACATTTTGCTGCTATAAAATCTATCTGGTCACTAATGTGTTGAAAGTTGCCAATAGGTGAAGAGCCATTTTGCAAGGCATCCTTGTAGATAGGTTCCATCTTAGAAGTATATGATTTGATTTTTTCGCAGGACACTTGGCTAACTCTTTTACTCTTGACGTATGAATTATCTATTGAAATTATTTCCTTTGCATATTTGGTAATGATTGAATGTTAGAACTCCCTGTAGGATTTTCTGGAGAGCTAAGTGTGATTGGTGTTTTATGTGTCTTGCCCTTTTTTGGCGTTTGATCTGTAGTGCTAGGAATTAGTTTCTTGCTGTATATATAATCAAAAGGATCTTCATTTTCCGAAGACGTAGAGTCCAAACAACTTTGTAATAGTAGGTCTCCGAGAGGTTTCTCCTTTAAGAAGAGTCGCCGCGCGAAAGATAAGACGACCCTCAAACACCAACCAGGCCGGCGTCCACTAGAATTCAATTCCTTAATTCAATTATGACCAAAACTTTCAATTAATATCGGCTGGCAACCCCCACCGCCTGAAAAACCTCCTCCTTTGGCAAATAAGCCGGGCCGACCCAACCCTCAGGAAAGGAGGCAGGCACTTGGCCACTGGTGACCTTAAGCCGGTCAAGGGAGAGTGACCGAACAAACGACCCTTTAGTGGTCCCCCACCCCACAAGTGAGGGGGGCCTAACCAGTGACCGATCCCCGACGGTCTCATTTAAGCCTCCTGCCTGTTAGCCTGACATGCATCAGCATAGCCAGTTACCGACTCTCGCGGCGGGGACGCCGACAGTAAGGCGCATGGGTAATCAGGGGGTCCCACCCCTCCTACCCGAGGGAGGAACATAAGAGAGTCATAGTTACTCCCGCCGTTAACCCGCGCTTTTTTGAATTTCTTCACGTTAACATTCAGAGCACTGGGCAGAATCACATTGCGTCAACACCCGCAAGGGCCTTCGCAATGCTTTGTTTTAATTAGACAGTCGGATTCCCCTGGTCAGTGCCAGTTCTGAGTTGATCGTTGAATGGTGGCCGCAGAGACAAGTAGCCCGTCTCTCTAGTGTTGTGGTTAAATACTAGCAACTAGGCAACCACTAGCTCGAGGGCCGACAGAGGGTCACCCTGCCGGACACCTCGCCCAACACGCAATGGCTCGGACAGCTCTCCACATACTTGCAGGCGGGTGGTGCTTATCCTATAAGTCCTCTCCATGTAGTTTTGGATCCCCGCTGGGACTCTGAGCTCTCGCAGCACGTAGGCTACGGCCCTGTGGCTTACCGAATCAAAGGCTTTGGCGAGATCAACGCTGACTATATGCATATCCTTTAGTCTGGCCCTCGAGTCCCGAATGAGCACAGACAGGATGGACGTATTTTCTAAGCAGCCATCGGTAAGCGAACGTTGACGGGGATCCACTAATTTGCAATCCATAAAGCGCCGTAGGAGGATCTTGTGCATCTGTCGCACCACCACTGAACATATACTTATTGGCCTAAAGTCACCAGGCGCGGAACTTTGCACCTTTTTAGGCACAAAGACCGTCCTGGCGACCATCATGCCTTCTGGGAAGCCGCCCATTACGATTGCAAGGTTGAAAAGAAGGGCCTTTAGACAAGTCGGGACCCCTCTCCATTGCCTGGGTGTGATACCATCTATCCCGGCCGCCGAGCGTAAAGGGAGACGAGCTCCCTCAATCTCGTCACTAGTCACAGGACCCCACAAGAACTCTAACTCTGGCTTACTCTCAAGCGTGCGCGGAACTGCACTCTCCGCGGACTCCTGCGTCATTATCGGCCCCCAGAACCTGACCATTTCTGGCAGGCCCGGGAGAGACGCCGACACAGGACCGTTGAGAATGCGCTTAGCGGCCTCAGCTCGGTTCTTACGGTAAAGAGTCTGCATCACTGCATACTCTTTCCGTCGCCGCCTCCGCCTGGGGATTCTTCCCTCCGTCCTTCTCACCTTCGGCTTACTTGTGACCCTTTCAGCCGGGGCGGGAAAGACTTCTTTGATCCAATCGAGGAGACCTTCCCCACAGCGGTTCCCACCAAGGACCTCCTCAGCTAGCCGGACCAGCCGGTCAGCCTTGAAGGCCCTGATGTTCCTCGCAGCTACCAGTTCCTCGATTGACTTGAGAAGCGCCACATCTTGTGGACTTCCCGGATCATGGCCAGAGTCCCTGAGATCCTCTCCGAGCCCCCCACCCGACCGACATTCGGAGGGTCCCGACATCTCAGGCGCTGCTTCCACTGGACTTCGGGCTAAGCCCTCCATCGCAGCTTCCACATACGCCCGGTAATCGGCCCGTCGACGAATGCCTTTAATGGCCTGATGGGTTCGCTGTCCGGGGAGTTTACTCAAGTGCAAGTTCAAGTGGCGGACTCCCTCCTTGAGAGCCCTGGCCTCGTGACTAGCGAGTAACCGAAGTTCCTCGTCAGACCATTGCCTCTTCACAGAGGCGATCTGAACTTCGGCATTCACGGCATCGGGATGCTGGTGACGCCTATGGACGCCAAGACCCCTAGCAGACGCAAAAGCGCGACCACAGTCTGAACAGCCAAATCCAGATTCAGACTCAAGAGCAACAGACAAAACAGTATCAAGTTCGGACGTTGATGGACCGGCCTGAGGGCCGGCTGCATGTGCTGGGCCAGTGATCCGAACCGGGCTAGTGCCCCACTGGCTACAAGAATTATTATCATTTACATTATCTCGGCCAACACAATTAAGGACGATGTGGGCTGGCAACCCCCACCGTCCGATAAGCCTCCTTCTTTGGCAGTTAAGCCGAGTCGCCCCAACCCTCAGGAAAGAAGGCAGGCACGTGGCCGCAAGCGACCTTAAGGCGACCCAGGGAGAGTGACCGAACAAACGGCCACCCTTTGCTGGTCCCCCACCCCGCAAGCGAGGGGGGCCTAACCAACGACCGATCCCCTACGGTCATATTGAAGCCTCCTGCCTGTTAGCCTGGCCATGCAGAGCATAGACAGTTACCGACTCTCGCGGCGGGGACGCCGACAGTAAGGCGCATGGGTCATCAGGGGGTCTCCCCCTCCTCCAACTAAAAATAATTGTATTTGCTACACCACAAAATATGGAGGGGGGCCCCTGAGCCCTTAAGAGAGTCAATAGTTACTCCCGCCGTTAACCCGCGCTTTTTTGAATTTCTTCACGTTAACATTCAGAGCACTGGGCAGAAATCACATTGCGTCAACACCCGCAAGGGCCTTCGCAATGCATTGTTTTAATTAGACAGTCGGATTCCCCTGGTCAGTGCCAGTTCTGAGTTGATCGTTGAATGGTGGCCGCAGAGACAAGTGGCCCGTCTCTCTAGTGTTGTGGTTAAACACTAGCAACTAGGCAACCACTAGCTCGTAGCAAGGAAGATCCGTGGGTGGCCAAAGCACGGGACCGAGCTCAGTTCCCGGCAAGAGTTCAAGAACAACTTACCGTTCACCTCGCCCAGGCCCGGCACATTGACACCGCTCCACTTCCCGACCAAGCCCGGCACACCACGATCCTCAGAGCCAATCCTTTTCCCGAAGTTACGGATCCAACTTGCCGACTTCCCTTACCTACATTAGTCTAACGACTAGAGGCTTTTCACCTTGGAGACCTGCTGCGGATATGGGTACGGTCCGGCACGGTGTTCCGCGTAGCCCTCACCTGGATTTTCAAGGTCCGAGGGGGAAATCCAGACACCGCCGTAACTGCGGTGCTCTTTGCGCTCTATTCCCTATCTCTCTGCGAGACATTTTCAGGGAATCATGAGCGCTTATAGAGAAGAGACAACTCTCCCTGGATCCCCCGACGGCGTCTCCAGGCCATTTAGGGTTACCCCGTCGAACACTCGCAAATGGAGGGCACGACTTGGAACGGTTCCGTAGCCGGGTTCCGGAATAGGAACCGGATTCCCTTTCGCCCACAAAAGGCGCCAGTCTTTCTTTTATAATTTTTAGTGGAGAGTTTCCTTAAGAAAGAAAAAAAAAAGGAAAAGGATCAGAGAACTTCTCCTTTCCTCCCTTATTTATTTTATTCTTCTTAATTCTCTCTCTCACTATTGATTATTCCATATATATATTAACGGCGCCTATCGACCTGGGATTTCTCCTAGGGCTTAGAACCGACTGACTCTTGTGCAACAGCTGTTCACAAGAAACCCTTCTCCACATCAGTCCTCCAGAGCCTCGCTGGAGTATTTGCTACTACCACCAAGATCTGCACCGGCGACGGCTCCAGGTAGGCTTACGCCCAGACCCTTCTACGCACATCGCCGCGCTCCCTCTTACTCGCCAAGGCTTAACAGCGTTCCTTTTCCCATATAAGAAAAAAGCACCCACTTTGCGTTGGCGGCTGAGTATAGGCACGACGCTACAGCGCCATCCATTTTCAGGGCTAGTTGCTTCGGCAGGTGAGTTGTTACACACTCCTTGGCGGGTTCCAACTTCCATGGCCACCGCCCTGCTGTCTTAAGCAACCAACGCCTTTCCTGGTGTCTAATGAGCGTCGATTTAGGCGCCTTAACTCAGCGTTTGGTTCATCCCACAGCGCCAGTTCTGCTTACCAAAATTGGCCCACTTGCCATCCGGATCCGAGCCCAGGCTTCACAAAATAAATTTTCACCACATTTCGCAGACAGACTAGCCGCCTGAGATTCGGTGCTGGGCTTTTCCCTCTTCGCTCGCCGCTACTAAGGGAATCCTGGTTAGTTTCTTTTCCTCTGCTTACTAATATGCTTAAATTTGGCAGGTGCCCCTGCCTGGTCTGAGGTCGATAAAGAAAAAAAAAAAGGTCATGCATGGGTGGGGGCGAGAAAAAAAAGAAACCCCCACCCATGCACTGACCGTTTTAATTATTATAATAACCTAAACCAATTCAAACCAAACCAAACCATAAGCCAACTAAACTACTACCTACTACCAACTTCCACCACCACACAAAACCTACAATGCAAATACACATTGAGGTCTATAGTGGAGCAGTAGCTGTTATTGTAATAGTAGTAGAGCTTTATATATGTTACTGTCGTATGTATCACGCCTCCTACATACAAGCTCTTTATATAAAGAGAACATCTCCTTTTTCTTAGTCCATTAATAAAACAAAACTATCAAAAGTTTTATCTATCAATGACCAGGAAACTTTCTCAAAAAGCTTTTATTTGTAGGACAGCCACACAACAACAACAACAAAGCTACATTTATAGGCTTGTATTGGCTGGCTGAACAACTGGCTAAGGTTACGTAGTATTTAAGAGGTTGGTAGTTTTATCAATCAAGATTATAAACTAGCAAAGCCTCCAAACCAGAGAAAAGAAATTCTTTTCCCCATCAAAATACTCAATAAAGCACTGGTACGACCCTCAGACAGGCATGGCCCTTGGGAAGCGAAGCCCCCCTAGGGCCGCAATGAGCGTTAGGAAAGTCAATGTTCATGTGTCCTGCAGTTCACATGAAGTCACGCATTTTGCTGCGTCCTTCATCGACCCACGAGCCAAGTGATCCACCGTTCAGGGTTATAGTTTTGTCTTTTTAAATAAAAAGGCAATCATTCGCAATGGCTGTAACAACATTTTTCCCCTCTATACTTGCTATCACCCTTTTTTTATACATAGGAGGAGAGAGACACCAACCAACTAGGGCTCAACCTCAACTACCTACTATTTATTATACAATATTTGCCTGAGTAGTAGTAGGAGAGAGACTGCTGCTCAACCTCAACTACTGTATACATTTATATATTTTGTTGTGTAGGAGAGAGACACTTTCGTCTCAACCTCAACTACTTTAGTAGATATTCACTTGTGTAGGAGAGAGACACCACCCGGGGTGGGGAGGGCTCAACCTCAACAACTTTTGGACAGCAAGAGGGGAAAAATAGCCAAAAAAATTTATAAATAGTTTTAAGACAAGGGAGGAGTTGTGGACACAACCAGCCCACTACTGCTACTACAACCTTGTCTATATACAAACCCCCTTTTATTGGGAGGCGGCGTAAAGAAAACCTTTCTAAACAACACAACATACAGACCGATCTAGTACACAGCTAGTTGCCGCCTTTTTTGTTGTATCTGTTGTTTTTCTCGTCAATTCTCTCTCTATAGTTTTTGTAACTCTTATAAAAAGAGTTAACCTTTTAAATAAACCTTTAATGATCCTTCCGCAGGTTCACCTACGGAAACCTTGTTACGACTTTTACTTCCTCTAAATGATCAAGTTCGGTCATCTTCCCGACGACATCGGTGCCCCAGTAAGGGGAGCCCAATTGCCACCAGTCCGGAGACCTCACTAAATCATTCAATCGGTAGTAGCGACGGGCGGTGTGTACAAAGGGCAGGGACGTAATCAACGCGAGCTTATGACTCGCGCTTACTGGAAATTCCTCGTTAATGGGGAACAATTGCAAGCCCCAATTCCTAGCACGAAGGAAGTTCAGCGGGTTACCCGGGCCTTCGGGCCAGGGAGAGACACGCTGATTCCATCAGTGTAGCGCGCGTGCGGCCCAGAACATCTAAGGGCATCACAGACCTGTTATTGCTCAATCTCGTGCGGCTAAACGCCACCTGTCCCTCTAAGAAGATATTATTAGCGCCGGTAACCATGGGTACCGGACGGCTAGTTAATAGGCTAGAGTCTCGTTCGTTATCGGAATTAACCAGACAAATCGGTCCACCAACTAAGAACGGCCATGCACCACTACCCACTGAATCAAGAAAGAGCTATCAATCTGTCAATCCTTCCAGAGTCCTGGCCTGGTGAGGTTTCCCGTGTTGAGTCAAATTAAGCCGCAGGCTCCACTTCTGGTGGTGCCCTTCCGTCAATTCCTTTAAGTTTCAGCTTTGCAACCATACTTCCCCCGGAACTCAAAAGCTTTGGTTTCCCGGGGGTTGCCCGCCGAGTCATCGTCCGAACATGGGCGGATTGCTGGCTAGCATCGTTTATGGTTAGAACTAGGGCGGTATCTGATCGCCTTCGAACCTCTAACTTTCGTTCTTGATCAAATAAGACATACTTGGCAAATGCTTTCGCTCTAGTCCGTCTTGCGACGATCCAAGAATTTCACCTCTAACGTCGCAATACGAATGCCCCCGCCAGTCCACATTGATCATTACCTTGAGTTCAGAAAACCAATAAAATAGAACCAAGGTCCTATTCCATTATTCCATGCACCACTATTCAGGCTAAACTAAGCCTGCTTTAAGCACTTTAATTTGTTCAAAGTAACCTTGTCGGCCTGCCTCGACACTCAGTAAAGAGCACCGCGGCAGCAACAACGGGAACCAAGCAAAACTCAAACGGTCTTCCATGAGACCAAAGGCCATCACGAAATGAAACCAAATGAGCCCACTATAGCCCCCTCCGACAAGACGTCCCACATAATGCCAGTTACACCGCAGGCGGTGAACCGACAGCGTGGTACACAGAACCAACTACGAGCTTTTTAACCGCAACAGCTTTAATATACGCTATTGGAGCTGGAATTACCGCGGCTGCTGGCACCAGACTTGCCCTCCAATTGATCCTCGTTAAAGGATTTAAAGTGTACTCATTCCGATTACGGGGCCTCGGATGAGTCCCGTATCGTTATTTTTTGTCACTACCTCCCCGTGCCGGGAGTGGGTAATTTGCGTGCCTGCTGCCTTCCTTGGATGTGGTAGCCGTTTCTCAGGCTCCCTCTCCGGAATCGAACCCTGATTCCCCGTTACCCGTTACAACCATGGTAGACATAGCATCTACCATCGACAGTTGATAAGGCAGGTATTTGAAAGATGTGTCGCCGGTTCATAGACCGTGCGATCTGCGTGGTTATTCAGAGTCATCAAGTAAACGGGCATAAGCCCCATTGGTTTTGATCTAATAAAAGCGTTTTTTCCATTCCTGGACAAAACTTTTTTGCATGTATTAGCTCTAGAATTACCACAGTTATCCACTTAGTGGACTGCTCTAGTGAACCATAACTGATTTAATGAGCCTTTCGCGGTTTCACTTTTAAATTAGTTTATACTCAGACATGCATGGCTTAAGCTTTGAGACAAGCATATGACTACTGGCAGGATCAACCAGAGAGGAAATTTTATAATTCCTTTTATATATATATATGGTTGTTTTCACAAGTGTGAACCATTTTGCATTGGGTACTTCATAAAGTTAAAGTCGTATAAAGGAAAGAATTTACAATGTGCGACTTTGCAGCAACACTTCTATTCTATTCCACATCACGACTTGACCCTTCTTTTTGAAATGTATTAGCTTTGAACAGCAGTGACCTGCTGCTTACTGCACACACCTTTATTACAAAGTGTGATACAGCGGCTTTTGGCAACCTCTACTAAACCATACAACAGTACAACAGCTATGAGCTGCAACAACTCAGCAAAACTTTATTTAGGCACAAAACCGTAATTTTATGCAGTATTTAGCTATACAACAAACTAAGAGACTAGCCTGTTAACAACAGTCACCAGTACTGAAAGTAGTTGTAATATAACTTTTGGTGTATTCCCCACTGTACAATTATTGAGAGAAAACTGAAAGATTCACCTTCGAGTTTCTTTTACTCAAAAATCATTCTTTTTTCTTAGAAAACATTTATGGAAACCACTCCATTTATTTTTATTCCGCTATATTATCCTGCATTGTAAAGCAGAAATGGAACTGCTGAGAAAGACGAGTTTAAGCCTGCTAGCAGACATACACAACGCTTCTCACCAATCCCAGCGGTCAAGCTGTTTATAACAATTTCAGGTACCGCTATTTCTGATTAGATGTTTATAGATTATGCAAAAGTGGATTCACCACAACTACAGCACTACAAACACCAGCGGTGATGCTGTTTATAACAATTTTGGGTACCGCTATTTCTGATTAGATGTTTATAGATTATGCAAAAGTGGATTCACCACAACTACAGCACTACAAACACCAGCGGTGATGCTGTTTGCAGGCGCCTGCCTCCTGCCAGATAAAAGCATCAATGCTAAATATCGTTATAGGCAATTATAAGAGAAACTTCAAAGTTACTCATTTACACTATTACCAACACACAAGGAGAGAGACTCCTTCGGGCTCGACCTCAAAACTAGTGTGTGAAATAGAAACATATGTGGCATTAACCACAGCCAGCCTTCTTTTCAACGGTTAACAATAACCCATAAGGCAGTTGTTCGCGACTAGTTATTGAAGCTACACCCATCCATGTACATCAATATAGTTGTTAGTCGCTAGGCCTCAAGTCGCACTAATCTTTAACTTTGTGAAATAGTATCATATTTCCAGTTTTATTATGACTAGTGGACCTACCGGCTTATAAGGGATTCTTTCCTTATACCACACATCGGCCACTTTCTTTACCACACTACTATAGAAGACCTTAAAAGGAACCTACAGACTTCTTTCAACTTTTTCCCCTCGAGAAAAAATCGAGGTAATGGTCGGAATAATAAGTAGTTGAGCAAGACTATAAAGTCACAGGCAATATGTTGTGTGTGGTACTTAATCTAAAAGTAGCTGTAGAAAAAAATTTTAGTTGTTACTAAACACCTCTAACCTGTGTTGACCTTTATACGCACCAAGCCCTTTCAGGCCATATCGTTTTAAAATCAAGTCAGGTTGTCTTATACGATTTGCCCTTTAGCCGTCCCATGCACCCATGGCGACGCCCAAGGTGGACCACGCGGAGGCGGGCAACTCGATACTATTCGCGCAACAGTCAATTTACATCGCGAAAACAGTTACACTGGGTACGAGTAATATTACGGAGCAAAATGAAGATGATCCCATGTAACATAACTAGGTCAGACTTAGTCAGGCTCACCTTAGTTAAACCTTAATACTATAAGCGAGTTCCTGGGTTCGCTTCCTCTAATGCCCTCATTCTATTGATTTTATAAATGAACTCCAGGAACAAAGGGTGGTATTCTTTTAGCAGCACTATTTCATATGAGTTTGAAATGGCTGAACCCAGTAATAATTCGATGTTATACCTTGCTCTACTGTATTTGGGGCAGGATTCAAGGATATGCTGCACCGTCTCAACCGGGTGCCCACAGACACACACTGAGCTATGTTTTAATTTGAACCTTTCAAGGTAGGACCCAAAATTTCCATGTCCTGTAAGATACTGCACTGTTACATGATCTAGAGTAAGGTGAGTTAAGGCCAGACGACTATAAACAGATGGAAGAAATTTATAGGTCAAGCGACCCACACTACCGGAGACCCATCTCTGTTGCCAAAGGGACATGGCCCATTGCCGTATTTCTTGTTCCTTGTCTTCGCTGGTCCTAGATGTGAAGTTCGTCCATATTGGTGGTAGGCCGCGTTTGAGCATGTAACGTTCCGCCCGCCACTTGACCAGGATATCAGTGGGCATTTGCCCAGAGATCACCTGCAATGCCAGTGTGGGGGCGGTCCGATATGCTTTCAGAACTAGGACCAACGCTCGTCTTTGGCAAGATAGGAGCACCCTGGCCAAAGCGGTCTTGATGTGTGGAGCCCACAACGGAGCCCCATGTGTAATGATGCCATTAAACACTGCCATGAAGATGTTCTTACACTGCGGGAATTTCACGCCCCATGTGGATCTGGATATTCTAGATATTTGCAAGAAGTTATGTAGTGCCTTATCGGCTGCTTCTTGAACATGGGTAGCAAAACGGAAACCCGAGCTTATTATAATACCAAGGTATTTCTTTTGGCTTAGGAAGGGGATACGCTGACCGTCATAGTGAATCCTAGGTAGACTATTTCGGTTGAACTTGCCCCTCAGCATTAGAGCTCCACACTTACCAATCGATAGTTTTGCTTTCACATGGGTGCACCATCTTTTAACCTTTTCTAGAGCAATCTTAGCCTTTTCCTCTATATCAGTTCTTGACCTGGCTGCGAAAAGGATAGCAAGGTCATCCACAAATGCCACAGGCTGGAAGTCATCCATGGCCAATTCAATCAAAAGGGGCTCCATAATGAATGACCATAGAATTGGGCCTAGAACGGACCCCTGGGGGCAACCTCTCTCGGTGATGCGTGCCGCCGACGCCGTGTTGGATCTTGCTATTACCATCCTGTTTTCGAAGTAACTCGTGACCATTGACACTATATTTGGGCAGATCTTAGCCTCAATGAGCTCTCTAATGATAGCCGGTCTCCAGGCCTGGTCGAAGGCTCCCTGTATATCAAGGAATAGCCCGACCAGGTACTTACCATCAGTATCTCTGACAAAGGTGTTAAGGGTCCACAGGGCGTCGTTTACCGACTTCCCCTTCCTCGCTCCAAACTGGAAACCGGTGCATGTGGACTCATATCGTCGACTTATGGGGTCTAATATGAGAGCCTCCAAGCACTTCCCCATTGAAGACAGGAGGTTTATTGGGCGGTACGAAGTCACCAGAGATGGGTCCCTATCTTTTCCCTTTTCAAGCAAGACGACCTCAGCTTTGCGCCACTCCTCCGGAAAGTATCCAAACTGGAGGCACTCTGTGTAGATCTGAAGGAGATCCGCACCAATTAAGGGAAGGGCTTTTTTTATAATGATAGGGGCCAGACCATCAGGGCCTGGAGCTCTGTGGTTACCCTGCCTACTGAGGGCTAACTCCACGTCAGTCATATCCCAGGTCGGGGGTTCTCTACCAACCAGTGGTCCGTTGATGATACTTCTTGTTCGTACGTGGCACAGCTCCTCACCGCATTGGCTATCCTCAGGGAAGCAGTGTTGCAAGATAGCTGCCAGCCTGTGGGACGGTTCTGTGATAGAGATTCCGTCACAGTTTATGTCAGATACAGCTCGGTCTACAGTCACTCTTTCCCTCGCTATTTTGTAAGGCAGCCCCCATGGGTCACCCTCGCATTTTTCAACAAAGGACCGCCAGGAGGCCCTTTTTGCTATTTTACATGCCTTTTTAAAGGCTTTCCTTGCCTCCAAGAATTGGGTTCTGAGGTCATTGCTATGCCAAAGACGTCTGCCACTCTGGTATATACGTCTAGCCTTTTGTGCTTGAGCTTTCAACCGCGACAGTTCGTCAGACCACCAGGGGACTCTTGGGGCGTTTTCCTTGATGTATCCGTTTGCTTGGACAGCTGAGGTATGGAGTACCTCAGAGAGTAGTTCAATTTTAAAGTCCACATCACTTGTACTTACAGCCTCGGTGGCAAAGATGTCTCTATATTCTTCAATATTAACCTGGAAGTTATTTTCAAAATGCGACCAAGTGACAGCTCTAGTTCTTATACGAGTACGATGAGTAGACGGAGGAGAGATAGATAGCTCAAGCACAATAGGGTTGTGGTCTCCGAGCGGTAGGGAGTCTATGATTTTCCAACTCGATACGAGGGAGAAGACTTTAGGAGATGCCGCAGTTATGTCGATCCAGGAGATCGAACCATTCATCCCTTCATAAGTGGGTTTTGAACCCAGTGGGTTTACTAACGACAGGCCGTGTCTGACTAAGAGGTTCATCACCAAGCGGCCATCGCTAGTCGTTTCGTGGTGGCCCCAAGCGGTGTGGTGGGCGTTGACGTCCCCCATAAGCAATACTTCCTGTCCCCGTAACCCGGCCAGTGCTACATCCAGGTCGACAAGTGCGTCCCTCGTGCTAACCGAGTACTGTTTGTAGAATGAGATCACCGCGAAGGCAATTCCCCCGGCAAAAACATGGCACACTGTTATATGCCTGTTCGAAATTGCCCTCGCAGCGCACACCTCCAGGGATGGGTCCAGAATTTTCACTGCAGTCATGGGATCAACCACGGAACCAGAGATGGTCTTGCCCCTTAACCCCAGGCCCAGGGAGCAATTATAGTTCCATGGTTCCTGTACAACAACTATATCAGCCTCGTAGTCAGAACACAAGGAGAGAAGTTGGTCTGTTGTGTGTTTAGATTTCCCAACATTATTTTGTATAATTACCAGTCTTTCTTTGAGGTTAGCTCGGACTCCTGGGGCGGAACTATGCTTTTTATCATGCTTTTTACTGCCCATAATCAGTTTTCTGTTGGTTCACACGCATCTCCCTCTTCCTAACTGGGCATGACTTAGCAAACGCATTGTGTCCAGAGGAAGGAAGTTTATTTGATCTGCAGTTAATGCAATCGATTTTCAGTTTATCTGGACACTCACTTGAGGCGTGGTCCTTGGCACAATGTCCACATCTGGTCGTACTGGCCTGACATTTAGCCGAGGTATGGCCAAAGCCGAGGCATTTAAAGCACTGTGAGACCTCATTGTATTTTCTCACCGCGCATCTCTGCCAGGCTATTCTTATGGTCCCCGATTCAACAATGTTTTTATATACACCTGGTTTGACCTTGCAGACAACAGTCGAGAGCGAGCCTGACCTATATGGGATTCGGAATATGGGAATTACGTCACCTTCCTTAATGCCCATGTCGACATTGTTTTCAACAATCTGCAAGGTCATGTCTTCGAGTTTTATATCCTTGGGGACACTCTTGATCTGTATCCTCGGGGCCTTGGAGTCGATGCCTCTCACGTCTAGGCCAGAATTTTTTTCTTTAATAGCTGACTTAAGCTTTTCAGCGTCCGCCCGGGACTCCAAGACCACCAGGACTTCGCCGTTACGAGTGTTTCTCGTCGCGTCTACCTTTATTCCCAGCTCGTGGGGGCGGAACCCCTTAGGGCCTCACTACATCGAGATGATTGTTCGCCCTTCATAGATACTACACAGACGCGTTCCCTAGGGGCAAGGACAATGTCGCGCAAAGATGTACCTTTGACTGCAGGGGGGGAGGAGGTTTTTGGGGTTTTTCTCCTCTTCCTCTTTACCTGTTGCCATTCTTCAGGGGCCTCCTGGGCCGGACACACCGGTGTTGCTTCTTCAATCATGTGGCCACCCGGCAGACCACGAGCGGAGCCCTTCGTGGTACGGGTCTTCAGCCCAGTGGCAGGTGACTTTCCACTTTTGACTTTTCCCGCATAAGAGGAATCCTCAACACCAGATGTGGAGGGCAGGTCGGTAGTTTTAAGTTGACCGCAATGTTGACTAGGTGATGGACGGTTCCTGCGTAATTCCTCCCTGACCAGGCTCAGAACTTCCTCTTTAAAGTCAGCCAGAGCAGACATCATCGAGATGTTAGAATCCCGGGAGTAACCAAGGGCCGGGGTAATGAGGTTTATTGCTGCAGAAATTTCCTCCCTGACAGCAGAGAGAATTTCCCTTTTAAATCCCGCGAGCATCGAACGGACCTCTTGCAATGTTTGATTGTCTAGCTGACCTTGACGACCCACGCTGTTCGTTTTTTGTTCACTGGAGGGGTGCATCTCTTGGGCAATGTCGAGATCTTCATCGGAGTCACTACCCATTTGACTCCTTTTCCTCCGTGGCCTCCGCGACTTGATCGTATCACTGTTGCACTTTACGCGCCTGCGAGCGGGAAGCTCCTCCTGGCGTTGTGTGGAGATGAGAGCGTCCGGGCACATTCTCCTCTTCACGTTGGCCCTCGCAGCCTTCACTGTACTAAGAGATGGGGTAGCTACGAATTTCCCGTTACGACCTCGTGCCCTAGGTGTTTGGAGTGTCACGCTAGGAGATTCAGAAGATGATGAAGATGATTCACTAGTGGGGCTGTTACAGCTTCCCGTTGACCCGTCATCTACAATAAGGACTGGGAATGGCTCAAAACAATTATTTAAAGTCTCAGCAGGTTTAGTATAACTGGCTGTTACAGTCGGTGGCTTCCTATCCAAGGTACCCTTGACGGGATTATGAACAGACGGGTCTGACTCTGACATCTTCCTGAAAATTTTTTCTTCCTCTGGAGATTCACCACTATCTGCTGCTCCTTGTTCTTCAGAGCACAATGACGTTTTTCCCAACTCCGTCGCACCAACAGAAGCCGAGATATCGCCAATTGAAGTTATTCAAGGTGACCTTGAAAAAAATTTTTAGGATGGGGGCTGCCCCCTGGGGCCAGCGGTGGCAGGAAATGGTCCGGGGTGTTGTCGGACGAAAAAAGAACCCGAGCCCGGTATACAAAAGGGGGTATACACGGCGCTAAAATTCAAAAAACTCACACTTTGAATAAAAATTTGACACAGGGGGTGCTCTCAATAGCCACCGAAGAGCCAGGATACGCCGTACCTAGCTCTGACCCGCGCGCGACGAGAGACGGCACGGAACTGAACCACCTCTAACCACCTCCAACCACCTCAAACCACCTCTAACCATTTGCAAGTGTTAGTTACCAAGTGTTTATTAACTAAACACTTGTTATACTTACGCGGCCCGTACTCATTTATCAGAGTACGAATCCACGAGCTGGGGCAGGAGTAACAAGTAGATGAGCGAGTAGTGAGCGTTGAGAAAAGGGGTAACAAGTAGTGTATAAAGTCACAGGCAATATGTTGTGAGTGGTACTTTATCTGAAAGTAGCTGTAGAAAACAGTGAAAGTTGTTACTAACCACCTCCAACCACTTGCAATCACCTCTAGCCACCTCGAGACCAACAGAGCGTTGAGAATATGAGTAACAAGTAGATGAGCAAGACTATAAAGTCACAGCCAATATATGGTGTGTTGTACTTTAGCTGTACTTTAGCTGTGAGCGTTGAGAAAAGGGGTAACAAGTAGTGTTGAGGAAGACTATAAAGTCACAGGCAATATATTGTGTGTGGAATATATCGGCGATTGGACTTTATCTGAAAATAGCTAGAGAAAATAGTAATTAATAGAGACGGGAGAATTGGTTTGAGGTAATGTGTGGTACTATAGCTGTAGAAAAAAATTTTTTTTCTCTAGCGAAGAAAATAAAAATTTTCATATTACACAGGGACTTAGAAAGATTTTTAAAGAGACCAACACTAGAGTTGAAAATCTAAAGGTGAGCGTTGAGAAAAGGGGTAACAAGTAGTGTTGAGGAAGACTATAAAGTCACAGGCAATATATTGTGTGTGGAATATATCGGCGATTGGACTTTATCTGAAAATAGCTAGAGAAAATAGTAATTAATAGAGACGGGAGAATTGGTTTGAGGTAATGTGTGGTACTATAGCTGTAGAAAAAAATTTTTTTTCTCTACCGAAGAAAATAAAAATTTTCATATTACACAGGGACTTAGAAAGATTTTTAAAGAGACCAACACTAGAGTTGAAAATCTAAAGTTTGTAATAAAGGTGTGTGCAGTAAGCAGCAGGTTACTGCTGTTCAAAGCTAATACATTTCAAAAAGAAGGGTCAAGTCGTGATGTGGAATAGAATAGAAGTGTTGCTGCAAAGTCGCACATTGTAAATTCTTTCCTTTATACGACTTTAACTTTATGAAGTACCCAATGCAAAATGGTTCACACTTGTGAAAACAACCATATATATATATAAAAGGAATTATAAAATTTCCTCTCTGGTTGATCCTGCCAGTAGTTATATGCTTGTCTCAAAGCTTACGCCATGCATGTCTGAGTATAAACTAATTTAAAAGTGAAACCGCGAAAGGCTCATTAAATCAGTTATGGTTCACTAGAGCAGTCCACTAAGTGGATAACTGTGGTAATTCTAGAGCTAATACATGCAAAAAAGTTTTGTCCAGGAATGGAAAAAACGCTTTTATTAGATCAAAACCAATGGGGCTTATGCCCGTTTACTTGATGACTCTGAATAACCACGCAGATCGCACGGTCTATGAACCGGCGACACATCTTTCAAATACCTGCCTTATCAACTGTCGATGGTAGATGCTATGTCTACCATGGTTGTAACGGGTAACGGGGAATCAGGGTTCGATTCCGGAGAGGGAGCCTGAGAAACGGCTACCACATCCAAGGAAGGCAGCAGGCACGCAAATTACCCACTCCCGGCACGGGGAGGTAGTGACAAAAAATAACGATACGGGACTCATCCGAGGCCCCGTAATCGGAATGAGTACACTTTAAATCCTTTAACGAGGATCAATTGGAGGGCAAGTCTGGTGCCAGCAGCCGCGGTAATTCCAGCTCCAATAGCGTATATTAAAGCTGTTGCGGTTAAAAAGCTCGTAGTTGGTTCTGTGTACCACGCTGTCGGTTCACCGCCTGCGGTGTAACTGGCATTATGTGGGACGTCTTGTCGGAGGGGGCTATAGTGGGCTCATTTGGTTTCATTTCGTGATGGCCTTTGGTCTCATGGAAGACCGTTTGAGTTTTGCTTGGTTCCCGTTGTTGCTGCCGCGGTGCTCTTTACTGAGTGTCGAGGCAGGCCGACAAGGTTACTTTGAACAAATTAAAGTGCTTAAAGCAGGCTTAGTTTAGCCTGAATAGTGGTGCATGGAATAATGGAATAGGACCTTGGTTCTATTTTATTGGTTTTCTGAACTCAAGGTAATGATCAATGTGGACTGGCGGGGGCATTCGTATTGCGACGTTAGAGGTGAAATTCTTGGATCGTCGCAAGACGGACTAGAGCGAAAGCATTTGCCAAGTATGTCTTATTTGATCAAGAACGAAAGTTAGAGGTTCGAAGGCGATCAGATACCGCCCTAGTTCTAACCATAAACGATGCTAGCCAGCAATCCGCCCATGTTCGGACGATGACTCGGCGGGCAACCCCCGGGAAACCAAAGCTTTTGAGTTCCGGGGGAAGTATGGTTGCAAAGCTGAAACTTAAAGGAATTGACGGAAGAGCACCACCAGAAGTGGAGCCTGCGGCTTAATTTGACTCAACACGGGAAACCTCACCAGGCCAGGA
>JAPFBL010001938.1:8195000-8215346 GCA_026182355.1 Hermatobates lingyangjiaoensis
TTTCGGCTGGCAGAATATAGTCCGTCGCCCTTGAAGTATTGTTTTAACTTTGCGGAGGGCCGCATTTCTCAGTCTGACAAGGACGTTGCGACCCGTTTGAGTGGCTAGCCTAACGCTTTGACTTTAAGACCTTGTCAAGTACTTTTAATTTTAATTATTAGTACCTTGTTCAAGGATGGTAAAAGCTTGGCAGCGAACCAGACGGTGTAAAACGATAGTGTTGGACCGCTTTTAAGCGACTCTTAATACTGGTGAGTTGGTTGTGTTGCAGCGTGGTGGGTTTTTTCCAAAGCCTGGTCCGTTGCCTCAGCTAACTTTCGACTAGTATATAACTGGGTCTGTGTCTAAACACTGGTCAGCAACGCTCTAGTTTCGAGCTCTTATCCGACCCGTCTTGAAACACGGACCAAGGAGTCCAACATGTGCGCAAGTCGTTGGGAATTGAACACCCAAAGGCGAAATAAAAGTGAAGAAAGCATTTTTGCTTTATTAATTATTTAGGGAGGATGAGAAGCGTTGTTTCAATTGTTTGGAATAATTTTCTCCGCACTCCCGGGGCGTCTCTATTTCATTGCGAAAGGAGGCGCACCAAGAGCGTACACGTTGGGACCCGAAAGATGGTGAACTATGCCTGGCCAGGACGAAGCCAGGGGAAACCCTGGTGGAGGTCCGTAGCGATTCTGACGTGCAAATCGATCGTCAGAGCTGGGTATAGGGGCGAAAGACTATTCCCTTAGGATAGCTGCCATCCATGATTGAGACGAATCTCATCTGGTAAAGCGAATGATTAGAGGCCTTGGGGTCGAAACGACCTCAACCTATTCTCAAACTTTAAATGGGTGAGAACCCAGGCTTGCTTAACAAAATTTATTTTGTGAAGCCTGGGCTCGGATCCGGATGGCAAGTGGGCCAATTTTGGTAAGCAGAACTGGCGCTGTGGGATGAACCAAACGCTGAGTTAAGGCGCCTAAATCGACGCTCATTAGACACCATGAAAGGCGTTGGTTGCTTAAGACAGCAGGGCGGTGGCCATGGAAGTTGGAACCCGCCAAGGAGTGTGTAACAACTCACCTGCCGAAGCAACTAGCCCTGAAAATGGATGGCGCTGTAGCGTCGTGCCTATACTCAGCCGCCAACGGCAAAGTGGGTGCTTTTTTCTTATATGGGAAAAGGAACGCTGTTAAGCCTTGGCGAGTAAGAGGGAGCGCGGCGATGTGCGTAGAAGGGTCTGGGCGTAAGCCTACCTGGAGCCGTCGCCGGTGCAGATCTTGGTGGTAGTAGCAAATACTCCAGCGAGGCTCTGGAGGACTGATGTGGAGAAGGGTTTCTTGTGAACAGCTGTTGCACAAGAGTCAGTCGGTCCTAAGCCCTAGGAGAAATCCCAGGTCGATAGGCGCCGTTAATATATATATGGAATAATCAATAGTGAGAGAGAGAATTAAGAAGAATAAAATAAATAAGGGAGGAAAGGAGAAGTTCTCTGATCCTTTTCCTTTTTTTTTTCTTTCTTAAGGAAACTCTCCACTAAAAATTATAAAAGAAAGACTGGCGCCTTTTGTGGGCGAAAGGGAATCCGGTTCCTATTCCGGAACCCGGCTACGGAACCGTTCCAAGTCGTGCCCTCCATTTGCGAGTGTTCGACGGGGTAACCCTAAATGGCCTGGAGACGCCGTCGGGGGATCCAGGGAGAGTTGTCTCTTCTCTATAAGCGCTCATGATTCCCTGAAAATGTCTCGCAGAGAGATAGGGAATAGAGCGCAAAGAGCACCGCAGTTACGGCGGTGTCTGGATTTCCCCCTCGGACCTTGAAAATCCAGGTGAGGGCTACGCGGAACACCGTGCCGGACCGTACCCATATCCGCAGCAGGTCTCCAAGGTGAAAAGCCTCTAGTCGTTAGACTAATGTAGGTAAGGGAAGTCGGCAAGTTGGATCCGTAACTTCGGGAAAAGGATTGGCTCTGAGGATCGTGGTGTGCCGGGCTTGGTCGGGAAGTGGAGCGGTGTCAATGTGCCGGGCCTGGGCGAGGTGAACGGTAAGTTGTTCTTGAACTCTACCATAAGACCAGGGATGGTTATGAATAGTCCATCATAGGAATTCATAAGATGATAATATTGCATTATTGCAATTATCTCAGAGTCCTCCTGGGTCTTATTAAGACTCAGTTGGGCGATGGGGGCTTTGTCTAGGGATGGGAATATGCTAGACAGCGCAGCGAAGCGGAGTAATGCTTGGAAGCAACTCCTCTACCGATCAGTGGATGGGAGTGAATTGCGGGAAGCAAGTTCAGTAACTCCATCAAGTTGGTGGGTTGGTGGTGGGTCCTGCGCGGTACCTGGACGTGATTACGTCCAGTATCATCACGTCAGGATCAATTGCCTTCCTACTAGAGTCAGAACGTCCAGAGGTCTCCGGAGAGAGAACCTCGAGACGAACTGTAGAGCTGGATGTCATGTGAGCGAGACGGCAGCCCATGTTATTCAGGGCTGTCATCGGACTCACGGAGGGAGGATTCGGCGACATGACGCCGTAGTCTCTACCCTCGCATCTGCTCTTACAGACAAGCGCTGGCAGATAGAGACTGAACCGCATATAAGTACTCCGCAGGGCCTTAGGAAACCAGACCTTGTGTGTCACAAAGAAGATGTTGTGGTTGTTATTGACGCACAAGTCGTGTCAGCTTCATCCTCGTTGAAGGCTGCGCACGAGCGAAAGTGCGATTATTATGGTACAAATGAGGCGGTGGTAGAGTCACTCATTGAGAGATTCAGTGTCCCTCGGGAAAATATCACCTTTTCCTCTTGTACTATATCGTGGCGTGGCATTTGGTCTAAGTGTTCTGCTGAATGCCTTCTGGCAATGGGGCTGACCAAGAGACTACTAGCTGGTTTAACCACTAGAGTCTTGCAGGGAAGCTCCACCAGTTGGAATAGGTGGAACAAAATGACGGCATGGAGAAGACCTGATTCCTCATTGTCTGATAGAGTTGGTGTTGGCTGACCGGTGTGGCGACCGGTTTTATGTCTCAGGTGAACTCCCGCACCTTCCATCTTCTTTTTCTGGTTCCAGGGAGCAAGAAAGGGACCAGTTTTGAGAGTAGATTGGCGGTGTTTTAGTCGGTAGTCTAGCTATGCTGGGAGTCCGACACTCCCCAGACTTTGGTCTGGGAGTGCGTAAATGCATTTCATCGCCTAACTTCTCTTTAAAAAAAAAAAAAAAAAAAAAAAAAAAAAAAAAAATAGCCAAATGCCTCGTCATCTAATTAGTGACGCGCATGAATGGATTAACGAGATTCCTAAATTGTCCCTACCTAAATGCTCCTATACTGGTACTCATTTGAATATGAGCCCTGGCCCAGGGAAAAGGGCACTTCCCTCTTCGGAGGGGGACGACCGAGCCCTGAGGGCACTAGGTAGTCCTTAAACTGTAAGACCTTGTAGGGGGTCGCCTTGTTAATTGTCCCTACCTCAGTTGCGCTTGAGATTTGAAGGAGATAGGACCGCTGCCGCCTTATCGCATATCCTGGCTCTTCGCTGCATCAGCTACACTAAAGGTCTATCCTGTTGCTTTTAACCTCTTATTTCTATTAGTCAAGACACTGCTCTTGACTATCTATTGTCAGTTGTTTCTATCTTTTTTAAACAAATCTTTGAACAAATTCTTTTATTTAAATAAATTCTCAATTGCCTTTATTTCTTCTGATTTCTTTATTTCCTTATATCTCTGGTCGGAACCATTGGTTTCTCGCCAAACTCGGCAGTTGTCTGATACAATAGTATTTCTAATTAATTGCGGAGTTTTATTGAAATCAACCAAGTCAGTTAGCTGCAATTTAATTTGCAAATAAAGTGATTTTTCACAGTCAAGTTTTAATTCCAGTCTAGGCGAGGCTTGTTCGTGGCGAAGGGTCGTATTATCGCTTGCGAGACGACCCTTCTTATCTGCTGAGCTCACCCTCGTCAAATATCTGTCATCTTCTACCTCTGGATTCTTTTTATAATTATTTTATTTTATTTTAACCTCTGAGCTTCTTATTTTAAATTCCTTTTCTTAATTACCTTCTCTAATTACCTTCCTTAATTATTTCCTTAATTATTTTCTTCATTTTACTTTCTTTAATTTCTCCTTAATTTTTCTCTTGCCTTACGGATACCCGGTCCTTCGCTGCTGGCTGGTGAACCCCATTTTTCTGCATTGTTCTGGTATTCTCTCACGAGGTCTACCTAATTTTTCTTTTATTTATTTCTCATCATTATTATTATACCTTCAATTTCAGTCAGTCTGTCAGAATTTAATTCTATTGTTTGTTTTAAAGTCAGCTTTTATTTTGTTTAATATTTATTTTAATTTGTCTCTTTGTGTTAAATTGTGTTGAAGGAGATTGGGAATATTGCTGATTGCTGGGCTCCTAATCTCCAATTGTTCTTGCATTTAATTAAATTCCCTTTGTAATAAAAATTCTTTTTAATTTAATTTAATCTGTTATTGTTAGCGAATTATTCAGTGGCGATAGATCTGTTTTTAATAATAATATTTGTTTGAGCTATTAGATTAAAGAGTTGAAGGAGATTAAAGCGCGACTCGGGTTACTATCAGGCGCGGAGTTAATTAGTGTACTTTGTTTAATTTCGGTTGTCAAGTTTGAAATCTAATTTAATACCACAGTAGCGCATTTCACTATGTCAGACACGCCTAAAAGTAGACATAAAATCTCTAGTTCTTCGGAGTCTTCCGATTGCGAGTTGTCAAGTGGTGATTACACCAATTTAATACGGACCATTACTAGTCAATCTTGCTCTAAAAAAAAAGGAAGTAAAAAGGCTAAGGAAAACTCGAAACAGTCAGATGTGACCAATTTATCAGCACTATCTAAATTTAATGATACAACAAAAGCGATCCATAAAATTATTAATGGTTATGTTATGAATAAAAAGTTTAGTGTCAAAAATCAAGAACAAATTTTGTCCTATACAAGAGCTCTAGAACAGCTATATCAAGAGGCTCTACAGACTAATCACAGTTTTATTCAAAAAGAATCAAGTAATGATGTGGAAGAATTAAAAATAGATATTAAAAATTTATCCAAAGAAGTATCAGAATTGAAAGAAATAACCAAGGATTTTCACAATTATCAAGACAACATGGCTAATAAATTAAACCAAATGGATAACATCTGCTCTGACATCAAAGTGACAAAAAATTTAATAGAGAAAAACCAACAAACTAACATCTTGCAAAATAAGTCATATGCAGGAATTTTAAAAAATAACTTACAAATTCAACCAACAGCCCTTGTCAAAATTTCAAAGGTTAATGAGGAGGAGGAAATTAATCCAAATCATTTAGAAGGGTTGAATCTGAAAATTCAAAGCTCAACCATTAAAAAAGGTTCAATATTAGTACGCACCGATAACCAAAACATAGAAGATTTCACAAATAACATAAAATTAAAAGAAGCTGGTCTTCAAGCAAGTGTCATACCTAAGAAAAATCCTAGAATACTTATTAGTGGTTTACCATCAGAGGATGAAAGTAATATTATGTTGAAGAAAATATATGACACTAATCTAAACGGAGTATTAACGTGGGAATCTTTCAAACTTGAATTTAGCCTAGTTATCAGACTTAAAAACAAAAATTTCCAAAATAAAGTAGACTGTGTATTTGAATTATCACCTCGAATAAGACAAATTCTTCAGTCTCAAACAAGAATATACTATAATTTGTCATCTCATTATTTCAGGGATTATATAAGAATAATAAGATGTTTCAAATGCCAAGGTCTTGGACATGTCTCAAATAATTGCAAAAAAACTAAAGACACATGCGGACATTGTGGGAAAACTGGTCACAAGTTTGAGGAATGTAAATCAAAATTGTTACCTCCTACCTGTGCCGCCTGCAAAGGAACTCATACTGTCAGAGATCCTACTTGTCCAACTTTTTGCAAATACAAAGCCTATTTAATTTCGAGAATCAACTATGATTAGGAAAATAAAATTCATTCAAATAAATCTGATGAAAAGTCCTAGTGCTACAGATGGATTATTTATAAACCTCTCCAAACTAAATCCAGACATAATTTTAACTCAGGAACAAAAACTTAATAAAAGACAAAAATTACAACTAGGACCCAATTATGATACCGTTTCTTTCTCAAAGAATTCCAAATCAGCAATTGTGTATAAGAAAAAACTTTTTGATGTATGTTTTATATCTCAACTCAGTTCTGAGAGCGTCTCGACTTGTGCTTTCACCTTCAATGGTTCAAATTTCATAGTTTCTTCCATTTATTGCCATCAGAACCACAACATAGAGGAAACGTTAATATTTTTGGAAAAAATTATTAAAACATGTAAAGGTCGTCCGTTATTTTTGGCAGGTGATTTTAATGCGAAATCAACTCTATGGTACAATTCAAGAACCGATCCACGCGGGAGAAAAATTGAGAATTTTGTTTCGCATAATAAACTAAATTTGTTGAACTCCCCAAATATTTATCCTACTTACCCGGGGAAAAAAGTAAGCTCTGCAATATATAGTAACATAGACTTAACCTTGTGCCGTAACTTAAATTCTACTACAATAGATGATTGGGAAGTTCTTGATAATATTATCCCATCAGATCACAATATTATCGCATTTTCTTGGTCTCCACAAAGTGTAATTCACAACAATAGCGAATATCGTTTCACAATTAAAAATCCAGCTGCGTACAAAGCATCATTACAAAATAAGCTTTTTCAACATCCTATCAGATGCAAATCCTCTATTGAGATTGATGAAACAATTAATAACATTGAAGTAGCAATTAAAGAATCCTGCATAAAAATTAAATTCTCAAGTAAAATAAACAGACCTCCATGGTGGTCAGACACATTAGCTAAACTCAAAGCTAATGTGCAAAAGGAAAAAAAGAAAACTTCGTAAATATCCACATAACAACGATGCTATAGAAAAATATAAAACAACAAAGCGAGCATATTTGTGCGAGATAAGGATATCCAAGATGAAATCTTGGAATCGTTTTGTCAGACAAGGTTCTAAGACAAACCCCTGGCAGAAATTTTGGAAAATCATAAAAAGACCTCCAAACAATACGATCTCCACTCTGAATAACATTACTTGGAAAGAGACAATTAAAGACGAATTAATAAAATTATTCCCCACTAGATGTGACTATAGGTGTTATAATCCTTTAGAACCTATATTAGACGATGACTTAGCACAAGTAGACACGATCAAGGACATAATCAAAAGCAGACGCTCAAATAGAGCTCCAGGTCCAGATAAAATAACATCTAATATGATTAAACTAGGCAACGATATATTATCACCACATTTAGTCTCTCTTTTCAACGATTGCCTACAATTAGGATATTTTCCTGTAGCTTGGAGAACTGCAAATGTCATTCTTATCCCGAAAAAACAACCAGGAAAATTAAGACCTATTTCCCTTATTTCAAACATTGCAAAAATATTCGAAATTTATTTAAGAAAGAAAATAGAAACAAGTATAAATTATCAAAATTCAATAAACCATTTACAATTTGGATTTAGAAACAATCAATCTACAACTACAGCTTTGCTCAAATTGCTACAATTCATTGATTCATCAGATCATCGTCTAATTGCAGGGATTGCCTTAGATATCAGCGATGCTTTTAATACCATTATTCACGAAATACTATTAAATAAATTATCAGAAAAAGGCTGTAATAACAACATGATCAATATTATATCTTCCTACCTAACTCACCGTAAAATAATATTTCAAGGAAATCAGGAAAAAGTTTCACATCTTATAACTAGAGGGTGCCCACAGGGATCTTCATTATCTCCCATCTTTTGGAATATTTACATTGATGATTTACTTCACGAAATTGAAAATTCTGATTTTAGATTCATTGCTTACGCTGACGACATTTTCATATTAATTGAAGAGAACTCACGAAGGAAATTAGAAGATAGGGCAAAAATTATGCTGGACATTGTCAACAACTGGGCGACAAAAGTTGGTTTAAACATCTCAGCAAATAAATCCCAAGCAATTATGCTTAGAGGCATTCTCCAACGGAAGCCGATTTTTAAAATTAACAATAATAACATAAAATTTTCGCAAAATATTAAACTTCTTGGCTTAACTATAAACAAAAACATGGATTTCAAATTTCATTTAAAGGATTTAAGACAAAGAGCAATCAACAAATTCAGTATTTTCAGAACAGTTGCAGGATACAGATGGGGTATAACTCACACCCAATTAAGGAGTGCACATAAAGCTATTGTGGAAAGCATAGTATCATATGGCTCCGAAGTTTGGTTCAATAGATTACCAAATTCGGCTATGATAAATCTAAATAGAGTTTATAGAGTAAGTCTGATACAGGCAGCCCAATCATATAAGACAGTTCCGACTCATGTCCTATGCTTATTATCAAGAACATTACCTGCAAAATTTAATCTACAAGCCAAAATGCTAAAAAATTATCTGATGAATCACTCTAATCTACCAAACAACGACCTCCAAAATTTGATGGACAGACGTGAAGCCTACACTTTGAAAGAAAAATTTAAAATCATAGATGAATATCTTACCAGAAGATGGGAGAATGAATTTAGAGCTCAACCTAGACTAAATCATATCTTAAAATTCATCAAAAATTTTCATAGACACCTAAACAAGAAATTTTTTCATCCAAATTTTGCTATATCTCAAATCCTTTCAGGTCACGGTAAATTCTGTTCCTTTTTACATTCCTTCCAGGCAGTTGAAAGCCCATTTTGTCAAGATTGCAATGAAGCCAAAATTGACACCCCATATCATCTACTTTTTGAATGTAATAATTACACTTCAGATCAAGTTCAGTTTAGGCTAAAGATTCATTCTCTCGGACTTGACTGGCCTCCTCCGCTATATAAACTGAGTTCAACAAAATCAAGATTCATCGCATTTAAGAGATATGCAACGAAGCTAATTACAAAACGGATGAAAAATGATTATGCCAGCACAAAACATTATAATGCCAACATAGCCCTTCAACTGCCACTGAATACGGACAACTCCTCTTCATCTGATTAGATAATTCTGACGAGAGCTCGACTAACTCTGTGTTTTTTTTTTTTTTCTTTCCACAAGGCCACTGACCTATACCTGTTCCTAATAGCAGGTTCAGTAGGACTAAGGTCCGGAGTACCACCCGAGTGCTCTTAAAATACTATCGGTACCACGGGGACGAGGCTTCCAAGCCCATGGGTGATTTTAGTTTCGGTTATTTTCTTACTTGCTCTTTCTTTACTTCTTTTTCTAATTTTCAGGTTATCACCCATGCCTCGTCATGCGGACGGACTCGTGGTGGCTGTGGTTCCTTACTCAGGTAGAGTAGACACAAATGATCGTATGTGATGTGTCGCTGTGTGAGAAGCAGTATCTTCTCGGGAGGTTGCCTGCATAGCAACTAGGGGAGCTAGACCCCGACCCTCACCAGTGGGTAGGGATTCTTATTAGGTAGAATCCTTAAAACTGGTACCTATCTTTAAGATAGGGCCTGGCCCGGGTTTTAGGGCATTTTCCCCTTCGGGGGGACGACCCAGGTCACTGACCAGCATGGTAGTCCTTAAACCATTCAGCTTGTAGGTGCTGGCCATACAATTGTCCCTACCTACTCTCTAGCGAAACCACAGCCAAGGGAACGGGCTTGGAAAAATCAGCGGGGAAAGAAGACCCTGTTGAGCTTGACTCTAGTCTGGTACTGTAAGGAGACATGAGAGGTGTAGCATAAGTGGGAGGAAGTCTTTTGATTTCCGACAGTGAAATACCACTACTCTCATAGTTTCCTTACTTACTCGGTGAGGCGGAAAAAGTCCATCGAGGGCTCCGGCCCCGGTGTGACGGTCTTCTCGCACCAAGCGCAGGGGTTGGTGGCGGATTGATGCATAGTCTGTTAGTGATTGTTGTCCTGTTGGGGATTGAAGTGTGTTGTTGAGTTAAGAGAATGGGTTTCCCCTTTTTCTTTTCTCTCTTCCCTTTTTTTTCCGCAGGCTCTTCATTAATCAGCACTTGTGTGTCTTTTGGCAGTCACCAAAACACTCCCCCCAGCGTGATCCGATCCAAAGACACTATCAGGTAGAGAGTTTGGCTGGGGCGGTACATCTTTCAAACAATAACGAAGGTGTCCTAAGGCCAGCTCAGCGAGGACAGAAACCTCGCGTAGAGCAAAAGGGCAAAAGCTGGCTTGATCCCAATGCCCAGTGCGCATAGGGACTGCGAAAGCATGGCCTATCGATCCTTTTGGCGTTAAGAGTTTTAAGCAAGAGGTGTCAGAGGTGGTTAGAGGTGGTTTGAGTTGCGTGCCGTCAGTCGTCGTGCGCGGAACTGGTCCGGGAATCGGCGACTCCTGGATCTTCGGTGCTTGGCTGAGAGCACCCCCGCTGTCCTATTTTTCGTTTTTCTTGACAGATTTTCAGTCAAGAGGTGCGCAAAGTGTTTCTACAAGTGTTTCTATCTGTGCAGCTATATAGTAAGTTTTGGTTTTTGCTGTGTAGCGCTCTCCCCACCCCTCTTACCCTATCCTTAGTTTCACCCTTTTTTGGTCCCACACCCTTCCTGATAGTTTCCCGTTGTTCCTGGCCCCCTGGGCTATAGCCCTATCCTAAAAAAGTTTCGAGCTGAACTTTGGACCTACAGTTTATAGCGAATATCTCCGCTCCTGGTAGAGCTACTGAGCTGGAACAAACGCTATTGTGTTCAGGAGATTAGGGCGCATCGTCCAGGATGAGCTCCAGGTCCCCTAAGAAGGCTGAAGGGTCCTCACGAGGAGAAGGGATCTCCAAGAAGGCGACTGTTAGTGGCAATAAGGATCTTGGGCATGAGAAGGCTTCCACTACTGGAAGCATAGAAAAGAAAACGCCGCTTTCGAGACCGAAAGGTACGGATGGGAAGTTTATCAAATACAACGTGGATAGGAAGCCATCCTCTGCCCCGTCTAACAGGAGAGTCTCGGCAGATAGAGGTGTAGTGCTCGGAGGCAAAGAGTCTCCCGTCCTCACTCCCCGGAGATCTGAGTCACTTACGGGTGAGCTGCAAGTGGATCTCTCTAGTTCCCCCGAGGAGATCAGTGATGAAGAGAAAGGCGACCGGCTGTTTAAAGAATTATTAGAAAGTGTGCAGACTTCGGAGACTAAGAAGCGACCGAGGGAAAGCCTAACAAAAGTAAGTGCCGCGAAGAAAGGGAGGTGTAACCCTTCTGCGGATATGGAGGAGGATGCGGCCGACCCCCTGACCCACCTAAGGGGGAGGAAGTCCTTGAGCCTCGAGGGAAATGAAAAGGAAGTAGATCCTCTCACACATGTTGTGGATTTTGATATGAACGTGGGTAGGATCTACGGTAAGTTAGATCAAGCTATGTCAGCTATATGTAGGATGAACAAGTCTCTAAGGGCGTTAGACGAGGCCAATCCGAGCCAGTCGGACACCTTGGAAGTTCTCAGGGGTGCCAGCTTGCAGTTTGCCATGAATGCAGACGAAATAAGAGCCCTCACAGCCACAGTAAAAGCTAATTTTGAAGCTTACAGGGGTGGAGGGACACCAGTGGATTATGAGCTGAGGCTTATAAATAAAGTACGGAATGAGATAACGGAATCCCTGTCGGAGTTTAAAAAAGAAGTTATAGAGGTAGTAAAAAATGAAGTTGCAGCATGCTCGGAGGATGTGATGTCCAAGGTAGATAAAATGCTGGGAGGAGGAGTGGCCTCCATGAGCAATATGTTAGCTGCTGCTGTTAGGATCAATAGAGAACCTGAGGGAAAAACTGTTTCGTCTAAACAGACCACCTCTGAGGGCCCCTCCTCTGCTCAATCTCGGGGGGTACCACTAGAGGGGATAAACAGCAAGAAGTCGTTTGCTAAGGCAGTTGCTGAAGGCACTGGTACTGCTACCAGAGTTGCGGGCGCAACTGAGCCCAGGTATTTGGGTGCCCCCCCGGCAGGTGAAGAGCCGCCTGAATGGAAGCAGGCTAGGAGGAAAAGGAAAAGGAAGAAAGGGGCACAACCAGGGGACACAGATCTCGCTTCGGCTGGGAGGGTGCCCACAATAAAGGACATATACCTAGCCCCAAGGGAAAATGTTATAATAGTAGGGAGTGGCAGTGCCGAAATGGAAACGAACAAAATTAAAGAATTAATCAAGAACAAGATTAATCCTATAACTTTGGGTGCAAGGGTTAACTCCGTGAGAAGCCTCAGCTCAGGAGAGATTATGTTCGTTGCGGACTCCCCTGAGGATGCCTCGAGGCTCAAGGAGGGCATCGAAAATGCCAAGGTAGGCGTCGTGGTCAGAGGAATAAGGCCCATGGCCCCTAGAATACAGGTTAGGGCAGTACCAAACGATATCTCTTTCGAGGAACTTACGAAGCAGTTCGTGGCTAATAACAGGCATATTTCCAAAGACGAGGATATCAAACCACTGTTTAGGCTAGGTGACAAACTTAGAGAGAAGTCTACAGTGGTGTGCGCAGTGGACAAAGAAGTAGGGGAAAAGATATTGGCTGAGACTGGCCTACGTATTGACTGGCAGGTATGTCCAGTCAGTAAATATAACGAAATTAGCCAGTGCTACAATTGTCTGTCGTTCGGGCACGTAGCGACTAGGTGCCGCAGTAGTGTACCAGCTTGTGGCCATTGCGCTGGTGAACATGAGTCGCGCGAGTGCCCGGACAGGACGAAGGTCCACTGTGCAAACTGCAAAAAGCTTCGTCTGCCGAGCGTGGGCCATGGGGCCTTATCCAAGGCCTGTCCCGTCCGTAAGCGTGAGGTAAGAGCTATTAAAAGTAAGATCAATGGCTAGCCTTATACTACTACAACAAAATGTTAGCAAGTCCTGCTTGGTGACAGAGCAGCTCATGTCTTACGGACATAAGATTAATGCCTCCGCCGTAGCCATTCAGGAGCCATGGAACTACGGCTGCGCCAAAGGGACAGGCCTCAAAGGGAAGCTTGTGTTTCCTGAAGGTGATCGACCCATGACGGCAGTCAAGATCCTTGACGACGGGCTGGATGTATGTGCTATTGGTAGAGTCTCTAACAAGTACCTTACTGCATGTAATGTTAGAGGACCTGGTTATGAATTTATCCTCATATCCTTTTACAGGCAGTATGGGGAATCTTTGAGGAATACTCTGCCTGCTCTGGACAGGGCCCTTTCACTATTCAAGGGCTTGGAGATTGTCGTCATGGGCGATTTCAATGCCCACCACATGACCTGGGGTACAGGGAAGTCAACGATGGATGGGTACGAGGTCCTTGATCTCTTCCGGAAATATAGTTTAGTGGTAGTCAATGACCCAGGATCTAGACCAACTTTTGAAGGTCCGAATGGGTGGTCTTGGATCGACATCACAGCTGTTTCTGAGAAGACCATGGGTTATCGGGTTAAGGTTATCGGGTGGAGAGTTGAAGACAGCCTTCCTTTGGGGGATCACAACCCTCTGGTGCTTACCCTGTCCTTGGCGAAACCGTTGTGCCTCATGCAAAGACTAAGGGTTAGAGGCGTCAATTGGGTTTTCTTTCAAAATGAATTGAAAGAGCAATACAAAAGTACAGAGGAATATTTGAGAATAAAGGCCGAATGCCCTGAGGACTTGGACTTCAAGGTTAAGATACTTACGGAATTAATACATGGTACGATTATAAAAGTATTTGGTTATGTAGGCGAAAGAAAGAAAAAAGTCCCGTGGTGGAGTGAGGATCTAACCATATTAAAGAAAGAAGTAATTAAAAAAAGAAGAATATTCCAAAAATGCAAAAACCTAACCACGAGGAAAGATTATCATAAAATGTTTATTGCGAGTAGGAAAAGGTTTAGGAAGGCATGTGAGGCGAGGAAACGTTCCACCTGGAGATCCTTCGTGGAAACCTTGGAGTCCAACCTTTGGGGCCTACCATACAAGGTGGCCTTTGGAAGGATAGGGGTAGAGAGGGCGGCAAACGACCTGGTTTTTGATACAGGTTATACTTATGACCTGCCGACCCGCACAGCGAAGCTCCTGGAGGGTTGTTATCCCCGTGAACATAGGGACAATGAAAGTGACCGCCATGCGTCCACTAGGGAAGCCTGCCAGATGCCCACAGATAGCATACAGGAGTGCACTTGGGGCTTATCGGATGTTGAGTCTGTCCTGACCAGGCAGGGTAGTTTCAAGGCTCCTGGTCCTGATGAGCTCCCACCAGTGTGTGCCAAGAAGGCCCTTCCGGTTATAGGTGAAGCCTTATTGCAAATAATGAGAGAATGCTACTCCTTGGGTTACTTCCCAACAAGGTGGAAGATGGCAGATGTAGTCATGCTGATCAAAGGAGGCAACAGGGACCCCACAAGGGCCTCGTCTTATAGACCCATTTGTCTACTTCCCTCGTTAGGCAAATGCCTAGAGGCACTTATTATGAAGCCTCTGGCGGCAAAGCTGGCCACCGCCTCGAGTGGATGTCAGTATGGGTCAGTACCTGGTGGGTCCACTGATAACGCGTTATGGAAGCTGAGGTGCCTGGTCACCGAGGCTGATTCCAAGTACGTTGTTGGATTATTTATAGATATAAAAGGCGCATTTGATCATGCATGGCGACCTGCCATCATCAGAGAGATCATTGATGCTGGGATAGAGGATAATATAGTAAAATTAATAAAGAGCTATTTCACAGATAGAGTGGTGTTCGCCAGGGCGGGTAGCTGTACAGTGCAAAGATTGGTGGAAAGAGGGTGCCCCCAGGGATCTGTACTGGGCCCTATCCTGTGGGCTTACCTTTTCGAGCTCCTTCTGGTCGAACTTCTGGCATCGGACCATAGCCCCATCGCTTATGTGGATGACTTGGTGGTGGTGGTGAAGGCTCGGTCCAGAAGGGAGATAGAAGAAAGGGCAAACAATGCACTGTCCATCATAAGTAGATGGTGCCGGTATGTGAAGGTGGAGTTGTCCCTGGAGAAGTGCACTGCGCTGATGCTGAGGGGCAAATTCAAAGGGGGCAGCATGCCAAGGATGTTCTATAATCAGAATAGAATGCCCTTTGGGACGGAATATAGATACCTGGGCGTGCTTATTACTGAGGGATTCAGGTTCTCAAAGCATATCAAAGAGATGGCAGGGAGAGCACTGAAAAAGTTCACGCATGTAAGCAGACTCTCCGGGCCGATGTGGGAGATAAAGGCTAAGGCCAGAGGGGTCCTGTACGGCGCCATCTGTGAGTCGGTGCTGTTATATGGAGTGCCGGCTTGGGGCCTGGACCTGAATTCCTCTATGAGCAGAGTGCTAGTCTCGCATCAGCGCAGAGCACTTTTGATGGTAACAAAAGGATATAGGACAGCATCCGCCCTGGCGACTCAAGTCCTGGCTGGTCGGATGCCCATCGATATTAAGATCAAGCTAAGAGTCGAGCAGTTCCTCTACAGGCATGGTGGTCGCCCCAGATGGGTGGATATAAGTCCGGAAGAGATCGGGGACCGAGAGGAACGTTTGACTCGATGGGCATTACGGCTATGGCAGGAGAGATGGGATGGAGGGAACGTGGGTAGGTGGACCCACCGTTTCCTCCCCAATGTAGAAAGAAGATTGAAGCTGGGGGACTTCCACACAAATTACTGGTTAACCCAGATTCTCACGGGGCATGGTGATTTTGGGGCATACCTCTACAGGTTTAAAAAAAGGGAGGAGGAACGTTGTGCATGCGGGGCCCCTTCGGAGAGTGTGGCACACATCCTGGAGGTATGTCCCAGATATGCTAGAGCACGATTTGATTATGAGACGAGGACGGGAGATTTTGTAGAGGCCACATACAGAACTGCCCTTACGAGCCACAGGATCGCCTTCTTGGAATATATTGGCATCATAAAGGAAATGAGAAGGAGTCCAGGACCGGAAGCCTCTGGACGGCCAGCCTGAAGAAGATTTGTTTGATTTTGTTTAAGTTTTTACTATAAAGTGTTTTATTTTGAACAAGAACTTTTGTGTATTATGTTGAGTTTTTTTTATCCCAATTTTTCTTTTGACTTTGTGATGTAGCGTCGTGGAAGCTCGCCTCCGCGTGGTCCACCTCGGGCGTATCTCGGAGGCTATGACAGCCCTATCTTCGGCTAGAGCTTGGTGCTCCCGAGATGCGGCGAAAGAGCTTTCACGTTAAAAAGGCATCAGCCTGAGTTGCTATTATACGTGATATGGCCGAAAGGCTGGGTACACGTTCTAATATCAAAACAGGTTAGAGGTGGTTTATTTTTTATTGGTTTTAGGCTAGGAATGATACAAAAATCACTATTTTGAATATTCAAATTTGGTCCTTCATCTTTGATGTAAATAGCTTCGAGGATACGCAGTTTATCAGCATCACTATGGTAATCCAAAATAGTGGTCCCCTCAACTAATGTTTGTCTTGTAAGTACAGTGCCATGGACCTCCTCTGAGTGATTTTTAGGGGCCCCCGTGGCAAGGTGCATGGTCAGGCGTCTCGATAGTCTGGTCGTAGTCATCCCAATGTACCTTGATGGCAGGGTTGCACAGCTCCCTGTAGTGCATATGTACTGGTACACCAGGTGACTACGTTGCAGATCATCTACGGTGAGTTTAGGTCTATTTGAAATTAGGAGGTCCTTAGTTCTCTTCGTTTTGTAGAAGATATTGATGTCGAGAATATCTTCACTCTTGCAAGGCATTACATGGTTATATACTAATTTATATAAATTAGTATCTTAAATGAGCTGAAACTGCGATCATTTTCAATAAAATATGCTTGAGAGAAGATCTGCTGCCAATATATACCAATATATATATATATATATATATATATATTATATGAACGAAAGTTTCATTCGTTCACGTGACCTATGTACTTGGAAATGTCATTGCGAACCTGATTTATAGTTTACCAACTACGATAAGGAAAGTAGCCAGGAGGTTAGAATCTGTGAATAAAGAGGTCGTGAATGTAGAAGCTGCGATATTTTTAATAAAATATATATATATTTAGAGAGATGAAGTTAACTAAAAGATTGAGAAAGTGGATGATACCTGAGCCTTATGAGACCACTCCTGTGACTGTAGAGATTTGATGAGGAGGTCTGATACGGGGATGGCGTGAGTCAGCAGAAGGGAAGTCCCACCTGCAGTGATAGTCACTTTATTATAATTATAATGCACAACATATCATTAATAATCATATAATATTAAAATAAGTATAAGAGGCTAGATTAGCTTAGGGCTAAAGAGCTCGCCACTGGAGGGAGGGAGGGAGAGAGAGAGGGTGGGAGGGAGATTGCCACTGGAGGGAGTTAGGAAGGAAGTAGGGAGAGAGAGAGAGAGAGAGAGAGAGAGAGAGAGAGAGAGAGAGGGAGGGAGGGAGGGAGGGAGAGAGATTACCACTGGAGGGAGTTAGGAAGGAAGTAGGGAGGGAGGGTGGGAGGGAGAGAGAGTACCACTGGATGGAGTTAGGAAGGAAGTAGGGAGGGAGGGTGGGAGGGAGAGAGAGTACCACTGGATGGAGTTAGGAAGGAAGTAGGGAGGGAGGGAGGGAGATAGATTACCACTGGAGGGAGTTAGGAAGGATGTAGGGAGGGAGGGAGGGAGGAGATTGCCACTGGAGGGAGTTACGAAGGAAGTAGGGAGGGAAGGAAGGAGGTTAGGGAGGGAGTTAGGAAGGAAGTAGGGAGGGAGGGAAGGAGGTTAGGGAGGGAGATAGAGAGAGATGTAAACATTTTATATTAACTTGCATGAGGGAGGGAGGGATATGTAAACATTTAATATTAACATGCATGAGGGAGGGAGGGAGGGAGGGAGAGGGAGAGAGATGTAAACATTTAATATTAACATGCGTGAGGGAGGGAGGGAGAAAGAGGGAGGGAGATTGCCACTGGAGGGAGTTAGGAAGGAAGTATGGAGGGAGGGTGAGAGGGAGGGAGATAGAGAGATGTAAACATTTAATATTAACATGCATGAGGGAGGGAGACAGAGAGAGAGAGATGTTAACATTTAATATTAATTCTAACGTAGTGTAATCAGTTATTATGTGGTATTTACTCATTGTAGGGTAAAAAGCTGATGAAATAATCTCGAGATATAAAAATTTAATGGTACAAATAAGAAGAATACTACAAATGGAAGAAAAACACTACGTGTTCGAAACGCGTTGTTTATACCATTAAATTTATATATGTGGAGAGCATAGTTGAAAGTTCTTAGTCTTGTTTTCCCATTTCTTATTGTGGTTTGATCATGGATTGTTATTTCACATGTTTATAGGATATATATATATATATGAAAAGGATGTATATATGAAAGGAAAATTTGGGCCAGTTGATTTTCTTTTTCTCCGAGCAACTCAGAAGAGCCTGTAGGACATTAGAGAAACTCTCAAAAAATGTTACCAAGCCTGAAATTGACATAAAATTTTTAGAATATATTTATGTGTATATATATGCAGAAAAATCACAAATTATCACGTGATGCAATCAATAAAGTTCAAACCACAAGACAAAAGAAACGCTTTGAGGCCTTTCATTTTATGTCATTAGAGAGAAAACAAAACCAAAGTAATTTGTGTCTACAAATATAGACGAAGGTGTTGTACTGTTTGAAACTAGACCTAATCTTGATAAAAAAAATAGTATTATTAATAATTAAATATCAAATTAAATTTAGCTAAACGTAACGCAACATTCACTGATTTTTATAGGGCCAACTAGTTCTTTAACATAATATTAATAATGAAATATTATGATATACCTATGTCGTCGCAGACTTCTTCCCATAGCTCTATTGACGCTTCATTGCTTTTATCTAAAACAGAAAGCAGGTATATATAAACTACATTATCATAAAGAACACACAGCAAAGAAACTTAAACTCACTACTATATATAGATGGCCTCGACATTAGCATATATATGCCATATAAACTAAGATAACATTGAAACATTAACTATTAGTTTATATTGCCATGGATTAATATAATAAAAAACAGTGTTTTCAATAAATGTCGCTGGGTAAGTAAGTTTTTTTGATTTGTTATGATGAATGTAAAGTAGATATACAAAATGTCTATTGTTTTTTGTTAGTTTATAGCCCTGAGGATATCTTAAAATAAAGACGAAACGTTGATTCCGTATATTAACCCTGACCAAACTCCAAGAAGAAGAAAAAGTGTTTACTAGTAAATTGTGGTCAAGAAAACAATACCTTATTATATATATATATATGCTCAAACCACAATAAGAAAACGGGAAAACATGACTAAGATCTTTCAACCGAAACAAGCGGTCTTCGTCAGAGTCAAAAACCCAACTGACAGAGTCAAAAACCCAACTCAGTTGGGTTTTTGACTCTGACGAAGACCGCTTGTTACGGTTGAAAGATCTTAGTCTTGTTTTCCCATTTTCTTATTGTGGTTTAATCATTGATTGTTATTTCACGTGTTTATGTGAAATCTTTATATATATATATATATATATAAAGTTGGGTTTTTGACTCTGACGAAGACCGCTTGTTACGGTTGAAAGATCTTAGTCTTGTTTTCCCATTTTCTTATTGTGGTTTAATCATTGATTGTTATTTCACATATATATATATATATATATATATAGGTGTGTTCTCTAATCGGGGTTCGGTCAAACACACCTATTCTATCAAACGGTCGATATATTATTGAATCTGTTATATATATATATATATATTATATATATTATATATATATATATATATATATATATACAATTAAAAGAAACAGTCCAGTGGACTTTTTTAAATAAAATAAATTCAAAACGAAGGAAACACACAGAAAGACACAGACATAACTCACATCAATATTTCGACCATCGTCGTCTTCACACCTCCTGATGACGACGATGGTCGAAATATCGATGTGAGTTATGTCTGTGTCTTTCTGTGTGTTTCCTTCGTTTTGAATTTATTTTATAAATATATATGGTGTATACTGGCAGCAAGTTCTCTTTTAAGCAAGTGTTGTTAAAAAGCACAGCGGCTTCAGCATTAATAATCTTTTTAGAAAGATGTTCTATTTGCCTTATTATTTTGTTCGGAACTCTCCCATGTTGTGACCTGTCGAAGGCGAGAAGTGCTGGGGTGATTCAACTGTCTAACGCGTGGGTGCGCGCATGTAGCGCTGCTTTGACAGTTATATGCTGCCACTATTTGATTGTGCTAATTTAGTTTGTTGTTAATTTTTGGCTCATGTTTCAATTGTTTCGTTTTATTGTTTATTATTTACCTGATGATAGTCAATGTGGCCGAAAGCTTGTTTCCCTTTAGTTTTTTAACCCAGTTTGTGTTTGTGTAGTGTCAAATATAGTTTGTTTCATTA